>PVKS010000507.1:0-190290 GCA_004027875.1 Aplodontia rufa
ACAGAAATATTCATTTTGAGTAGATATACTAAATGTCTGGGCACTGGGTTTGGTGCTGGTCCTTAACGTGTCTCAGAGCACCCATACTTAGCTTGTGGCATTGTACTGTAATTGCCCTTTAACTAGATGTTACCTCCTCCACACAATCACACTCTGGGAAAAAACTAATATATTTCATATTTGTTGTTTTGTAACACCCAGCTTAGCGCCTGACATATAGAGTAGGTTCCAAAACTACTTCTGTCTTGAATGTGAATAAACCATTTCTTAATCTGTTCTTCCCTTCTAGAACACAGAAACAGGCAAAATACATTCACAATTGAAAACACATTTTTGTTTTTCTTTCATTTTCTTTTTTCAATCAGGCTGGCTGAACTCCTTCATCTCAATAGGAGCCTGAGCACCTGCTCCTGAAGCAAAATAATAGCAATCATCTAGTTCCTTCTGGTGTAACTTTTCTAGTGTCAAAGTGTCCAAGAGATAGAAAGTCAAAGCTTTCTTAATATGCCTCATTTCTTACTGCAATTAATCTTGAAAGAGGCACAAATGAAGGCAGTTTCAGGGTGAGGAAGTGTGCAATCTTGTACGGCAACATTGCTGACGTGGTCTCTTGCATGGAATTTCTCATATTTTTCAGAAGCCTTTTAGTTGATTTTGCTAAATATCCTGGTGTCCAGGAAAAATTCGCAGCCAGATTTCAGTTTCTGTCTTCTCTCCTTACCTGGTCTTGGCATGGTATTAGCAAGCATGTGGTAAAACTCAATAAATATTTTTGAATTGAATTATTTTTGTAATAAGGGAAATGAGCTGCAGGAAGCCACTTTGGTCAGGAGCTTTGTTCATGTTTAATCAAACTGGAAATATGAGACTAGAAATACAATGGATAAACGCTGGCCAAAATTTTTATCTTTATGTGTTTCCCTCATCGTCTTTCTCCTGCTTACCTCTAGCCACACAGACAAATCTTTTTTTAAGTTAATAATATGAAGGTTCTTCCATGTGCCATGGGGAAACATTTCAGTTGACCTACACTTGGGTGGCAATTTTGGGGCTGGTTCAATTGCTCATACCCTGTGCAAGATTCTTACACAAGCGTTGGTGGACAATGACATCAATGACAGTGAAAAATGAAGCAATCCCATCATATCTTTCTTTTCTTATTCATTTACTTCCCTGTACTGGTCAGGTTATGCTGAAAATGGCCACACAGAAAGAATGCATTTTTTTTTCAGTTTCCTTCCTCATCCTTCATCATCTGTGCACTGAAGGGAGAGGCTGCTGGTGGAATTGCAACAAGAAGTGAAATAAAAGCAGTTGAGTTAGTTTGGGCTAGTGGTTCTACTGTTCTAGTAAGACTGAAATGCTTGCATGAGTTATGAAACAGAATCGTGTGGTTTCAGTGCTTACTTGTGTGAGGAACTGCTCTTATAGTTGCATTGAAAGCTGTCATTGCATGATGTACACAGTAAAATTCATGTTAATAATTTAAATACTTATTTTTTCTTCACTTGGAAGAAACTGAAGAGCAAATTAAAATACACCATGAATGACAAGTTGAGAGCAAGGACATGGAAGAAAGAAAAAACTATATCTTCACACCTCTAACTGCCTTTTTCTCCTGACCTTTTAATCAAGAAGTCCCACATGGCTTTTTCATTTTGCGCTGGGTCCGGAAAATTATTTAGCAAGCCCTGCCTGACAGACAGATGTTATGAACACTCATTCATTCGATGAATATTAACTTGGTACACATTAGCGCCTAGATCTAAGGACATAGATTACATAGAGAAGGAGAGAGGCGACTATGAAGTAGAGAATATGAAGTTGAATTGGAGAAGAGCACAGATCAATGCCATTAAGGGGAGGCGCTGGTATCTGGGGGGACACAGAGGTAAAGGCTCCCATGGAAGCTGCCGGAGCAAAGCTCTGTGTGTACTTAAGGAAGTTCTGCTGTGCATACTCTTTGCCTGGGACAAGAATGAGAGACAACTGAACTGGAACATTCTGCAT
This sequence comes from Aplodontia rufa, assembly GCA_004027875.1. Taxonomy (NCBI): domain Eukaryota; kingdom Metazoa; phylum Chordata; class Mammalia; order Rodentia; family Aplodontiidae; genus Aplodontia; species Aplodontia rufa. Next base: position 2,011 of record PVKS010000507.1, read on the forward strand.
CTTTCACGAGCTTCATGGCTTATTCTGGGTTCAACTCCACTCTTAGTATTACTTATATTTCCCTGGGAAGTGTGTGTCAGTTGTTCCCTGTGCTAGCCTGGGGAATTATGCAGCGAGGTTTCAGTCCATTCCAGTCCCTCCTAATCTATCTCTGCCAGAGGCCAATAGAACTAAGCCCTTAATACCAGGGTCTTTATAAAGATAGGGCTCCATTTCTTGAGTTTGGTAGATAGATTTGTGTTTCCAGTGTCCCCACATTGGTCTTGTGGTAAGGTATCCTCCTTATCTTTGAATGACGGCAGTTGATGACAACCACATCTGTGATTTTTTTCATAGACTATAACCGGACCACAACTTCAGCAGTTTTATTTAAGAGCAAAATACAAGGGTTTGAGATGGGATTTGAAATTTCAACCAAATAAGATAAATGCTCTCACATTCTAATTAAGGCTTGGTTGGCTCTGGTTCTTCTAAACTATTTCTCTCCCATTCTTCTCGGTGATCCTTACCTTCCAAAGCAGCTGCAGCAGATGGGAATTTGTACCCTACTGGCTTGTATGCTTTGCTTTTGAGGTTTGGTCATTGCTAATGGAAGGTCTATTTGTTATTTGTTCAACTATTCTCTCTTATTAAAATAATATTTAGTAATATTAGGAACTAAAACATTGACTTTTTTTAACTAGAAAAATGTTCTTATTTTTTTCTTAAAATGGCACTCATATGATATACACTTGTCATTCATTCTGACTTCTTCATCTCCCAAATCTAGTTAACCACAACATGAATTAAACAAAAAGCAACAAGAATCTTGTGTACAAGTGCTATTCCTTGGGATGGTGAGATGATCAAAGTCTCTCAGTAAGATTTTCCAAAAATCCATGATGTCATTCATTTCTTTAGTCACAGTCGGAGTATTTGTTGAAGGTCCTCTACTGGCTTGGTAGGAAGGTGGGTGCTTGATATGAATGATGTAAAACAGGGTCAGCCTTCACAGAGCTGCAGCTCAGAGTCTCGTGGGAGACACGTTAAGTTTTCAACTGGTCATAACCTCATACAATTACAAACTGTGCTTGTTACTATGAAGTAAATGTCTAAAAACCTTTATTGTCGTAGAACAGGAAGTCAGGCATGGATTGAAAAAGAGTTCGGGGACATTTTCTCTGAGTCTGCTGAGGTGAACTGCTGGGCTATCTTAGAGAGAGCAGCAACTCTCAACTCTTCCTTAGCGCGATCTTGGCCTCACTCTTTCATCATCTGTTTCACAACAGCTCCTGTAGCCACCGCGGTGGCCAGGGAATCTGGAAAGGAGACAGAGCAGTCTTGTTGTTATAGTCTCTTTTGTGCTGTTGGGTTTGGGCGTGGTGGAGGAGAGCTCACCTGCTCTGCAGAAGTGTATTTTTTGGTGGGGGTATTGGATGCTGCCACTCCTCGTCCACACATGTGACAGACATTACTGATTAGGACAGGCCCTTGTTCTTGCTGTGCTTAGATGAATGCATCTTACAAAATGTCTAGGTTGCTTCTCAGTGGTTGGTATGACAATGAGTAATGAGGCCTATTTGCCATCCCACATCTCACATTTCCACCTTGCTTGGTAAGTGGAACACAATTGGTTCCATCTAGGTCTGGAGCAAATGAATGCTTTGAATGCCTTTGGTCTGTCCCTGATGTAAGATTATACTATTCAAGTTAGGAAGTTTTTTTCTCCCAGATTTGCGAATCGGGTCTAGAAACATTTTTGACCTCCTGGGAGCATGTGCACAATTAAGTTTTTAAGTGTCAACTACTTAGGATACAATTTGGCACCTGGTATTTGGTAAAGGAGTAATAAATACCATTTTGAAACCTCATCATTATTGAGCCGTTATTATAAGAGAAAGGTCATTACTCTTAGAAAACCTGGTGGGGAACAGAGACAGAAATGCTGCGCCAAGGGAGGGAGTAGCGCATTGTGCTGTGAGCACTGTCAGGTGTTTCTGAGGATCTTTTCACTGAGCATTCTACTTGTCCTTGAAGCATGTAACTCTCCCACCTCCTTCTCACACACAACTCCAGGGTCCTGGGCCATCTGGATCTCTTCGCTTTATTAGTCCCTTTAGGAGCTGGAGTTGCTAGGGAAAAGTACAATGGCTCCTGTCTTTAAGGAGCTCACATTGTAATGAGGAAGCAGAGGTCTAGAAAAATGAATATGGTGGACCTCAGCTTGCCTTCACGGATTCTCAGTCTAAAAGAGGAAGAAAAATATATTAAATAAATAAATAAATACATAATCTACAAATTATATAAGATCGGGGCTGGAGCGGTGGCTTAGCGGTTACAGTGCTTGCCTGGTACGTGCGAGTATGAGAGTTCAAACCCCAGGACCACATACACACCAAAGTGTCAGAGGAATGAAAGTCACATGAAAAACTAAATAAAAATTGCTTCTCTCAAATTATATAAGATCTATGAATCTAAGTAACAGGGTGGAAGAGAGGGAAAAACATAGAGGTTTAATTTAAATTGGGGAATCTGGTCTATGATGACATCTCCACAAAAGAAGAATTTAAGCTGAGAATAGGCTAATCTTTCTATAAACATATGGTTTGCAACATGAGGGTTTTTTTTCCAGGTATTTCAATAATTTAATCAAGCATAGGACTATGAATATGCTTGCTGATCATTTAGGATAACTCAGAGGATCCATGTTATAGTCTAGATTTGAGGTTTCTCCCCAAAGCTTGTGTGTTAAAGAATGTTCACAGATGAAAAGATTAGATTATAAGAGTTGTGATCTAATCAGTGGATTGATCCACTGTTTTGGATTAAATGGGCAGTAATTATAGGCAGGTAGGGTATGGCTAGAGGAAGTAGGTCACTGGGGATATATCTTTGGGGTTTACATTTTGTCCTTGGTGAGTGAAGCTCTCTGCTTTATGGCTTTCATCCCCTTCTACCCTGATGATCTGCTTCACCTTGGGTCAAGAGCTATGGAGTATGTGAGGTATGAACTACCACTGGACATACGACACATGAATATTGAATGCTCAGTAATGCTATTTGGGAAGAGTTAATGGCATAAACAAAGAAGAAAAGGAAGGTCTGGAGCGGTGGCTCGGCTGTTATTGTACTTGCCTGGCATGCGCAAGTACACAGGTTCAAACCCCAGCACCCACGTACACAACTAAGTGTCAGAGCAATGAAAGCCATGTGAAAAACTCAATAAAAATTGATTTTCTCTGTCTCTTTCTCTCTCACTGTCCTTCTCTCTTAAAAAGAAAAAAAAAAAAGAAGACAAGGAGTGGCTATTATGTTGGCTATATATTTTTGGTTTTGTGTACCAACATCTATTGTGATCTACACGAAGTTCCTATTGCTAAAGGTCTGGTGGTCACTTCTAAGTCTTAATATTAATACCTGGACATAATAGATGGTCAAATACAGCTTCTCTCTGTTCTTTTAATTCCTCCCTTGTATTTATTCTCATGTATTTATCTTCCTAGTTATAGACTACTACTTAGAGATTTGCAGAATGGCCAGGGTCCTACAGAATTATAAAACCCAAAGGTTTTATGAATTGTATTTTGAGTCTTCTCTGGGATCTATGGAGGACTATCAAGGGGATGAGGAGATGTGTGGACTGAGTAATACTCAATTCCAAAGTCCAAAAGTGTCATTTCTCCCTCTCTGGCAGGAAATTTTATCTTATTTTTTCAATATTTATTTATTTATTATTAGTCCAGCATGTTCTTACACATTGAATTGATTTGTTGCTACACATTGATATATGCATATGCAATGATATGTAATTTAACTTGAGCCCAATCCATATCCGGTATCTCCCCTCCTTTACCCACTCTCCCCATTACATATATGTCTTTATACATGTATATTACATTTTGAATTTTCAAGATTTAAATGCCTGTTTGAGTGTTATTTGACTCTGAGGAGAGTCAGGTATATCATATAGAATTAATAACCCCTTTTTCCCTCTCTGTCTACCCTCCCTGTCTCCTTTCCCCACCCACTTCCCCCCATAGCTATAGTTCCCCAGATTATGTGTTACTTCAAATTTGGTATGTATAGTAAATAAACTTTTCCAAATTATGCTCTATCCTTGGTTTTACTGTAGCTTATGCAAATGAGAGAAATCATTTGACCTTTTAAGTCTGTGCATTAGGTTTACTTTGCTCAGCATGATTTTTTTTCCCATTTCTATCCATTTACCTACAAAACCCATGATATCATTCTTTCTAATAGCTGAGTACAACTCCATTGTAGTATGTGTCTATCTCACAGTTTTTGGATCCATTCATCTATGAGGGGCATCAGGGTTGATTCCATAATTTAGCTACTGTAAATTGAGCTGCTATAAACACTGATGTTGCTATGTCTTTATAATATGTTGATTCTAGCTCTTCTGGGAAAAGCCCCAGAAGTGGGATAGCTGGGTCAAACGGTAGTTCAATCCCGAGTTTTTTGAGGATTCTCCATACTGCTTTCCAAAGTGGCTGTACCAGTCTGCAATTCCACCAACAGTGTATTAGTGTTCCTTTCTCCCCATAGCCCCTCCAGCATTTGTTATTGTTTGTATTCTTCATCTTTGTTTGTCCATCTGGAGTGAGGTAAAATCTTAATGTTGTTTTGATTTCTCTGATTGCTAGTGATAAAGAACACTTTCTCATATAATTTTTTGTTTTTTGAACTTCCCCTGTTGAGAAGTTTTTGTTTAGATCCATAGCCCCATTTATTGATTGGATTGTATGTAGTTTTGGAATTAAGTTTTTTGAGCTCTTTGTGTATTCTGGATATTAGGCCCCTGTCAGAGATGTAGCAGGCCATGATTTTCTCCCATTCTGTAGGTTCTCTCTTGATGCTTTTGTCTAGTTGATTAGTTGTGCAGAAGTTTCTTAGTTTCACTGTGGGAGTCTTGTCAAGGAAGTGGATGCCTACACCAGTATGGTGGAGTGTTGATCCTATTTTTTCTTGTAAGAGTTGTAATGTTGCTGGTTTAATTTCTAAATCTTCGAACCATTTCATTTTTGCGCAGGGTGAGGTATAAGGATCTAATTTCAGTCTTCTGCAAAAGGCTGTTCAGTTCAACAGCACCCTTTTTATACAATGAATTCACCTGGAGTACATATAAATGTGTTTTTAAAAGTCCCCATTGCTGAGGCTGGAGCAGTGGCTCAGCAGTTTCAGTGCTTGCCTGGCATACACAAGGACCCAGGTTCAAACCCCAGCACACACGTACACAACGAAGTGTCTGAGCAACAAAAATCATATGAAAAACTAATAAAATTGATTTTCTCTTTCTCTCTCTCACTGTCCCTCTCTTAAAAAAAGAAAGAAAAAAGTGTCCACTGCTAAATATGTTTAAATGCCACAAATAGAGTTTTTTTTTTCCTTGAAAATGAAGCTGAGCAGGAGAGGAGAACTGATTGTCTTGAGGCTACTTGAGAGGGCAGGCCTCCAGGCTCATAGTCCAACATAGGTGGAGCTCCATTCTCAAAATGTTCTACCTCTGATTTTTACCTCTTCTCAGGGAAAGCCACCTTTCTAGTGAAAATTTGACCTGGGAACATCACAGCCAAGAATTTCAGATTCTATTAATTTAGGATTAGATGTTGACAGTTGGCTGGATTTACTAAAATATTGCTGAACTCAGAAAAAATTGAGAAATGCTTCCAAACATAAAATGACGGTAAGTATGGGCCAAGTTGAAGTTGAGATTCGGCTCAGGAAAGTGCAATACAACCTGGGGAGGATATCTAAAACAGACACTAAGTGAGTGAGACAATCCTGGAAAGCTTGCTACAAGAATGGTATGGAGTAGTGGGCAGAAAAGCAGATTTGATTTTGTAATGGCATCTACTAGCTGAAAATAAGCAGACTGCTTGGGATGGGGTACAAAAACAGCATGTGGGAAAGATTGTCCTTCTGTTTTTTGGTAATACTGTTTTTAGAGAAAAGCCTATTCTATTTTTTAGCTCAGCAGCAGAAGGATAGAGATGAATTGAAGGAAGCTCTGAGCAGAGCAATGAATGAGATAGATAATTGGCTTCTGGGGGAAGAAGTGATAACAGATAATGCTGTCGAGGGACTATCATAATAGTTTCCCATTACAATGCTAGAAACCAGAGACACCAAGTGGGGAGTGAAATTACTTGGGTGCACAGAGATTTAGTGGGAAATGATTACATATGGCTAAGGATATCGGAAAATACATAAAACTGGGGAGAAACTTCTATCAGAGGGAATCAATTTATCAGCAAATTGAGTCACAAAGCTAGCAGCAGGAGAAAGTTAATATAAAGTATCAGATATGTATCTTTTCTCATATACTTTCAGCTATGGAATGGGGACAGCCCAACCATTCCCCCTCCTTCTTAAAATATCTTTGTTGTCAAACTCGTGTGTTACACCCACCAAAGGCATAGCAACACATAATCTAGGGGAACCATAGACATGTAGGTGGGGGAGAAGGGGAGAGGTAGAAGAGGGGCAAGGGAGAGAAGACAGGGAGAGATCTAGGGAGATAATCTACAATGTAGTATACTCTTTACCCCCACCTCCAAGAATGCAAATAATATGCAATCATTGAGTTCTGGAAAATTCACAATTTTATATATATATAAAATCATATATATACACATATATATACACACATATACTTATGTATATAATCATATATATATACACACACACACATTTATTTCTGTTGTAATCTGTTATAGGGGTGTAACAGAGAAGAATCAAGAGATTGGGGTATGGGCAAGTTGGGGTAACTATGGTTTAGGCTCAAATGTATATCATATTGTTCCTTTATAGGGATTTATGATTGTACAATCATAACAACTCCTTAATTAAAAAAGAAAATATCACTCTCTAAAATATTGTGTACAACTGCTATGGAAGTCATCGTGGAGGCTCCTCAAACGACTAGGCATGGAACCACCAGGTGACCCAGCTATACCACTTCTTGGCATTTACCCTGAAGAATTAAAAGTCATCTAACTACAGTGATACATGCATACCCATGTTTATAGCAAAACAATTCATAATAACCAAACTATGAAATGAGCTTAGGTGTCCATCAAAAGATGAGTGGATAAAGAAAATGTGGTATATATGCAAACTCAAGTTTTATTCAGCCATAAAAAATAAAATTATTTAATTTGCAGGAAAATGGATAGAACTAGAGACCATCATGTTAAGTGAAGTAAGTCAAACTTGGTTAAGGGTCATATATTTCCGCTCATATGTGGAAGCTAGAGTAGAAACAGGAAACAAAGATTGGAGTGGATCTCATAAAAAACAAAGGGAGATCTGTAGAGGAAAGGGGCCAAGGAATAGGGGATGGGGAAGGAGGAGGGAAGCGGTGGGGAATGATATTGGCCAAATTATATTATTATATTGTGTGCATGTATAAATATGCAATAACAAATCCCATCAATAGGTACAATTGTAAAGCAACACTGAAATGTGGGAAAAAAAAGAAATAAAAATTACGCATCAAAGAAAGTAAGAGTTCCATCAGATTGGTATTAGAAGATCTTATTTTGTTCATAGAAGTTAGTTAGAGCCTGTTGCCTACACTGAACTCACAAAGACCAAGCGGTTCCCATACTCAGTGCACAGTGGACAGATATTATATATTTGTTACTGATAAATGATAAAATGCTATTTAGAATAAGCAAATATGATTTAGACAGATCTTATATATTTGTTGTTGATAAATGATAAAATGTTATTTAGAATAAGCAAATATTATTTAAATGTATATTAATTTTTTCATGGAAGAGGTTTTAAAAAAGTTCTTTAAATTTTTGAAAAACTTCTAAGAAACTGAATAAAATTTAAAAAGAATAAAATAATAGTAAAATGCTGGAGAGGACATGGGGGAAAAGGTACACTTATACATTGTTAGTGGGACTGTAAATTAGGATACCACTGTGGAGGGCAGCATGGAGATTTCTCAAAAGAACAGGAATGGAACCACCATATGACCCAGCTGTCCCACTCCTTGGTATGTACCCAAGAACTAAAATCAGTGCACCATAGAAAGACAGGGACATCAGTGTTTATAGCTGTGCAATTCATAATTGCCAAGGCATGGAACCAGCCTAGGTATCTGTCAGCAGATGAATGAATAAAGAAAATGTGGTATTTATACACAATGGACTTTTATTCAGCCATAAAGAAGAATGAAGTCATGGTGCTTTCTGGTAAATAGATGGAACTGGAGAACATCACACTAAGTGAATTAAGCCAGACTCAGAAAATCAAGGGTTGGATGTTTTTTCTCATGTGCAAAATGAGGGGGTAAGAGGAGAGGGTGGGAATTCCATGAAAATAGAGAAGAGTCAGTAGAGAAGAGGAAGAGAACAGGGAGTGGGAGAAGGGAGGGGGAAAAGGAGGTACTGGGGACTGAAATGGAGTGAATTATATTACCTGCATGTATGATTGTGATAAAATGAATCACACTGTTATGTAACTATAATGCAATAATAAAATAATTTTAAAAATTTTAAAACAAATAAGGCTTTGAATGGTTAGCAGTTTGACAAATATCACACCATGACTTGCTGCAGAATTCAAGCTGCTTCACTCAATAAGAGACTTTTTCCTCAAATGTTTTCTCTCATGTGTGGAAGTTAGAGTAAAATAAAGGAAAGAGGGAAGGAAGGATAAGATTATATAAAGAACTATTCAAATACAAATTAATAGACAAGCTAAACCAAGTCCAGTAAAGAGAAGAGAAGAGGAGAGAAGTACGAGAGGGAAAAGGGGAAGGAAAAGGGGTAATAAAAAAAGAAAATGTATATTATGCACATCTCAGATAGAGTTCACCTGTGGTCAATAAAAATGGGGAAAAGAAAAAAAATCAAAGTGAGATCAGTAGAAGAAAAGGACCAAGAAGGTGAAAGGTGTTGGGCGGGGGGAGAAGTTCTAGGGAGGGATTTTGGCCAAATTATATTATTATAATATAGTGTGCATGGATGAATATGTAACAACAAATCCCATCATTATGTATATGACTTTAAAGCACCAATATAAATGTGAACAAAGAAAAAAAGAAATAATTAGAGAAAATATGATTTACTTGATATCACAGGAGATGGAGAGGTCAAATGAAAAGTAAGAGAAGACCTGGTGACCACAGTCACCATTTGGGCTATCTCAAAGAAAGTGTCATGACAAAAATAGGTGGAAGATTGTAATAGAATGTAAGACAGATCATCAAATGATATCATATTATTTGTTTTGGGGCCAACATTGAACTAAATGCTTTAATACTGTATCTCATTTAATCTTGACTACAACCCTGGACTATTTTTACATGTCTATTTTATAGACGAGGGAACTGCGGTTTAGAGAGACGGATGACTTCCTGAAGGTTACACTCCTAGTAAATAACGGAAACAAGATGTGATTCAGTCAATCTAAAGACACTACGCTCATCAAAAAATATTCTACTTCCTTTCGGTGTATATTGGCAATCATTTTGTAAGAAATAATAATAATCAACAGTAATTAATAATAATAATTATTATTTATTATTTGCCTACACCGTCTTATCTATCATTCTATAGATTTTTATATATTTCATGGAGTTCTTTATGTATATCTCTTATACTTAAAGATGTTTTAGTGGATAGGTATTGTCACCAGTTAATAGATAAGGAATTAAAGGATGCAAGACATTGAGTGGCTTGAGAGGTCTCTCAGTGGGTAAGACACATTGGAACTGCTCTTTCGATTGCCTCCTCTTCCCCCTTAAAGATATTTTGAGCAACTTTCTGCAGGTGGAGGGAGACCAAGTCTTATTCTCTAAGTGCATACTCCCTCTCTCATCCCCAACTCGTCTTTGAAGCTTTCGGGCCCCTACACAGACCTCTCTTGATTCTAATATTGTCTTTTAAAGAGGGGACAGTGAGAGAGAGAGAGAGAGAGAGAGTACTAATTTTTATTTAGTTTTTCATGTGACCTTCATTCTTTGGACATTTCATTGTGTACGTCGTGCTGGGGTTTGAACTCGGGCCTTTGCACATGCCAAGCAAGCACTGTAACCATGGAGCCACCGCTCCAGTCCCCATCCCTAATATTTAAATGCTTTCTCTGATTGTCCCACAGGACAGGTAGTGGAACACTTACATGTACTGGAAGCAAGAAGCTCAGGACACACTGCAGGGGGCAGGTGACTGGGTCCTGAAAGTACTTCTTCCACTCTTAGAATTTTAGAGACAATTTCTTCAGCTTTAGACTTCAGCTCAATCTCTGAGGTCTAAAATAGCTCAAGGCATGGTTGAAGAAACCTAACCTAGATTAGGGTTGTTTTTCTATTGTCTCTAGCTGGAATAATTTAGGCTAATTTCATTACACTGTTGCTCAGAGGTATCATTTTCCAGTCTTCTAATGCATGAATAATAACTCTCTTCTGAATCCTTCTTAACATCTCTATTATGTTCTTTAATGTAATTTCCCCAATCGAGTCACACAATTCTTTCAGAAGATGAACAAACTTAAAACTAATCCTTTACGAATATCAGAACGTGAGAGAATGGATAAATCAAAGAGTGCATAGAAGAATGGTGAATGAAAGACAGGAATTGCTTGAAAGGTTTGAATCTCAGACCTTATGTAAGCTCTCCTTTCATTTAAAAACATTATTTCCTCCCTCCTTTCCCTACCTTCAAAGCCATGTGCCCGCAGGATCAAAAGATAAGATGAAGTGTTTGCTTACTTTCGTGAACACTTTCAAGTAAACAGTAGAGTATTTTTCTAGAAACTCATAACTGAATTTTATCTTACAGACTGAAATATCCATGGAAAAGAGGTTTGGTGGAGAAATAATTTAGGGTTCTTGCATACAATATCTACCTCTGAAAGTGTCTCAGTGTATATATGCATATTTAAGTCCAACAGCAAAGTCCGAAGTCACGAAAACCATTTAGCTCATATTGCCTCAGGTGTATTTACAAAATTCCTATTACCAGCCACTGAATATACTCCAGGAAAATGCAATTTTGGAGTAACAGATTTCAAAATAAGCATTTCCCTTTATTTGGATATAGGTATTTGTGAACATAGGCTTGCTACATTTTGTTCAATTAGATACTATGTGTCAAGTTGTGGGATTTCAAACTGGATCCTAATTTAAGATTAAATCATTAAATTTAAAAGTCCAAAGGATTCGTGAGAACCCCTTCAGAATTCTCAGACTGTGTCTCTTGTTGACACCATTTCCTGTCCCATGGCATGAAATAATTCTCTGTTTTAATTTATCTGTCTTAAAGAGATCTGTTCATGCTCTAAGGAGCATCTTTTAAATTAAATGAAAAAGGTACCTGAATAATTCACCATTATGTAAGTTTTCATTACATGATTTATTACTTTTCATGGATCTTTATGCCTTATGAGAGATCTAATGTTAGCTTTTATTTAGCAGTTTCTCTCTCATCACCCAGGTTCCTTTAGGTAGCGTATTAGTTTTCCAGGGCTACCATAGAAGATTAGTACAAATTGGGTGGCTTGAAGTAACAGGAGCTTATTAGCTCCCAGTTCTGGATTTTAGAAGTCAAGTCATTAGCAGAACTGTGCTCTCTCTGAAAACTGTAGTCCTCCCTCGCTTCTTCTAGCTTCTGGTGACTGCTGGCTGCCTTTGTCATTCCTTTGTGGCAGCATAGTTTCTATTTCTCCTTCATCTTTGCATAGCCTTTGGCTTTGCATGTCTGAATGTCTCTGTGTCCAAATTTCTTTCTTTTTATAATCACAGAAATCATTGGACTTAGACCTGATTCCAATATAGTACATCATTCAATATCAAATTGATAATAGGGGAAAAACCATATTTCCACACGAGGACATATTCCCAGTTCTGAGTGAACAGAGCTTTTAGGGAGACATCACTTAATCCAGCAGAGTCTACTCTCTGGCTCCCTAAAGTCTGTACTTCCTTGTATTCACTCGAACATGACATTCTGAAGCCTTAACCATTCCAGGATTAATTCTAAAACAAACAAACAAAAATCATTAAATAACCCCCAAACTCCAAAATCTCATGTTGTAAATCATCTAAATCAATATGGGTGAGAATTTGGGTATGGTCAATCCTGAAGAAAAATTGTTCCTAACTTTTAAAGAAAATAAATTATCTGTTTTATACTTTTAGGACCAGTATGGGGTAGAAATTATCCATTCAAAAAGGGAGAAGTTGGGCTGGAGCAGTGGCTCAGTGGTTATAGCACTTGCCTGGCATGAGCAAGGATGTGGGTTCGAACCCCAGCACCATGTACACAATGAAGTGGCGGAGCAACGAACGCCACATGATAAACTAAATTGATTCATTCTTTCTCTCTCTCTCCACACTGTCCCTCTCTCAAAAACAAAACAAAACAAAACAACAAAACAAAACAAAACAAAACAAAGTGAGAAGTTGGAAGGAAAAATGAGGCCATGTCCCAAACAGGTTTCATGCCAATAAGGCAGGTTCCACTGGTTTTCAAGGACTGAGTGTGGTCCTCCGTGGTTGATGATCTTCTGCTGAGGTTGAGGCACCAGCTCTTTCTTCCTGGCCTGCTGGGGTGGCAGGACTGTCTCCTCAGCCTGTGGCTCTGCACAAAATGTCATCTTTTCCTTTGCTTACAAGGTTACACACTCAGGAGCTTGATCAGCATTTCAGATGATTGGATGAGGCCTACCCAACATGATTGAGGGTAATTTCCTTTACTTATTAGATGTTAGCACAGGTACAAAACACATTCACAGAAAGTCCTAGATCAAACAGCTGGGTGATGTAGCCTGTTCAGGTTGACACAAAAAACTAGCCGTTATGGTGCTTGTTTTTATTTCTCTTCCATTTTCCACTTACTTCTCTTAAATTACAGGGAGCCAACTCTACGTAGCAGTACACATGTAGCTTCATAACATCACCAAGAATAGAACAGAGTTTTCATTTTCAATACTCAACATAAGTTTTCAGATTGTTTTGGTTGTAGCTGGTTGGTGTACTGGCATTAGTATAAGTGTTCTTTATCTCGAAGTCTCACTTCTTCATCCCACAAACAGGCATAGAACGCTACCAGACTCTAGAAAGTGGAAAATAGTCTTTATAAATCAGTGCCTTCTGTAATAATGGAAGTGTTTCGTAATCTGCTCTGCTCAATATACTAACTAATAGCCACCTGTGGATACTGAACACAAAAGTAAGGATAGAGAAACTGAGGAAATATATATTCATTTTCACTTAATTTAAATTACATGTAATTTAGATTTGCATTTAAAAAACCAAATGAGACCACTATATCAGGCAATGTAGTTCTGAATTATTGAATTTCTTTTACTAACATATGGAGATAAATTTAATTCTGATTATTGCTTCAGTGAATGTTAGAGGGAGGAGAATTGATAAGCCTCGTTCTTTTGTAGATGAGAAATAGAGGTCAACTGAGTTGCTAAAGGTTAGAGCTTGTGAGCAGCAGTGTGGAACTTGGACTGGCCGACTCTCAATCTGGTCTTCATTCCCTTAGCCTGTACAACATCCCTATCTAATTAGATCATTTGATTTTCTACTTGGAATCCCCAGCCCACTACAATTGGCTATAATTAACAAATGCCTCTAAAAATTGAACTCAACCATGCACGTGGTTTCAGAATGATTACATGTGGCCTGTGCCGTGGCAGAAGGATCTGGCACTTTCTCCTTCAGAAGTCGGTTGACTTATGACACACCTGTCAACCCTGTATGAGTCCAACATTTCCAGCCTTGCTTTGTTGCAGGAAGAAGAACAATCTATCTGCATAGTACTTAGTCATCAGAATTGGGGGAAAATGTCACTCAGGCCACAAGATGCAATTGTTAACCATAGCACCTTCCTTGATCAATCTTTAAGTGACAGTCAGCAGAGCATCTTATGAGTTCCTCCCAGAGCCATTGATCTACTTTCTTATGCTGTGAATTTCTCTCTGTTCACTTCCAATGTGCAAAACAAACAGATTCAGATTGGAAGTACACTTTTAAAAGCCAGGACATTGTCCTTGTTAAAATGAGCTGGAGACTATTTTGCAGTTACCAAATGTAGGATGCCGTATTGGCTCTCATTTGATTTAATATCAACATATAAAACATAGACCATGAAGCACAGAGGAAAGGTTGCCTTTGCTCTTTTTATATAAAGCAAATTTAAGAAATAATGTTCATCAGTTGCTGTATGAAATGGATCTGTGTCTTGCAATGTGCATTGGAGTTGAGCAGATGGAAAGTGTCTGAATGAGAATGACTGAATAATATAATTTCAAACATGCTTCACCAACAACAGATTTTCTGACACACTGATCAATTATTGAAGATGAAATTCTTATACCAGCTAGCAATGAAGATTGTTATTTAATGGAAAGAGACGATACTATCTCTTGCTGCAGATGTCCAATCCACTATCTGTGATTGACACAACGATCCAACTTCCATCTCCTAGGAGAGGTGAGTCATCCACCCATTGCTATCAGAGAAACAAATTTAGATTGGATATTTGAGCCATAAGCACAACTCTCCCAAATCTGCTCATCTGAAAAACACCAAGAACTAACACTGAAAAATCTATGGGATAAAGATAAACCATTATAAAACCAACTACATTTCAGAGACAGTAATTTGGGGTTGGGATAATTATTTTTATTTTGCTCTTTTGGAAAAGTTTCTTAAGTTATAACAAGTGCAACCACATCAAATCAATCCAAAAGTCATCTCCTTCATTCTCATCATACTTACCATTTTTTCTTAAATCAGCTTGCTCTGAGTTATATAATTAGTGATGTATAGGGTCCTCAGTTTTTAGGGAAAAACATTTTCAGGGGAGTTTTATTCTTCACCATTTATATATTTCATTTTATATTTGTGTAATATTTTATTTTGATGAATAAATTATATTTTTCCTATAACCAGGCATAGGGCACCAGTGGGGTAATTAAAACATTTAAAATAATCATCAGCAGTATGAATAAAATATCAGTCTTCTCCTAACAATATTTCATATTTAAAATTTTTATTAAAGTTAATGGGAGTTTTGCCTGCACAAGGACAGCTGGATGAGAAATTGCAGAAGAAGCCGACATGTATTTAAACAAGTAAGTTAAAGTCACATGTTCCCAGAAGCAGAATAAGGAGAATGGGTGCTTAGTGATATATAAGAATGTCCACAGCAGGTCTAATATGCTGTTTTCAGAATCCAGTTTAATTTGTTCAGAAACTCTTTCCAGAAATGATTCCAAAGAGCAAATTTCTAGTGCTGCTCTCATAGGGGAGTGAACAAGTCTCAAAGAGGATGCCTTTAGTGCCCAACCTGAATTGGTGAATGGAAAATGATCTCTTCCCTCTCATTATCACATTAGACTCTTACAAACATGTTAAAACAAGTTCAGACAGTCACCCTTATCCCTCTTCACAGAAGATGAAGTCACAGTATGTTGCCTGACTCACTCACATAACTCCTTAGTGACACAGCTGGATTCCAAAAGTTGCTGGGTCCTTGGAGCTTGCTGGATAAGCCTGGAGCTCTGGGCTTTCGTCCTGAACAGCCCCACTCTACAGGAAGGTCGACCAAGTCTCAGGAGACAGAACAGCATTTCTAAGAGTTGAGAGACATGGAATCTAAAGCATCCTTATCTGTTTAGCTAAAAAATCATCACTTGTGTGTATGATCCTGTTGTGTGGACTGCTGTTTATTTTGAAGATTACATACAACCTAAGTTTATAGCTTCATGTTATCATTTTATTTGAAAAAATATTTTAAGAGAGAGTTAGTTTTTTTTTTGTCTTGTTTTTGCTTTGCCTTTATTTACGTATGTGGTGTAGGGAGCGAACTTAGGACCTCTACACAGGCTGGGCAAGTGTTCTACCACTGAACCACCTCTCCAGTTGTCTTTTTGCTTTTTCAGTTTTGCTCTTAGGTGGGATCCTATGGCTCTGGCCTTCATTCTCTTAAGCACAAAAACCCTAAAGAGAAGGTGCCTTGATTAATGACACCAGTAAAAGTCTTGAGGTTGAGTTTTCCAGGATTGGTGTGCACAGATGTGGACACATCTGAACTAGTCACAGTGACCAGAAGGATTGAGCACACTGATGGGCCAGGTCTCTGCTGTGCACCTCACCTTAGAGGCAAGGTGTGTGGGGACAGCCCCATGAAAAGGTCATTAGAATGGGGAGGAATGATTTCGCAAGAAAGGAGCATGTTGTTATCGTATGAAGGAGGGAGTAATGAGGATAGGCAATAGAGCCACCCTTAGAGATACCTTACAATAATCTCTATTTTATAAATGAGAAAATTGAAGCCTAGAGAGGCTAAGGAGCTTCAGAAAGAAAGTGTGATAAAGTACAGGGACAAAGACCTTAACTTCTAGCTCCTGAGAAAGTCTTCCCAGACTTCCACCATATCCCTAATCACAGGTCAAGAAGGAGCTTTCCATTCACCCTTTAAACCTGTCCTCTGCAAACAGGAGAAGGCCAAAGACGTACCTAACCAGATTCTATAAATTCCCAGGAGTGCTGAGTATTTTGAAAGGAGACTTGCTTGTTCACAGGTGTTTAATGAATGGTGCTTACCTGTCAATGTGGAAACACACATTCAAATATGACATCTGCATTTATGTCTGCTGAAGACACGCTGGGGGTAAATTGAAGAATTGCTATCTCAACAGACTCCTGGGCTTTTTCCAGTTTTGTCTCTCAAGGTAAAAATGCCTTAACAAATTACCCTTACTACTATTAAGGACAAACACTGGGAATTCAAAGAAGAAGCTGTTGTGGGGATGATCTAAGAGAAATGATCACCCTGGCTGCCAAGCAGGAAATGGCTTCTGAGAAGAGGCAGTTCAGCCTTTAGAGTGATTAGATACTTAGAATTACCTTTTTCTTGGTATCTTCTAAGCTCTCTCTGTTTTGAAAAATTAAACTGAAGTGCAAAGCAAAATTTCAGAACTGTTTTTATCCTCACTACACCTTGTGAGTGGGTTTAACTGGTAAGATTATTAGAATCAGACTATGCTGATTAGCGACACCCTCCCTGAGAAGATGGCAGATGATGTGAGTGCTGAGACATTTGGAGTGGATTCCAGAGAGAGATGTTGGGGCATGTTCACATTCTTTCCACTCCTCTGAATTTCATGATGGGGCAATATTTTTTTTTCCTAATTTCCGACAAATAGGTGAAAATAGTAGCCTCACACTATGCATATGGTCACTTATTTATTCTGATTGACAAAGCTGAGAACTTCTTTCCAGTTTTGTCTCTTTTTGGTGTGAGAGTGCCAAAAAGATAAAAACAGGGCAGTGACATAGTGTTCCATGGCTTGGGAACTGTGACCTAGAGAATGGTACTTAGGTCCCCCTGTGGGGGGCCATCGGACTTGCAGAGCAGGACTGTAGAAAGCCAACTGGACAACAGGGCATTCAGGGCATAAAAGGAAGCTTTGCTCCTAGGGAAGAAAGCATCCGAGGGGGCTGGGGAACTGGCAGAACATGGCATTGCATTCTTGGCAGAACTAGGAGTGAGGGGCTGCGGTAGCTGGTGTGGTGTATGTGTTTCCAGATCCAAGTTCATGTCTGTATCTGTCTGTCACTTTGCCTGATTATATGAGGAATAATCATAATCATCCTGCTACTTCATGCATCACCTCATTTAATCCTCACAGTAGCACTGAGGGACGAGATAGGCAGATGTGGCAGGTTTCATTTTTCTCACTTTACAGATGAGGATGCTAAGGTTAAAAGATGTCAGGTGATTGGCTTGAAAACAGGCAAGCATTAATTGGAGGCAAGTCCATGAAAATGTAGCCAGACAACCCAGCACTGTGATTAATGGCTTAGACTCAGAAATCAAACCAACATTTACATCCTGGTTCTTCCATTACTGTCATGTTATCTTAGTAAAGTTACCTAATGCTGAGCCCCAGCTGTTTCAACTAAAACTGGAGTCAAGATAAAATGCGTACTTATATGCATATAAGGTGATACTTATATGATGATAAAACAGATAATATATAGCACAAATCCTTGACAAAGTAAGTATTTAATAAACACTAGTAGTTATCATTATTATTGTTGACCAGGCGGGTTACTGAGACAAATCCCAGATATAGGGAAGAAAGGGAACTAGTTGTCAGAAATGGTGCTCAGGTTAGGGACTGGGATTTGGAAACAAGGAGAAACTTAGTTATCAGAATTCTGACAAAATGTAAGATCAGATATTAAAAGCAGGCATCTCTTACTTCTTTGTTATCCCTTTCTTTTTTAGTAACAGAAACCCAAATTTCCTTTGGGAAATGAGCCCTTCCTAACTGGAGTCTTAGTTGCTGTGTTTCACTGGGGCTCTGCTCCCCAGCCTAGGAGGAGTCACCTACAAGCCTGGCTATTTAGAGCTCCCTGTCCCCTGGCTCTTGTGATTGGCTTGGCTTTGAGCAAGTGGACTTAGTG
Organism: Aplodontia rufa; assembly: GCA_004027875.1. Lineage (NCBI taxonomy): Eukaryota > Metazoa > Chordata > Mammalia > Rodentia > Aplodontiidae > Aplodontia > Aplodontia rufa. The sequence continues at coordinate 20,459 of PVKS010000507.1, forward strand.
AATCTAACTAGAATGTATTTGGAGACTTTTTCGCAAGTCCTAGTAAAGGAGGCACTGTCTTCCCACTGAGGCAGCTGAGCTATGGCAATGTGTGAGGGGCTGGGGGCCATCCTGCTGTCCCAAGTGGGGCACCATCCTGATGGTGAGGTTAATTTGGAGGAATGGAGGCTGGAGAGATGGAGGGAACCAAGTGCCAATTACATAGTTTGAGGTCATTTGAGCGGCAAACCAGCTTCACTCCTGGTTGGAGTGGCTTTTTTCTTCTTCTTCATAATTGGAAAGTTTTATTCTCAATCCCACAGCATCTTTCTTGTTTCACATCTGGAAATGTCAAGATAACGAGGCCAACTTGTGGCTCAGGTGTGAGCCAAGTGGGCCCAGGAGGGTAAGACGAAGTCTGCAGAGATTGGAAAATAAGCAGCTGCCCCTGGGCTGGATCCCTCTGTAAAGAAGGACGTGACATCCTGTCCCTCTCTATTCTTGCAATTATGTCCTCTCTCCCTACTCTTGCTTCCTGAAAAACTTAATTGCTGCTAGGAGGTGGTGAAAGTACCACCTCATGGATTAGTTTATAAAAGAGAGGAGATTTTCTATTTCCCTGAGACAGACTCACAATGCCAGGATGTCTTACAATGGGGACCTTATGGGATGGGATTCCTGAAAATGGTTTGAATGTGGGTTGCATTTTTCTATTTCACCAACTGTTTAGAGAATTTCAACTAAATCTTGTTGTATTTATTCATCTCTTGCTCTTGATAAAGCCCTTTACTACATGACTCAGTTCAGAACATTAAATATTTTATTTGGATAAAACCCCTCATCTACTACATAGTAGTGAAGGGCAGACATGGAAGTTGGTTTATATGAAAAAACCCTTAAGACTCAAGGTCTCTTCTGGGAGGGAGAAAACCCAGGCTCTAATTGTAGCAATGCCAGAGAAAATGGGACAAAAACTAGGACTTCTTTTCCCAGAGCAAAAGTCAGAATGCTGAAATTGGTTTACTCCACTGAGCTGGGCAGAAAGTATTAGTGAGACAATGTCTCAAAATCACAAAAAAAGTTTTTGGAAAAAAATTCATCATTTTACATACAGAAGCAAGAATATATTCTGATGGATGTGGTCATATTAATTAAACATGTTACTATGGACTTCACAGCTGAAGTGGGGCAGACTCTGGGCTGAATCTCAAGGGTTTTCCTGCTTCCCAAGTCTTTTGTTTTTTCATGAGTTGAGCACGTAGTCAGTGCCTTCTTAATGTCATAGATAGTTGATTAGTTCATTAATTCACTACTTGTTTTCTGTATGTTTTCTGTTTTCTCAGCATTAGAGCCACAAAGAGTGGGTCATGCATGGTTGGTCTTTCATTAAGTCAACACATACTTTTTGAGGACCTACTATTTGCCAAGCAGTGGGAATATAAAGATGAATTAGCCGTGATCATTGTCCTCTACAGTCTTTTTCAAATTGTTTTTCATTGGTGCATATTAATTATGCATAACAGTAGTTTTCACTGTGGCACATTCAAATAGACATAAAAGCATAATGTGATCAATTTCCCTCCATCATAGCTCCCCTTCTCTCTCCCCCTTGTCTCCTTTTTCTACCTTAATGATCTCCCTTCTATTTTTATGACATCACTTTCCCCTCCTGTTTTCTCCCTTGACCTTGCACATGTGAGAAAAAAAAATACAATATTTTTGTCTCAGAGTCTGACTTTTTGCTCAAAATTGTGGTCTCCAGTTCCATCTATTTTTCTGCAAATGACATAAATTCATTCTTCTTGATGGTAGAATAAAACTTCATTTTGTATATTTGCCACATTTGCTTTATCCATTTGTCTGATTCCATAACTTGGCTATTGTGAATTGTGCTGCTATAGACATGGGTATGCATATTCTTTAAAGTATGTTGATTTTAGTTCTTTTGGGTAAATACCAAGGAATAGGAGAGCTGAATCATACAGTAGTTCTACTTTTAGCTTTTTGAGGAGCCTCCGTAACTAATTTCCATAGTGGCTTTAGCAATTTACATTTCTACCAGTAGCGTACCAGAGATTCTTTTCTTGGTATTCAGATTGTGGTCTGAGGATCAGAAGCATAAGTGGTCCCTATACACAGAATTGGAGGCCCCACTCCAACTGAATTGGAATTTGCACATTAAAAGCATCTCCAGGAAGTTTGTATGCACATGAAAAGTTGAAGAAGCCCAGTTCTAGGAAGGCTAATGTTATATTGTGGTTTAGTAGAAAAGAAGGAAATAGTGGCTTAGAAGCCTGGCTGCTATAGGTGGCTAACTTTTACTTTGATGCTTTGATGGAACTGAGGCAACTTACTTATCTCTGTTTTGACTCAATGTATTTTCTTCAAAATAGAGATAATAACATCTGCCCTTCCTCACTCATGTGCTATTGTGAAGATCAGACAAGAAAATAGCTGTAAAGACATTAGAACCTTCCAAGAGCAAGGCATTGCTACTGTAATATTTCAGGCTTGGAGAAGCTTCTGTGTAGGAAGCCAGAGATTTGATTCTGACTTTAAAATTTCCTGCATGTGCTTCTCTCTTGAGTTCTTTTCATCTCTACCATTCAGAGACGTGAATAACAGGCTTGTGGAGCCCCAGCGTGCAGTGAGGTTTCCATGCTTTCTAGCTGCAGTATACAGAAATTATTGTGGTCGGCATTTTACGTATTCAACTAATTTCAGAAAAACCTACAGAGGGCTTGACCACAGGGGAAAACCACCGAGTATGGCATGCTTGGTTTCTGCTCTCCGGTAGAGTTCAATTGAGAATGGGGATGGAATATACAAAATGATTGTTCATGGTACAGTACTGTAGGTGCTTTGAGTCTGGTGCAAGCAAGAGGCATAAACATGGGTAGATTTATAAAACAGAAAACTTGCAAGACGAGAGCATGACAGATTACTTAGAGGCTGTATTTTTCTTACTGTCCCTTTAGCAAACTCACAGGGCAAGTGTTAGAGAAAACTCTCACTAGATCACTGGAAAGTGACATGTGAGCTTCGGATGGGAAGAGACACGAAGGCAGAGAGTTCAGACACATAGCATTTAGGATCAGGAGCTCTTTTTCTTTCTCATGTTTTATCAGGTTTCTCCAGGAATGTACTAATTAGCTTATCTTATTAAAATAAATTTTAATGTATTCCTATACCTAGGAATAATTAAAGATGAAATTAGGTTTGGATTTGGGTGAGAAAGGCAATGCGATGTCCAACTAAGGAGACGCACAGCTGAACCCACACACTGATGTCTCCTACCCACTCCTATCTTGGCCCTGAGTTGCTATTCAGATGCTACAACCCAGAGTTTAAACCCTAGGGGAGGATACTCTGTGGGGAGCAACAATTCAGTGCTGTTAGAAAGTAAAAAATCAATCTGGAGGAATTAAGTTTTATAATTGAACACTTAAGCAGTGGGGTAGTCCCTAGACTGAATTCCCCCGTCAAAGGTTAAGTTTACCCTTGTCAGCTTGAAATCTCTAGCCCTCCCATCATAGTGTTTTATTTAAAAAGTGAATTAATTGGCTTTTTTGTGAGCTGGAGGCTTACAATTTCCTCCTCCTGCTCCAGCAGATTCTCAGCTATGTGAGACTGGAAATTGGAGGTGCCAAGGAGCAGGTGGGGGTATGACAGAGCCATCCTGTTGTCCTGTTGGGGATGGTGCTTCCTCAACCATAGAGGATTCCACTGCTGTGTGAAAATGACCCCAAAGGCCCTCAGGATGGCAGCCAGAAAAGCCAGGGGAAGCCTCAGAAGCAAAAACCAGGAGATCTAAATTACATTTCAGGCTCTACAAGATAATTATCTTTTTGTTTTTCTACAAGGAAAACCAGAAAGAGGAGCTGCTCTAGTTAGTATGTGATTAGGTAAAGCTGTAACTAGCTAAAGATTACTTCTGTGGGTGTCTCTGTGTTCTGCCATTCTGTCCCCATTTCCTCCCATCAGTCTCTATTCCAATTCCCTTTGTTCCTTTTTGAGGTTGCTCCTTTGCTCCTGCATGACCTCTACCCTGGATCACCCTGGCCACACCCCCTAATTCCTACACCAGGTTTGCATTTTATCTAATAGCCCTTATGTATCCTTATTAAATCACCCTTTCATAATTTCTATCTTATTTCCCTCCAAAAGTAGTCATTGAGCACCTACTCTGTTTTAGACCACAGATAAAAATGTTCCTTTCTTTCATTGAGATTCCTTTTCTTTTTTTTTTTGGTGAGAGACAAAGATGCCAAAAAAATAAATGAATGAAACAGGTTTATTTTTAGTTGGAAAGAGCACAAGCAATTCGAAACTGAAGATGAGGTGAGGGTTAGGAGCTACTCTCTCCAGAATGGCCAGGGTGAGTGCTCTTTGAGGCGTGAGGCTCCCTGAGGTAGTAGCATGTAGGTTGGGACCTGACCAGTGGGACTCAACCAGTGATGCTGAGATTGGGACAAACCAGCCCACACAGGGGAGTCTGAGATGCTAAGCTCTTGGTGGTCCCAGGTTTGGAATGCAGGATATGTTGGAGGGTAAACCGATAGGAGGCTTTAGGATTTGTCTGGAAGCTGCATCTGCAGAGCGAGAACGTTGTTTTGCTTCTACTGGGTGTTGATTGTGTGCTTCTATTCTGACTGGCTTGGGGAAGATTTGTAGAGATTTTTAAGGTGGGGGGGATAAGAGCTCATTTGCCAACTTTCCATATACTTCTTCTTGTAGAATTTGGTAAGGGTTTGGATAAAAAGAAGAGCGGGCAAGGGGGTAATGTGGTTAGAATCTGTGGCGTGTGGAGGAAAGTGGGATGATCTGAGGCCTGAGAAGTTAGAGACCTTCATGTAGACCCTTGTTCTGAGTAATGTGACATCAGTGGAGGGCTGTCAGCAGAAATGACATAACAGTGATTCTCATATATTACTCAAAGACACCTGATTCATGGGTATGACCAGATTCTGATTCAACTGGACTAAAACACTAAAACACTATGAACTCTAATATCACAGACAACCGAAGTTCTAAATAATCCTCACCATTGCTGAAGCTATAGAAGGCGTATGTGTAACTCATGCCCATGAGGTCGATGGCTTAGATACAATGCACGATAGAAGAAAGTGTCCTAACCTAAGTGCTCCTTTTTCTATTCTGGTCCAAAAATCATAATAGAATTCATGAGTGGCATAATAGTGGGTATTATTTTTAAGTCTACCTTGATTTTTATATAAAAATTAGATTTATTTAATTACATGCTCTCCCAGGCACCTTGAAAGGTAGACTAACTGAACATTCTAAGGTGTTCTCTTTCTTTTTGCAACCAATTCTCTTCTGGAAAAGTTCTGATGGATTAGTTTCTATTCAAGTCTCCATAAGAGAAGTGGCCTGCTGTGTTTATTTTCCAAGGGTGAGCATTTGAATAGGAGCTGCGGTTTCACTAGTAGGATATATTTGGACATGGGCAAATTCAAGCATAGCTCAGGGTTATAGGAGATCCATGTTCAATCCAGATGCCTTCCTAGAACTCCTGCGGCCACCCCATGTAGATCTTCCCTTCTTTAGAGCGCTGTTCAAGATCTTGATGTCTTAGAACACTGCTTCCTCTTCCTACCACCGTGTGCCCTCCAGGCTCTTGGAAAGGCTCATTTGTAGCTACCTGCATTTCTATACTTCTAGGAAGGTCTCTCTGCAGAAGACTTTCTCACTCACAGGAAGCTCCTCTGAGTAACACAAACACAGTGACAATTATAATAGGAGCTGGTATGTGCAGTGTTTTCTGTGTGTAGGGCTCTGTTCCAATCACTTTAGTTCTATTAACTAATTATTCCTTGTAACAACCCTGTGTAGCAGGTGCTATTACCATCCTCACCCCTTTCTAAACCAGAAAAAAAAAAGACAAAGGGAGTCCTTCACGTTCAATCCACACACTTGTAGATACGTGGATAATTGGGATGATCTGAATGTGCCGCATCACCCCAGTAACAGCCACAGCCGTGGGGCCACATCCCACAGGATATGATTTATTAATCACTAAGCTCATTTTTGCAGAGTGTGCCAAAGGCTGTCACTGTTGGGAGGAGGATGCCATATCAGGGAAATTTATTCTTTTCAGAGAATGCAATAAATCTATAGAGAGGTTTTTGACTTTTAATTATTAAACAATGAAATAGAATTTCCGATGAGTCCTCCAGATATAATTTATTTTACAATGTTTTATATTGCTTTATGTATAGATGTCAGGAAAGATGGCTCTAAATGAATTTGATAGGACTTATGGGAAGGCTCACAGTCCTGGTCCCAGAGATGAAGATCTGTCTTCATTTCACTAGAGAACCAGCAGCATTTCAAGGACCAATGTGATAAAATTTTCACTTAAACTTGAAAAGATCAGAGATAGAAAGGACTTTCAGACTCAATATTTGTCTTCTATGGTAAAATTGCAAGTTAATGCTAACAGCGAGGTCTGTCCCTTCTTTCCCTTCTTGTGATATTTGCCTTTTGCTTATGAACATGACCAAGAATTCATTTGTTAGAAGCCACCAAAAATATGTAATCGCACTTATCCCAATTTCTTAAAGACTTTAAGCTGTTGAAAATATAACTCCGAAACATTTTAGGTTATTTTGCCAGTTCAGATGCTAAACCTTTTTTTTTTTCTCTCTCTCTCTCTTTACAAAAGGAAAAAAAAAAACCTTACAAAACAACAGTTGTTCACAGATAAAATAAAAGCTACTGCCCATCTGTCATCACTGGTCTTTTCAAACCACAAGTTGTCTTTCTAATTTCTCTTCAACTTTTGACATGCAACTCAAAACAACTTTTCACGAACAGGTTATATGTTTTTTTTTTCAAATACTGTCTACAAACTCTATGAGGAGATTGGATTAAATTGGAAGCACAGATGACTGATACTCTTAAAATAATTGCCGCCTTAGTGGTTCAACATGTGAGCTCTGCCATTTTTTTTACACTTTTAAGTGAACTAATCTAAATTAAAATCTTCTAAGATCAATAGCTAATTTTTTTCTACTCTGCAGAACATTCTTACTGCATTACCAGGTCACATAAGTCATATTTTCAGAAACTGAAAGTCTATAGCACCCTGAAGTAAATACAGCAGAATATTTCATAGCAGTACATTTTTTGCACACATATATTAAAAAATATCAGCTAGATATTTAACATATCTTGTAACATATCCAGTTCCTTCTCTCAGTATACGTCTTCTCTTGAAATATACTATCATTTTCTTTTGATGCATAAAACTAACTCCTCAACCTGGTGTTTTATTACCTGAAGGACAATTTGAGTCATTCATCTTTTAATTGCCATCCAGTATTGTGTTAAAATTTTGGTGAACTACAGAAAGAAAATAGTGTAAATATTTCAGAGTATTGTGAGACTCATGCAAGGATGTGGCATTGGAATTAAGGCAAATGTCCTTGAGCCTCTAGGACAGACCTAAAATACACGGGGGTTCTGACTTGATAGAAGTCAATGACAGCAGTCCTCGTTTATTTGCCTTCCATGGTAAAGAATGTAGAATTTCTAATTTCAAAAGACAAACTCAAGTTTTGATTACCATATCAGAAAGATACAGGGTCTAGGAAATATTTCAGGTAGGTTCTACTTAAAGGCTAACATAATCTTGAATGTGATGGTGATTAACTATGTGGTTAGCAATTGAGGGTTCTTCCTAAAAATAACCCCTAGGTTCCACTATATTCACAAAGCAACTCATAGATTGAACGGTTGTTTCCCATACTCATAGTTCATCCACTTGGTATGAGAACTGCTTTGGGCTAGAATTCTGTAGGGAGTTTGCTCCTGTTGTCTCTTTTCCAACTTCATAACTTAGATGGAGTACGCAAAGGAAAAATAAAAGGAGACTCATGGATAGGGCAGGATTTTGGCTGCTGAAGTATCCCTTCCATCTGGCACATCCGTTTTAGTCAAAGCACAGAGGACTGAAAGAAAACTATATTCTCTTAAGAATTATTCTACCATCTTACCCTGACCACCCATTTAGCCAATCTCCCTTTGTGCTACAACATCCAACTCTCTCTCCCAATCCTGTGTCATATCATCTGATCATAAGCAAGGTCATTAAGTCCAAGTTTTACTCTGCATGGTTTATTTCATATAACCTTCCATCCTTGAAATTCGCTCAGGAGGTTTAGCATGTTGAGAAATGGTAGAAGCTGTAGTACTGAGAATGTGTAGTCCTAAATTAAGCTAAAATATAAGGTGTTTTAAATAAAGGAATTCAGTATAGTGTCAGATATGAAATCAATATGTGAAATCAGTTGCAGTTATATACACTGAAAATGAACTATTTAAGAAGGAAATTAAGAAAACAATCCCATTTATAATAGCATTAAAAGAATAAAACAATGAAGAAGGTGAAGGACCTACACACTAAATACAATAAAACACTGTTTAAAAAAGGTAAGTAAGACACTAATCAATGGAAAAACAACCTGTTTTCATAGATTGGCTGACTTAATATTGTTCAAGTGTCCATTTTGCCCAAAGCAATCCCTATAAAAATTCCAAAGACATTATTTTTTTACATATATAGAAAAAATAAACATGGAGCTGGAGCTGGGGCTCAACATTTATCGCACTTGCCTGGCATGTGCGAGAACGTGGGCTCAAACCCCAGCACCACATACAAAACGAAGTGCTAGTGCAGTGAAAGCCACACGAAAAACTAAAATCGATTCTCTTGCTCTCTCTTTCACTGTTCCTCTCTCCCTTAAAAAAAAGAAAGAAAAAATAAAGAATCATCAAAATCATATGGGACACAAAGGACCTAAATAACTAATATAATCTTGGGAGAAAAAACAAAGATGGAGGCATTACAATTCCTGATTTCAAAACATATTTCCTAGCTCTACTAATCAAAGCAGAATGGTACTGGCATAAACACAGACGTACGTGATACTGGAACAGAAGAGAGAACCCAGAAATGATCTCATGTATATATTGTCAACTGTTTGAAAGGATGCCAAGAACACAAGATGGAAAAGGTATACACTCTTCAACAAATAGTACTGAGAAAAATCAATAAGCACAAACAAAAGTATAAAATTGGATTCTTATGTTATAACCAAAACTCAACTCAAAATGGACTAAAGACCTAAACCTACGAACTGAAGCTTATAGAACTAGAAGAATATATCAAGGTTGGTATTGGCAATGGCTTTTTCAATATGGTACCAAAACCACAAGCAACAAAAGCAAAAATGTACAAATAAAACTACATAAATTAAGTCTTCTGACTAACAAAAGAAACACTCAACAGTATAAAAGACTATCTGTGGAATAGGATAAAATATTTGCAAACCGTATATCTGATTGTGGTTAATACCCAAATGTATTGGGAACTCCTACAACTCAAAAGAAAAACAAAACAAAATAACACAAACACCCAAATAATGGAATAAAAATATGGGCAAGAAACTCGAATAGACTTTTCTTTAAAGAAGATATTCAAGTGGCCCACAGAAAGTATGAAGAGATGTTAAACATCACTAATCATCAGAGAAATGCAAATCAAAACCACAGTGAGATATCACCTTACATCTGTTAGGATGGCCATGATAAAACAAAATCCCCAAAGGACAGGCAATGGCAAAGTTGTGAAGAAACTGCAACTTGTACCCTGCTGATGGAAAAGTGAAACGATGCACACACTACGGAAAACGATGGGGAGTCTCCTCAACAAATTAGAAACAGAATTAACACATGATCCTGCAATTCTGCTTCCAGGTATTTATCCAAGAGAGCCGGAGTCACGACCTAAAAGAAATATTTCTAGCTCTACGTTCATTACAGCATTATTCGCAGTAACCGAGATAACAGAAGCAACCTTAGTGTCCATCAGTGGATGAATGGATACAGAAATTATGGTATACACATCCGGTGGGATATTACTCGATCTTTAAAAGAAGGAAATCCTACTATCTTTGTCTCATTTTTACTACTACAACAGCTACTATAAACTGAGTAGCTTTCAAACATCAGAAATTTATTTCTCAAAGATCTGGAAGTCTGAGATCAAGATGCTAATGGATTCACTGCCTGGTGAGGTCCTGCATTTGATTTATAGAAGGTGCCTTCTTTCTGTGTTCTCGTATGGTGCTCTATGAAACCTCTTTAATAAAGGCAGTGATCTCACTCCTGAGGTTTCTTCCCGTATGAGCTAATCACCTCCAAAAGGCTCCAATTCTGAATACTATCACACTGCTGGTTGGGTTTGCAGATACGAGTTTTGGGAAGAAACAAACTATAGCACTTGCCATATGCTACAATATACATAAAGTCTTGAGAACATTGTGCAAAGTGAAAGAAAGTGGTCTCAAAATGATAAGTTCTGCATCATTACACTCATGTGAGGTATCTAAAACAGTCAAACTCACAGAAGCAGACAGTAGAGTGAGTTGCTAAGGGGCTGGGGGTGGGGGGCGGTTTAGTGGTGCTATGGTTTGATTGGATGTAGTTTGCTCCCCAAAGGTTCATCTAAAGGAAAACGGGTCTCTTGGGGATGTTGAGAGGTGCTGAGACTTTTAAGAAGTGGAGCTTAGTGGGATGTGTTATTATATTATTGGGGATGTTTTCCTTGGAAGAGATTAAGGGAGTTCTTATGGGACTGTGAGTTAATTCCCACAAGGAGGTAGCTATGAAAGAGCAAGAGCGGCCAGTCTTTCTGGTCTCTGTCTTTCTGTCTCACCATACAATCCTTCTTTCACATGTGTCTCCCCTGAGATACCACCCACCATGATGTGAAGCAGCCAGGAAGCCCCTCACCAGAGCTGGCAACAGGCTATTCGGCCTACCAACCTCCAAAACAGTGAGCTAAATAGGCCTCTAGATAAGTTATCTAGCCTCTGGTTTTTGTTATAGTAATAGAAAAGAGAATAATACAAATGAGTATAAAGTTTCAGTTAAGCAAAACGAGTAAGTTCTAGAAACCTGACATCCAATATTGTATTTATGCTTAGCAATACTATCCACTTAAAAGTTTAAGGAGGTAGATCTCACATGTATTCTTACCAACATAACACAGAAAGGTGAAATGTAAGGTATTCTTATATCTATGATATGTGGAATTTTACTGAAATGGAAACCAGAGTATTGGAGTGATCATTTATAATTGACACTTCTTTATTGAATAGTTATAGTCAAACTAATTACTTGCTAGTAATTAGAGCTCAGAAGCAATAACAGTGGCTTTTGTATGACCTATATAGACTCAGTGTAATTGGTTTATGGTAGGAATTTATGTGGGAAAATGAGATTAAGAGACCTACTTGTGGCTGCAATGGTTAAGCCTGACATCCTTTAGTAATGATAATATGTCTTGATAGCTTGTGGAATGTTAAAGCACCATTCTAAGCATGGTTCATATATTACATTTAACCATTACCGAAATCTAGTACATTTGATAATATGTCAATCATCTACCATTTGCACAAAAGTAATCTAGTTATGCTACTTCCCAAAGTTACCTAACTCACGAATAGCAGAGTTGGGATTCAAGCCCAGGTCTTCTGCCCCAAGGGCTTGTACCCTTACCACAAGCAGATAGCCTTCCCCTTTTGTCATCTAAACTCTATAATTTCCACCAGCTGAACTTGCCATCTAATGTGGCCCCAGATGATCTCATAGTTGAAACTAGCGATCTCAAACACGGTCACACTCTCATTTACTTGCATCTGGTGACGGGCTTCATACAGAAGACCTCCCTGCTAGAGCTCTATTCTGACAAGAAAGGACCTCTTACTATGTCCTTGTTGCTCACCACACCATAGGCTTTCTTTACTCCGCAGAGAGGATCAGTTTCTGCTTCGTTTCGTGGTTTTTGCTCCTCTGTTTAGAAACCCTTGAGTCAATTGCTCCCCAATCATGATGGAGCTTGGCACGGTTTGTGACATTGTACTGGACATTCCCCTGAATGATTAGAATATACCATAGTAGAGAGAGGGCTGTAGGATTTATTCACCATTGATGTTTCAGCACTGAGAATTTTGCTCTGCAAAGAGTAGGCATGCAGAAAATTTGCATTTAGTGAATTAATTGGAAGTCTTTCCATCTTAAAGAGGGCAGACCTCAGGCTAGTCTTCATCTCCTCTACCTTCACCAGTTGCTTTTTGTCATTGAGAAATTAAACAGCTTCTACTGGGCACAAGTTTTAATATATGATGACAGACAGACTGTGCCAACATTTAAACTTTCTCATTTATTCAGATGACACAGACTAAAGGTCTATTCCCTGACCAGAGGAGTTTATGTTTTAAAAATGTGACCTAGCTGATTTTATGCAATGCATAGACAGACTTCAGAATATGACTAATGGGTGACATTTGCATAAACAGGCTATCAATATTAAAATCACATGATAGAAACTCTAAATGTAACATTAATTGGAAACCTGAACTAATTTCATTATTAGCCATTAATACCCAGAGAACATGATCACACTTCTTGAAGTACTGGAATGAAAGTTTATGTGGCATCTCTTATGTGTAGCAATATGTGACAATTTCATAACATAAAGCAATATTTTATTTTAAAATTTGTACTTTATTTTTAAAATCATATATTTCACATTGTCATTTTTAATAGTTTTTAAAAAGGCATAATTTACCTACATAGTATTCTCTTATTTTAGGCATATAATCCAATGATTTTTAGGAAGTTCACAGAATTGTGCAGTGTCACAACACTATAATTTTAGGTCACAATATGTCACAGTAATGTGCCTCATATACAAGGTTCTTCCTTTAATTTTTCAATTAATTAATAATCCAGAGAAAAGGACACTGAAGATATTAGGAATCACTGATGAGGAAATTGAACAAAGAACTTGCACTGAGTCCTGGGTGGTACTATGAGCTTGGGCACAACTTTTGTGGGCACAACCTCATTATGTCCTTGAGAAGCAAGTACCTGGTTAATTTCAACATTTATAGGCTCTTGATAGAAACTATTGCTGGCATAGACAAAGTCATGGAGGATTATGGCTGGATGGGCATAAGGACTGACTGAGTCTTATTAGCACATTCCCGCAAATAAGCACCTTTGTGGGCATCGAGATGTATAGAGAACATTGTCAAAGGATAGAACCTGTTTCAAATGCTCATTCCTCTTACAGTAAGATCTATTCTAAATGAAGGTAAAATCTTTGGCTACAGGGTGAGCAGAGCAAAGGATGTGCTAATATTTTACCATAAGAATATTATATTAGTTAGAAGAGGCTAGTTTATGCTGCAAAAACAAAGAAGCCATAGATCTCAGATGCTTACATCAATAAAGATTTATTCTCTCTTATGTTAGAAATCTAATTAATGCAGGTCAGTGGAGAGACTACTGATTCATTGATATCATTCAGGTACCCAGGTGGCTCAATTTCTAGTCATGCTTTCAGTGTTGCCATAGGAGGGAAAAATCAGTGCCATGGGGTCTCAAATTGGTATTTAAATACCCTTTGGAAAATAATTCATGTAACTTCCATTCAAAACCCATTGATCAGAATTAGTGCCATGACCTCTTCCAATTTCCGATCTCAAGGAGGCTGAGAAGTCTTTCTGTATCCATAAAGAAAAGAAAAAAAAAAAGAATTGAAAATCAGCAAATTACATATGTAGAATTATTTAATGAAGTGAGGAAACAAACATATTGAGGTGCCAAAATTCTAGTGTCAGAATTGTTTTTAGCAAGAGAACTCTTCATTTGAGAAACTGTCCTGATGAACATCTTGATGAGAGCATTGAAAACTAACACATGGGGCAATAGAAGATGGTCAAGAAATTATTCTGAGTGTGTATGAATGAGTTTAAGAATTTGCTGTGGGGGGATGGGCTGAAGACGTGGTTCAGGAATTGGTGTGCTTTGAGCAGGGACCTGGGCTCAAACCCCTGCACCTCATACACAACTAAGTGTCAGGGAAACAAAGGTTAGATGAAAAAAATAAATAAATAAAAGTGATCCTCTCTTTCTCTCTATCTCTTTCTCTTAAAAAAAAAACAAGAATTTGCTATGAGTCTAAATGGAAGAAGAGACAAGAGAAGAAAATAAAAAGAATAAAGAAGTTGAAGTTGACAAGATGGCAAGATGGATAAGATGGGTGAGGACCTTAAACGTCTTAGTGAAAATGACTGGAATACCTTTGCAAAAGATCATGTCTATGGCTCCATTTCATAGGGCTGCAATCTCACTCTTTGGTCTTTGACCCCGGGCTTTAGTAAAGTCTGCTATGTTCACCAACGCACCGAGAGCACAGAATTCCCCTGTGAAGACAAGGCGGAGAGTTTCTTTTACTGTGTAACACAATGCTAAATGAAGTTAACTTATAAGGAAGCAGACCTTGGAGACAGGCGCCTTCCTTCCTCTTCTGCCCTTTTTTCTGTTCTCTAAGAAAAGTTTCCAAAGTACAGGAAAGACTAGATTTCTATAGGCTATGGAATTTAAGTTTAAAGCAAAGTATTTCAAGAAGCTAAGAGACCACTAGATGGTTAAATCAGAGTATCCCAGGAGTTTTATGAATTTTAGTTCTTTTCTTTTTAATTTCTCTATGCTTTTTATTTTTTATCATTCTTTCTCTATTCATCTGAAGAGACACCAGCCCAGATTTGCATGTCTCTAATGTTGTCAGTGGAGGAATCAAGAATTGATGCACTAATTTCCATTCCTATTTCTGGTACCTCAGCTCACACTTGCACTTTAGGAAATACTTTTCAACTCAGGGAAAGAATTCATGAAATGTTGTTTTGAATGACGGTGTGCATGAGAAACACACTATCGGTAGGGGTGGCACTGGGGAGAATAAGAACTCTCTATCAGCAACAATTCTTGAGGCTTGGAAAATCAATGTGGCCAGGACGCTGGGAAATGAAAGGTCTCCTGCTCCAGATTTTGCCTGGTAGTTGTGTCCTTTACTAATTTCAGCTGCAATTATAAGGATGGTAAAATGGAAAAATAAATATTTGTGCAATGACTGAGAAAAGCCAATTAGTTTTGCACCAATGAGAAATAATGCAGAACTTCTTGAGTTCTATAATAAATTGGTTTTCTCCCTATGTATTTTAAAATGCATGCTTACTGTACAAATGTACTTATAAATCGAAGCAGCACAGAATAAAGTAACAGAAACAAGACAACAAAGCAACATTATTTTAAGAAGAAAAGATAATTCAAAGAAGACCTGGGTGTGGAATAATTTATCTAGTAAATGTCAGAGTTGTTTTTTTTTTCCTGCCAAAATCCATCAGTTCAACTATCCTCTCTACTTAGCTGTCCTTTTCCTGCCTCAAGGAAACATAAAGGTGAACATGAGTTGCCAGTTAACAGTGCAATTTCAGGTTTAATATCCCTGACAACTCCAAATATTATTATATTTTTTAGAGACATGAAAGTCCAGTCTAGGATATCTTTTTCTCCATGTTACTTGTTTTGACAACTCGAGTTGAAAGTACCTTTTTATTTATTTATTTATTAATAAAGAGAGAGGGACAGTGAGAGAGAGAGAGAGAAAGCAAGAAACAATTTTATTTAGTTTTTCATGTGACCTTCATTGCCCTGAGGCTTTGCTCCGTACATGGTGCTGGGGTTTGAACTCACATAATTGTGCATGCAAGGCAAGCACCCTAACTGCTAAGTCATGGCTCCAGCCCCTATTTATTTATTTTTTGATAAAAGAATAGTTGTATATTTCACATATTAAATCCAATAGCCTTCATTCATCGAGTAATGAGTATGAACTTTTTAATGTGAAACATACTTTGTTTAAATTATAGTGTTTAATTTTTATAACAATCCTTTAGAAATTAGGGTTAGAGAAAAACTGATTAATCCCTTTTGTAGATAAGAAAACAGCTTCAGAAAAATTCTAATTTAGCTGGTGATGCTAAGCCTACTGACTTCGAAGTATTTGCTTTCAATAACTATGTAATACTTTCTTAGCAGTATATTCCATCCTTCCATCACCAATCCATTCATTGATTTCTAAAAATGTGTTATCCCTCCATGGTGTGCTAGACACTACATATAAACCAGTGTATGAGAACAGCAAAGCCCCGCCCACAGAGAGCTTACATTCCCATAGGGTAGATGAGAGGAGAGACATACAAGCAAACAAAAACAGAACCACAGAGGGTATCAGAGACAGTAAGGAAGGCTCTGAGAGGGAGAAGGAGGGCAGGGTGAAATAGAAACCGAGGCCACTGCTTTTCACAGGGAGATCTGAGAAGGGCTTTGCGAGGAGGTGCTGGATAACAGGATAAGAAGACACCATTTATGTAGGAAGACACCCTTTACGTGAACAGACAGAGAGTGGTTCAGGCAGAGAAGGCATTATCAGGGTTCCAACAGGGCGGTTTATATGTTACTGAAGCTCACTCTTTTGAGAACCAATTTAAAAAACAAAGCAATCAATGGAAACCATCTACCATTAATAATACACCATATTGTTCTTTAGGACCAAGGTCCCTGGGACTGAGGCTGTAGCTCAGTGGTAGAGTGCTTACCAAGCATGTATAAAACCTGGGTTCAACCCCCAGCACCACAAAAAATAAAATAAATAGGGAAGAGGCCACTGGATATGTCCTTGGGTTTTTGTTAAATACGCGAAGGTCACTGTTAAACCCACAGGTGTTCATTTTAGCTCAGCAACTCTGAAGTCTAATTACTATGTGCAACACATTCGTTTTTTGAAACTTAGGAGAAACAAATCTCTTGTGGAAGATCTTACGGGAAAGTGATGGACAACCCACGCTTCTAATGAGTCTTTTCACATTTCTTAATGTCTTAGTTAAATTTCTCTTTTGGTAACCTTCCCATTTCCTCTCATCTGCTGAAGAATATGTTGCTGAGTATTTGTAAACACCAGGCTGAAGAGCAATAACTGAAACTTTCCAAGCAAAAGAGATCTTGCAATACAGAATGACAGGATAATTTTGCCCTTAGGGTGTTAGAAGAGATATTATTTCTTGTGCATTATCATTACTCCCACAATTAAACTAAGCCAGAGAGATTCACCTTCTTGTGACATTTCTCAGCAAGACAGGAAAATATTTGCATGTGTGTGACAAAGTAAATGTTTCATTTAAATTGTCTAACTGTTCAGAACAATAAGTTTCAGTGTCTGTAATTTCAGAGTCTAGAAAATGAGGTATTTTTTAAGCCTTGAGAAACTACAAGATAATGTGTGATTTTGTTTTTGATTGACAGAAAAATGCCCAGTAATCCAAGGAGCTACAATAGGATCCTTTTCCTAATTTTTAGTGGTGACGCTGAGGGTGCCTGGGTTGGCAATATTCATTTTTGTTCTTTCTCACTCTTTGTTCAGGTTTTGTTAATAAATATTATAGAATTTAAGGATAAAATATTGGCAGTTGATAAATTTGCAGGTTTGTTATTACTACAGTCTATCACACACTACCCCATGTATGGCTTTTCAAGGGCAATTCTTTCTTGCATTATAAATTCTCAGAGGGCAGAAGTCACAGGTGACTAAACTGCTGAAGCTCAGCGTAGCTTGGAGCCTAATCATGAGACTCGGGCATCTCCTTACAGGTTTGAAGGAAGAGGAGGATGGAGACGAGGTGGCAGTCTTTGGGTGAGCAGTGAGTTCACTTGCTTTCTTCTTTCACTTTTTTCCCACTGAAAAGCAGCACCTGTGATCTTTAGCCTGTTTTGTTTGCTAGTAAACAAGATAGGAGGTGGGAAATCGGATGCTGTAGTCAACTTAAGTGAGGGCAGGATGTCGTGGAGCAGCAGCCACAAGTATCAAACCTCCCTGTTCTGGGGGTAGAGGACAGTCTCAGGAGTCTCCTAGGAACTACCACAGGAAAGAAAAATAGCTTCATTATTGATGCTGTCTTAGCAGGCACGAGATAGTGGCCTTGTCAGAAATCTGGCAAATTTGGTTTAAAAAGGTATATGTATCCATAAAAGCATGAAGGATTCTGCAAAGATATTTAGAATATTTTTTAAAATTGACTTATTCCTAGATCTTAGCCTGAGATTCTGCATAGGAGGAGAACTTAATGTCCATTGTCAACCTTTAAAAAAAAGTTAGCTGGTATTTTTCTGACAGTATATTGAATTTGATCAATAAATGACTTATCGATCTATAATGCAAATACTTAATGCAACAAAATACAGTGAAGATTTTTTATTTTGTCTGAAGGCAAAAGGAGCATATTTTCCCTAACAAAAGTCTTCTTAGGATTGGACCATGAGGACTGGAGTGGAATGCTCTGAAGCTTTTGCCCAGACAGCCCGGCATGGGTGTATCTGTGCAGTCAGTTAATCCATCATGTCCGAACTTTAAGACCTATAAGTATACCACATTAATTACAGACCTGGTCTTTATTAAAAAGTTGAAGAGAAGTGGCGATATAATAAAAAGTAGATTGAAGAGAACTCTTCTTCATTTGTTACAGCAATAGTCTTAAGAGTGAAGACTCTAAGAAGTGATGGAATTTTAGTATTCATTGGGACAAAAAGTCCAAGGGACCTCTAAGTTTACTAACTGTCAGCTTTCTTGAGAACTAACTTGTTCTCAAGAAAGGTAGGTTACGCCAAATCCCTCCATAACGAACTCAATCAGAAACTGTTTCTGTTGGCTGTACTAATTTACCTTCCCACCAACAGCAGCATAATTCACAATAGCCAAATTACAGAATCAGCCCAGGTGCCCACCAACAGATGAATGGATAAAGATAATGAGGCATATATGCACAGTGGAGTTTTATTCTGCCAGAAAGAGGAATGCAATTATATTATTTGCAGGAAAACTGATAGAACTGGAGAGCATATAAAGCTAGATAAATCAGACTCAGAAAGTCAAGTGTCATATGAAGAAATTATAGGGAAAAAAAGGGGGATCTCAAAAAAGTAGAATGGAGACTATCATGGTAGTGAAAGGGGAGCGGGGTGGTAGAAGAGGAAAGGGAGATACTAGCAAGTGAAATTGATCAAATCATATTATGTGCATACACAAATATGCCACAATGAAACCCATTATTCTGTATAATTAATATGCACTAATAACAATTGTTTATATTGTTTATCATATTGACTTTTGTTGCATGAATAATACTTAAAATAGGAGAACATAGTCATCATGTCTTGGACGTTATTTTTTTGTGGTAGCTTCATATGAACATTTATAATGATTAAAATGAAACTTTCATTCTGTGAATGATGAAGTATCACATTTCTGGTGAAGACTCAGAATAATCTTTATTTTAGACTCTGGATGTTCCAGGGGAATATTATCCTTGGAACATGGGCTTTTAAGAAATCCATTGCTAAATACAATGTTTTCTATGATGTTTATATCTGCTCATCATAATTAAATAAGTATTTGCTCTCTTTCTGAGTTAACTGACCGTAAAGGAAATGCAAGCTCCTGTCATCAGACGCCTGACCAGCATATGGGTGATGGGTGGTGACCTTAGGTTCGCCATAGGTAATATAATGCCCCACTTGTCTTGCTTAGGTGCAAATTCAAAGAAATCATCCTCTGGTGGTGGTGGTGACGTGCTACGCTTTGAGTAGCAACATTTTCAAATGTACACTTGCTGGAAGCAAATTCTCTAATACCAAAGGAAGAGATGAATTAGTTGCAAAGCCCTGTGGTTGTGCTTCCAAGTGGAAAAGACAGCTGCTGTCCCTTGCTGCATTTTGGATTCCATGTGACAGGCAATGACTCAGTCTTCAGAGGGGAAAGCTCTAAGGAGGCTTTTGTCTTGTCTCTAAGACTACCTCCTGAGAGGCGGTTCTGTCATCCTGGAGTCCAATAAATCCAGGCTTTAAGACTCAGAGGAAGAGATGAGCTGTGTGCTTGCTCTCTTGGTGTGCATCGGGGGCTCTCGGAGAAGATCCTTCTCCTTAAGGCAAATTATGAACCCCTAAGGCCTTTCACTAAAGGCAATAGTACATGCAAATTAAATAGTGCGCTCAAGATGGGGCCAGAGGGCTCTATTAATAGTGTTTTTCTTTTTTTATTTCAAGAACTTAGTACTTGAGTTTTCAGTGAAGCTCTGTACTTTCCATTGACCAAAGAGCCGGAATGTTAGAAGACAAGTATTTGTCTACTTTTTGCATTCCAGTGCCTTATAATTATGGCTTAGGTCTTTGTAAGCCTTCCCTGCTTGCCTATATAAATAACAGAGACATACATAGTTAGTTAGGAGACTGTGAAACAAGACAGTGTTGCTTTAAAGTTTGTAAGACATATTCAATCATATCTAGCCTACTGGGTGATTTAAGGGTTAATTAGCTCAAATTTGCAGTGCTTGGGAAAGAAAATGTGGTATGTGGAGACTAATTGATAAAATATGAACTTCATAAACATGTCAACCATCCAGCCCTAATATTCCCCCCTCCAGAATCCTGCCAGTTCACTTTTGTATTATGTATTTGCATTTACGAGACTTAATAAAATATTTCTCTTATTGTTTTAGTATCAATATTTTATCAAGTATTTCTTTTCTCAATAAATACAAATTGCATTTTTGTTGGAACATATCTATAGCTCAATCCCTTTAAAAATAAAGATGGTAAAATAAAAAAGTTATATGGTCCTCATTAATCAAGAAGAAAATAAAATCAGATGGCTTTCAGTCTGTTTTCCAGTAATGTATGAAATATTGGAAATGGTTGGTGTTTTATATATGTTTACTTTAGATTAAAATGAAATTTTTATTATGCTGTCTAAAATACAACCCAATTAAATTTCCAGTGTCTTTGTTTTCATGTTTCTGGATAAAACTTTTGAAAAACTTACACTGTAGTAATAACTGTAACACCACCTTGCTAAGGAAATTCCACAGGACTTGGAAATGATATCTTTATCATTCAATCCCCTACTCTCTGGTAGGGGATTGAGCTGGTTGAGTGACATTCTTTCTCTGTTGTAGAAGAGACCCATTCTGAATGACATTTTACTGAGAAGAGGGTGGTTTGGGGCAGGCATCTATCTACAATTTGAGAAAGTTAAGCCTAGAGAATTTGAGAGAGCTACCTATCGCCATTCAGCCAATTGTGTTCAAGTCCCCAGGACCTCTTTTCAATATTCTCTACTTCATTGATGAACACTTTCATTCATGGGTAATTCTTAGCATTCAACTAAGACTGGGGCCAATATCTCAGGGGCAGCCAAATAGTTTACTTAGGCATAGCAATGCACAGCTATATAAAGCCGACCATAAGTGTCAGTTATGATGGTTCACTCCTGTAATCGCAGTGACTCAGGAGGCTGAGGCAGGGATTGCAAGTTCAAAGCTAGCCTTAGCAACTTAAAAGAAGCCCTCAGCAACTTAGTAAGACCATGACTCAAAATAAAAAAAAAAATAGAAGGATTGGAGATGTAGCTCAGTGGTTAAGCACCCCTAGGTTCAATTCCTAGTACAAAATTAAATAAAGCAAAAGTAAATACTGTCTAGAGATTATACCAAGTCCTTTTGTACATATTATCTCTTTTCTCCTCATAGAAACTCTGTAAGATAGATTCTGTTACTGTCCCCTTCCATAGATGGGAATTAAATAAAACAGAAGTCACTCAACTTGTTCAAGATAAACATCTAGGGAGTGGTCCAACCAGAAAGCTAAACCACGTGGTTCTGGTTCTGCAGGATGGCAGGATGCTGGAGTTAGGGGTCATGGAGACTTCCGCCATGATTTCAAAAGAAGGCCTGGGAGGCCGGGCAAAGTGCCCCAGGGTTAGAGTCCCTGCGGGCAGCTTCTGAGAGGACAATATGTGGAGATGTGAGGAGGAAGTCATGGCTGCAGTTGGCATCCCCCACCCCTGCCAAGATTAAGAAATGCCAGGACTATGGAACATCACTGAGGACAGCTGCAGGAAGGGAACACAGACAAGTCAACAGAGAAGTCATGTGGACTGCCACCAGCAAGGCCATGGGCAGAGCTACAAAAATCCTTTGGACAGGATATCCCGATGTCATATGCTCCAGGTGCTGGACATGAACTTGTTTGCCCAGTGGATTTTGGTCTTGCTTTGATCCCATCCCTTCTTTTTGTGTCCCTATTTTTCTGAATGGAAATATTTAGTATGTGTCTTTATATATTAGTCATTTGTAACTTGATTTAATTGTTTTTTTTTTTTTAACAAGAGCTCGTACTATGACTTTGCCTTGAGTCTCAGTGGAGATTTTAGACCTTTTTTGGGGGCAGTCTTGGAACTGTTGAGACCTTGGGGATTCCTTAAAATGAACTAATGTATTTTGCATTGTTAGATTGTTATGAGCTTTTGGGGTCAGGGCGGAATGCTATGGTTTGAATGAGAGGTGTACCCCAAAAGCTCGTGTGTGACAATACAAAAAAAAAACCTGAGAAATGAAATGATTGGGTTATGAGAGCCTTAACCCAATCAGTGAGTTACTAACAAATAGAGGCAGGTAGAGTGTGGCTAGAGGAGGCGGGTCATTGGGGGAGTACCTTTGGGTTATATATCTTGTGTCTGGCTTGGAGTCTCTCTCTCTGCTTCCTGGCAATTGTTTGAGCCTCTTCCCTCTGCCACATTCCTCTGCTATGATGTTCAGCCTCTCTTTGAGCCCCATGGAATGGAACCAACCACCTATGCACTCAGACCTCTGAAACTGTGAACCCCCAAATAAACTTTTCCTCCTAAAATTGTTCTTGTTGAGTCTTTCAGTCACAGCAATGAAAAAGCTGTCTAAATCAGACATCATGAAGCATTTCTGAAACGTGGGTGTTAATTTTGGGAGCATGAATTGTAAGAATTTGGCTCTTTTGTGACTAGGAATGATCACAATTGCTTTGCATAAGTACATAAATCCTCTCTGAAAGTGAAATATTGAACAATGCTTAAGAAACTTGTACAAATTACTTTTACACAAGTATTAGCTATTGTTTGTAAAATCCTGCCAAGATTATTGCTGACGATGGCTAGCACTGGGGAACCAACCAATTGATTCTTCTATTATGTTAGTGACATTTTTGTGGCTGTCAAAATATTTATCCCTGGAGGTAACTCTTATGAACTGCACTTTTTTTTAAGAGGAAAGGACAATGAGAGAGAGAGAGAGAGAGAGAGAGAAAGAGAGAATCAATTTTTATTGAGTTTTTCATGTGGCTTTCATTGCTGTTACACTTAGTTGTGTATGTGGGTGCTGGGGTTTGAACCCATGTACTCATGTATGCCAGGCAAGCGCCGTAACCGCCGAGCCACTGTGAATTGCACTTTGCTCCTTCAGTCATTATGTGATTATGATGGAGAGTGGGTAGAGAGGACAACCTATAATTCAGGGTGGTTTAGAAGATAGTTGCCTAGGAAACTAAGATGATCAGCATAATGCCTACCAAAACCAACTGTCAACAAGAGAGGACATTTTTTTTGATCCAAGCAACTTCCCAAATACATACCCTATTCCTCTTGTGAAGCCTAATAAGGATCATTGGCCCTTGGTGGGCAGTTCATGCCAGAGTGGCCACACGTCAGTGGATGGGAAATATTTCATCAACAGTTCTGAACAAAATATTTGGGTGGGGACATAATGGTGCTTTTAAAATCAGTTTGTAAAAGGATAAAGTGATCAGCTGATGGATAGTTTACAAAGCATAACATACAGGCAGTTGGTGATTATAACTCACACACATCTATATTTATAGCAGCAAAGCTTACCTTTTTTAGCATAGATGTCTCATTTGCTGCAATCCACGGCTCCTTGCTCTTATGCTACGCACACCAGATGCTTTGCTTTATAGTAATTATCTTCAAGAGTAGCACTTAAAAATTCATAAATCTTTGATGAAAATGGTATCTAATTTCTCAATACTTTAAAAAATATGCAAATTTTCAATTTGAAATGTATCATACATGTTTACAATGTATTTTGTAAATCTGTACCTATATATTTAAGTTGAACTGTATGAAATTACTGATATTAGACCAGATAGACACTATGACAACAGCAATTTTATGTAGTTCAACTCATAAATAAATAGAATAAATTGTAAAATAAAATGTGTGCAGTGATTTCTTTTCCTATTTTGCTTGGATTTCCTATTCCCTCTTTCTCATATCTACTACATATTACCCTATGCCAACCCTACCCTATCCTTACTCTTTCCTGTCCCACAGGCAATCCACATTGTAACCCAATGTACAATTTCTACACTCATTGTTATAGTTTGGATCTGGCATGTCCCGTAGAGACTAGTATTTTAAAGACTTGGTACCCGATGCTGGAATGTTCAGAAGTGAGATTTTGGGGAAGCGATTCCATATCAGGACTCTGATCTAATCAGAGGATTAATTCATTGAGGGAGTCATAACTGAATGGATTGTTCAGAGGCTGGTGGAAACTGTAGGAAGGTGGAACTGCTGGAGGGGTAGGTCCTTGAGGACATTTTGGGGATTATATTTTGTACCAGTCCCTTCCTTTCTCTCTGTTTCCCTGATGTATGAGGTGAACAGCTTTCCTCTGCCATGCCCTTCTGCCATGATGATCTATCTGCCTTGCCTCAGACCCAAAGCTTTGGAGCCAAACATGGACTGAAACCTCTGAAATTCTGAGTCTAATAAGAATTTCCTTCTGTAAGCTGTTTTTAATCAGGTGATTGTCACAGTGATGGAAATCTGACTCGCAAACTCACAGACCCATTCACATAAATATATCTGTGCATCCACGTTCGTACTAGTGACAAAAGCTATAGTATGGAATCTCAAACTTCTAGAATCTTTTCTTTTTTGCCTGTTGTGTATAGCTAAGTATTCTTTTCCCTATTTCCATATTGCTTCCCTTCCCTCATTCTTCCTATCCTTAATGGATTTCAACCTGGTTTTAAACAGTTTCCTTACTTTTAACATTCATTCACTTGAATTCTATTTCTCTCATATGAGCTAGGAACTTCTCACAATTGATTTAAGTTGTAAAGTATGGTACCATCACACAGGTGGATTAATCAATCTTTTCTGGCCTCCTAAACTTTGTCTCTACAGAATAACCTATTTTTTTCCTTTTTTATGAAGTTCAGGGGAAGGACTTTGAGAAGGAAATACTGTGATTTATGTTTTGTGAAAGACCCAAAATTTCATGCCTTCTCCCACAAGGACAGCTGGTCTGCAAAGAGTTATTTCTCTGGTTCCCACTGTCAAGGAAAGTTAACAGTCAGTGAGGTGATCAGGTCATACGAGGAGAACATGGGATTCATGTTATGTGATGGGGTTTGGAATTCTGTGATTTGTAAGAAGTGCAGCTCCACCGTGGATGAGCAAGGAGCTCTTGCCTCCTCCCTCTCAGCCAGGGTGGCTCCTCACACTGGTAACCCTACTCCCTGGGCAGGAGATGGTCTTCACTTTATCAGGCCAGTGTGAGAGATCTTCGTTCAACAAGATGGGAAATTTCCCATGACACTGGGCCATGGGGTTATTCTGGAAGTCAACTACTGTTTTCAATGGAGTGAGCAGAGAAGGGAGAAGGCAGGAGAGGAGGACTCAGTGGCCTGGGGCTACTGCTCTTCTCCACTCTGCGTCATCTCCATCTGTGTGCCTTTGTGCAAGTCTTTGGCCATATGCAAATACCTGCTGATGACCAAGCTCTTGTCAATGGGCTTTAGCTCTTTCTCTTAGGTGGAAAGGAAAGTGATTTGTAATGAAGTAGAATATCAGTCCCCACAAGCTGTGAATTGAAGGTCTCTTGCTAGCAGCTCAGAAGGCTGCGTTCCTGAGAGCTGTGATTCCTATGCCTGATAGGGTTTCCTGGTTGAGTCATTTTCCTTAGCAATAGGGACCCTGATCAACAAGAACACATTTCACTCCAGTTCTCCTATGCATGAGGGCTGTTATTTACTTACGAGCAGAGTCTGTTCTTCTGCCTGTCAAAGGGTTTCAAAGCTGCTGCACCAGGAAAGGTTCAGAACACAGACTTCAGTAACTAATGACCCTTGTCCTCCCCTTCAGTAGTGAAATCCCTAAATGGTCCTAGGGGAGAAGAAGCAAATCCTGACAGCTGCTTAGAGATCATCTTAGAACTCAGTCTCAGAAGAAACACTTTTAGATTGAGGGAAAGAATGAGACAAAAATAAAAAAAAATCCAAGAGACTGGTGTATGAAAGGATAGCTATTTACAGTTCACTCAGGTGTGCTCCGAAGGCCAAACCCCTACATCAGCAGCTGTTGGTAGGAAACCCTGGAGGTCCTCTGCCTTTTAGAAAGCACAATTGAATCTCTCTCTCTCTCTCTCTCTCTCTCTCTCACACACACACACACACATACACACACACACACCACATGATCCCACCTGCAAGTCTCCTAGGGAGGCAGTTTCTGTGGATAAAAGAATGAGGAGGCCAGGTGATGTTCCAAGGAGGCTGTAATTTTAGCAGACCCCCAAGAACATTGATGTGGGAGGCCCTTAAGTCCTGGGAGCCTTCTTCTATTTTCCTTGGGAAGTGTGTGAATAATTGCAGTGTGGCTTTGCTTCCAAATCTGGGCAGCAAATTAAACAACAACCACGTCGACGACAGCAACACTCACCCTGGCCACCATGGAGTTCCTCGAAAGCACTTCCCTGGTGAATGACAAGGCCCCCAAGATGTACGTCTTCCCGCTAGACAGGTAACAGACATCTGTGTCTGCTTCTTCATTTTCCACGTCTCAAATATGCAACAAATCCCCTGACGCTGTTGCTTCCGAGTGGTAAACGTTTGTGTTGCAACTTGGGGACATTTTGGAGCATTTTAGAAGCAGCTGATTGACTTATATAATTCATACCCTGAACAATGTTGTACTCTATATAATTGATCTGATTCATTCAATACCTATTCAATGCATGAAGAGAACATTTTTATTAAGGTATATTTCTTCTGCTGTTTTTCTTACAGAAAAAAAGACACACGTAATCTAATATGTTTGCTTTTCCTTCTCTCAATTACTCCCACTTTTAAGTTAGAGAATTAACTTTATTAAAATATATTTATAAAATGTTAAGACTTTAGGGCTGGAGTGGTGGCTCAGCAGTTATGGCGCTTGCCTGGCATGTGAGAGTACATGAGTTTGAACCCCAGCCCCACATGCACAATGCAGTGTTGGAGCAACAAAGGCCACGTGAAAAGCTAAATGAAATTGATTCTCTCTCTCTCTCTCTCTCACTGTCCCTCTCTCTTAAAAAAAAAGATTTTACTATAGTGGGTCAAAATTATGGTTATGTTAATCTTCAATTAATTATTTTATATTAATAGATATGCCTATAATAAATACTGCAAAATATAATGTTCTACATAGTTTCAGCTCCTTTCAATATCTCCCTCAATGCTAAGTGCAATATATTCATTCATTTTTCACATGTTCAGCAAATATTGATTGGATATGCCTGTGTTAAATTCTGGACATGTAACAGAAAATAAAATATTCCTGGTCCTAGGTTTCTGCCCTCTTGAACCTTGAGAGTCTAATGTGGAATACACATAAGAAAGAGGCAATTAAAAACTAGCATGCTGAGGACATTTGATGAGGCTCCACCAAGAGAACCTTGGGCTTGGTTGGACTTTTGACTTCAAAGAACTTTTTTTACCCCCAGAAGTGGTAGTGTAAGGACTGAGAAATAAGTAGAATTGGAGTGAAGTTGGGGAAACCCTACACAGAATGCAGGATTAGAAGAAGTTTGCCAAACTGAGACTACTGCACGTTAAAAACAGAGGCATGTGAGGATGAGATCTCGGTGTGTTTAGGATACCAATCTGAATGGGGGGTTTGGAAAAGCACACTCAGTACATACAAGTGAACAAATGAAGGTCTGAAATAAATTCATGCTGGGAGCAGAATTAAAGAGAATACTTACCCGTTAATAATGCATGAGATGCTTTTGTTTGTTTCCTGGAACCAAATTACTACTTCTAAAGAGCAGCGAGATGTTTGATAACATGAAATATTTTAGTATTAAAATATGTTAGTAATGATAATTTTAGTAATTTTAGTAATGATAACATGAAATATTTAGAATTATTGATGCGGTTGCTTGTGTAAGGAAATATTTTGATGCAGCTTCAGTGGAGCATGGATTGGCCTTTTTGATTGAAAAGCAACTTTTTTGTAAAGGATATTTATAACTTTGCTTTAAAAAGTATAGAACAAAGAACTTAGCACCTGTGCTGTCTCATATTAGAAGAGTTATTAGCCAATTAGATGAGATGTGATTTATTGTAGTGGTGAACACCAAAAACCAAAGCTTCATGTTAGGTCAGGTAGAAATTTTTAACTCTAAGGACCCTGCTAGCAGGGCATCTTTGTGTCATCAAAATAACATTACTTTTTTTCTTGTTAAAATAGACTGCTAGCACTCTGTGATACAAAAAAGTCAGCCATTTATTGTTACAGTGCTCATTCACCTCATCAATGCACATGGTTTTTGGGACACAGTATTTTTCAAGCTCATCTTTATTTTCTGGTCAAATGAAAAGATTAAATCTGGAGATTATTTATCTTGCTCTCACCTTTTATCAGGTAGGCAACTAAATGCCAGAAATAGAAATGCCTTTCTTACGATCAGATTGCTGAGTTCAGCAGAGCTGAGATGGGCCCCAGGCCCTCTGTTGGTCATCTTAGTGTTCCCCTTTCATCTCCTGTATCCACACATCCA
The DNA here is from genome assembly GCA_004027875.1 of Aplodontia rufa. Classification (NCBI taxonomy): domain Eukaryota; kingdom Metazoa; phylum Chordata; class Mammalia; order Rodentia; family Aplodontiidae; genus Aplodontia; species Aplodontia rufa. Next base: position 49,078 of record PVKS010000507.1, read on the forward strand.
TCTTCTGCCCTCCTGCTTCCTTAATCGAGCTCCTCCTGAGGTCATGTGCACCTGGATTCTTTCACTCACTTCTTTTCTTTACCTCTTCCATCTCCTTTCTCATGTATTTTGCTGTCTCTATTTAAAAAAATGACCTTGTCCCTTGATAGTCCCTCTCTTTTCTCCATCCTTTCCTTTTCTTCTACTTATCACTAGATTTCTATTTAAATTTTTTACCTACTGTCAAGAAACCAAATCTGAAGGAAATTTTGACATCTCTTTCCAAAAGAGACTGCTTCATGCATCTGTCGCTATCCAACAATCCACCCCCAAACATAGTGGCTTAAACAGCATCCATTCTTCTACTCAAAATTTCATGGTGTGGAATTTGGGCTGCACTCTGTGTGGGGTAGAATGGGTTTGCTCAGGAGGTTGCATTTTCCTGGTACCTAGGCTGGGCAATGAGGTCCAAGATGGGTCTACCTGCACACCTGGGGTCTATGTGCTGGCTTTTGTCTGCAGTCTTTGTTCTTCTTCCCATGGCTCTTCTATCTTTATGGTGACTCATTTTATCAGGTTAAGTTGGAATAGCAGGGTATCAAGAGAGCATCTGTGCACACACAGCCCTCAGATAGCCTAGACCCCAAGATGGCAGAGCATCGTTTTGTTTTATTTCGTTTTTTTGTTTTCTATTTTTTTAAAAGAGAGAGAGGGAGAGAGAAAGGGAGAGAGAGAGAGAGAGAGAGAGAATCAATTTTATTTAGGTTTTCATCTGACCTTTGTTTCTCCAACACTTAGTTATATATATGGTGCTGGGATTTGAACCCAGGTCCTCACACACTCCAGGCAAGCACTCTAACTGCTGAGCCACTGCTCCAGCCCCCAGAACATCATTTTTTACACACTTAATGGGTTAAAGCAAGTGTCAAGATTCAGATTCCAGGGTTGGGGCAAAAGATTCCACCTTTTGATGGCATGTACAAATAGGAATAAAATTTTTTTGGAGGTCTTTTTATAGACATTTTATTACAGGAAATCATAATAATGGGTCCTATTGTGCACCTCCATTTTCTCCTCAATTCCTATTCCTGTGATGGGATTCCTGCTAGCAAAATAATACTTATATAAAATTGACATACACTATCAATATATTTTTTGTAGTGCTGGGTGGGAGGAATAGGGTTTCTCTTTTTCCCAAGTCATATGTTAAAGGAATATAAGGAAGCAAGGGCATGGAGAGTTGGAGGGAAAACTGCTGGAATCTTTTCAACAATTATGTATTTATTTCTTGGTACTGGAAATTGAACCCAGGGCACTTTAGATTGCACCACATCCCCAGCCTTTTTTACATTTTTATTTTGAGACAGGATCTTGCTAAATTGTTTAGAACCTCACTAAGTTGCTAGGGCTGGTTTTGAACTTGTAGTCCTTTGCCTCAGCCTGCTAAGTTGCTGGGATTACAAGCGTGTGCCACCATGCACGGCTACAACAGTGATTTAACTGGTGAAAATTTATGTATTTATCTATCATCTGTCTGTATCTATCTGTCATCTTTCTATCATCATGCAGAAAATTAAAAAAACTACGTATTCAAGAAAACCTACTAAGCCTCAGTAAGAAGTGAGAGTTAGAGGCATTTGAACCAGGACCTGTCCATTACTTCCTCCCTTTCAAAGACTCAATGTGATGGAGGGTCTACTCTGAATGGGTGTAGCCAAAAGATAGGGATCCCTCTCCTCCCAGTTTCTAATTGAAAGTTGTAGTTCATTCTTGGAGCAAAAGGCAGTCGTAGTCACTTATTGTCTCCAATTCATGTTTCAAAACCTCCTTGCAATACATATCTGGCAAGAAGGACCATGGTTCCTTTCCTTCACCCAACCCACACTCACAGTGTAAAATCTCTGTTCAGTAAGGTTTGGAATATCCCTGCCCCAACTTGCTCATAAAATAGAAGTTCTATTTTAGGGGGCACAAGCAAAGAAGATTAGGGGTTACCATCCCCATACAGCACCCCACTTACAGAGCGTAAGTATCACTTCAGGAGAAGTAGGCCACTATTTCTCCCACTGGGTCTGGCGCAGTGGTGCAAAAATACAGTCTGGTAATTTCTCAAAATGTTTGACAAGGAGTTAACTTATGACCCAAGAATTCTATCCCTAGGTATTTACTCAAAAGAAATAAATAAACTTAAATATAAATTTTCATAGAAATATTATTCATAATTTTCTTCCTACCTCCCAAATAAGAAACCACTCAATATTTGTTAACTAATTCATGGAATATGAAAATTTACATATCCATATAATGAAATATTATTTGGAAATAAAGAATAATGACTTATTGATGTAGTGGATCAACATGGATGCACCTTGAACACTTATGTTCAGTGAAAGAAGCCATTCACCAAAGTCTATATATTATATCACTCCTTTTATGTGAAATGTCCAGAATAAGCAAATTTATAGTGACAATGTAATTAGTGATTGTTTGGAGAGGAAGATGTAAGGAAACAGGGAAATTGCTGCTAAAGGATACAGTGTTTTTTTTTTGAGTGATGATCATCCAACTCTGTGAATATGCTAAAAACCATTATGTTATATACATTAAATAGGTGAGTCAATTGCATAGTAGATGATTTTTTTTTCTTAATAAGGCATCAGAATATGTTGGGAATTACTCATTAATAGCAGGTTCACATTTAATTTTTTGATGCCTCATGGCATTTACTTTTCATAGCCTTCTTAAAATAATATTTCCCAGAATTCACATAATTTTTCAGATAAACATCCTATTCTGCATCTAGAGACACTTAGATCATGTTGCTTTAATGAAGTGATGAGGAGTGTAGTTTGAGTTTGTTTTTTAACTTCTTCTGTAGTCACAGGTGCTTTGAGGAGCCCACTGAAGATCGTGAGTTCCTGCCTTTCTCTTAACACACGAGAGACATATATAAACACATTGCAGCTAATGCTAATCCAACCAGGCTGACTTCCAAGAGCTGAGAACAGGGTAAATTCTACCCAAAACACATGCTTGCAACCTGTGGATATGAATAAGATGACAGAGTCGAGCAGGATTTTAACAGAGATGTAGCTTCAGAACCTGATTCCTAGCTCTAGGTAGTTAAAATTTTATCCATGTTAAGTCTCCTAAATCATTATCTTTAACATATGGAGAATTTTATGCTTCATACAGATGTATCATAGCATAATTAACTGGTATGATTACCAGTAATTTTCTTTCTGTTTTGTTCTTTCCTGTAATTCTAGACTTTCTATAGTGACTATATAATATATATATAATATATATATACATAAATATATAAAATTTTCTCAGAAAAAATACAATACAATAATAATTACAGCCCCTTAATAATAATCAGCTAAGCCCAAACCATCATGCTTTTAATGGCGACAAGCCAAATGAAGTAACTCAAGGAGAAGCTAATGTATTGCTCTTTTCTCTTTTTATGTTTCAAAGCCAGAACTGTGAAATTCTTAATTCCAATTATTTCATTAATGTTACCAAATAAGTTTATTTTAAAATGTAAAACTCTTATTAGTTTAAGATCCTTGGACGTTGACCTCTGCATGCGTAATAACTGATTTTGGGTGTACTGATATTGAGATAGGGGAGCAGCAGGTGGCATGATGCATGGTGGAAAAACAGTGGGTTTGGAATTTCTGCCCTGTCACTTCCCCACCATGTGACCTCTGCCAATTAGCCTTTTTGAACCTTAGCTACCTCAGCAGAGAAGTCTGTGGCTGGGCTAAATGCTAACTACAACTTATCTGTGAAATCCTTGGATTCTATGAATGACTTTCAATTATACTTTATGTTTGAGCCCAACTCATACTGCCTACTTTGAGAAGGTCCGGAAGGTTTCACTCTCCTTAAGACATCGATTACTAGAGATCATCTACAAAGAGGTGGTGGTAAGAAAGTTTCCAAAGCTTCCTGTGGATGCATAAACATATAATGCAATGTCCCCTGATGATTTTATTATTGCACAAGTGAAATAACTGGGAAAGACTTGCATTAAAATATCTCTTCCTCTCTTCTCCTATCCTTTGATATCGCTTATCATTGATTGGATAATATTTCTCGGAATGAAAGTAAAACTTGTAGCAACTGTGAATTCAGAAGGGAAGTCCTTGCTTGCTTCTCACACTTGATATTTTCTTGTAGGGGGAACCACGAATCGTAACTTCCAGGCTAGTTAGCAAATATCCTAACAGTGGCTCTGAGAAGGGGTCAGGCTGACAGCGAGGTGTCTACCACCATGTTCACTTCTTGCTTCTGTCAAACTCAACCACAGTGCCGAGCTCCAACGGAAACCTCTGAATAAAGATCAATGTCCTGGAGAGAGGCCAGAGGAGCCAGAGGCAGGAGGCATTTATCACTGCCACAGCTCCAAGGCCACGGAGAACAGGGTGAATGAGCAAGCACAGGCCAAGTGGAAGCTCTGTGCTGCCTCGGCGATATGCTTCGTCTTCATGATCGCAGAAGTCGTGGGTGAGTACTGCCCAAGAACACGCCTCAGCGTTGCTAACCAAGCAAGCAAGCGCGTCTCGAGGGGAGGGTTACCTAAGTTCTTCCTTCAAAGTGCGATTTTATGTTTTCTGGGAGAATAAACTAACAATATGCTCATTGTAGATAAGTTGGAAAATAGAAGAAAGCAAAACCAAGTCATTATTTTACTCTGAGTGTTAACTCCAATAACATTACGGAATATTTTGTGCAATATATTTTTTATGAGTGGCTCACAGGTTGTTTCTTTTACATAACTGAGAACATACTGAATACCTTTCACTACGCTTTCAAATTCTGTCCAAAGGCATTTTTATGCCTGAACAATATTCTACAATATGCTCACTCTAATTTACATAGTCATTTTTCTATCGTTACACATTCAGGGAGTTTTTTCCTCTTTGTGGACAATACTGCCATGTAAAATCTTGAATAAACTCTGCCTGCCTTCCTGTTAACCCTTTCAAAGAAGTTTCTAAAAGTGAAATAATTGGTTGAAGGACCTTTTTAGTCAGCTTTTTCATTCCTGTGACCAAAAGACAGGACAAGAACAACATAGAGAGGGAAGCTGTCTCAGTCCGCAGATGGCTGCCTCCATCTCATGGAGGAAGAAAGCAGGGAGAGGACATGGCCACCAGGAAGCAGAGGGTTCTACTCATCAAGGACAAAATATAAACCCAAAAGGGATACCCATAGTGACCCCGTCCTCCGTTACTGCCCAGTTAATCCATATCTTTGGATCACACCATCGATTAGATGAGAGCGCTCATAATCTAATCATGTTTCCTCTGAACATTGTTGCATTGTCTCCACTTGATCTCTAGGGGACATCTATATGTGCAACTGTAAGCGACATGGATATTTTTCTTACTTCTTGAATCATATTGCCAGACTGGTATCCAAAAAACTTGAAACCATTCATTTGTCTGCCAGCTCTACCTGAGGAGGATTCTCCTCCAAATCTTTATTGGAACTTACTTTAATACTCTAAAAATCTTTGCCAATATACAGGTGAATATTTTATTGTAATATTCATTTCTTTATTACGTAGAATCTTTTTTTGCATGCTTGTGAGTGATATTGTTTTTCCCTCTGTTATGCATCTCCTCCTTGCCTTTTAATTTCTGCTACACATTAGTTTTTTAGAGAATTTTGTAATTTTTTATGTTCTTCTCTGGGAGCTCTTTAGATAGTTAGGATGCTTAACTTTTGTTATATTAGTTCTAAGTCTTTTTGTAGTTTGTTGTTGCATTAGTCAGATTTCTGTTTCTGTGATACAACACCTGAGAAAATCAACATAAAAGAGGAAAGATTTTGGTTCACAGTTATCGAAGTTTCAGTCCAAGGTCACTTGGATCGGTTGTTTCTGGGCTAGTAGTGAGACACAGTATCATGGTAGAAAGCACATGGCAAAGCAGAACCACTTACCTCCTGGAAGCTGGGGAGGCAGGGGAGGCATGGACCAGGAGTAAAATATACCCTTCAAGGGCATGCCTCCAGTGATCAACTTCCTTCCATGAGGCCCCTCCTCCCAAAGTTAACCACCTCCCGATAGTCCTCTAAATTGTGAATGACTAATCCATCCATGAGGCGAGAGCCCTCAAGTTCCAATTGCTGTGCAAGGTACCATTTTGAACATTTCAACACTGGGAACCAAGCCGTCAACACATGATCTCCTGGGGAGATTCCATATCCAAAGCATAGCTGTTGTTTATCTTTTAATTTTTGTTTTGACTTCTAGGAGTTTTAAATTGTACATAGGTAGTATGTAAAACTTCTCATTTTGAGGCAATTTCTTTTATTATTTTAATTTTTAATAATCCTTCCCCTTTCATTGAGAAGATAAATGCCATTTTATCAGTTGTTCAAATTTTTGCATTTAATTTTTAAATCAATGTGAAATTAAAATACTGTATGCTTTAAGGATTGAAAATTATTTCTTTAAATAGCTAACAGTTCTCAGCATAATTTATGTTCAAATTAATTGTTTCTATCATTGCTATTTGATTTTTTATTATCTATCAAATGTTTATAAATAGTAAAGTCTGTATTTAAGATCACTCATTGATCTACTCTGTCAATAACACAATTAATGTAAAATTTTTAGATTATAACATCTGTAGTCTCCTCCTCACTATTCTTTACTTATCATAAAAACTATTCATTCCTGTTTATTATTCCAATTAAAAATGAGAATAATTTCTTTCAGTTCTCTCACAAATCTAATTATGATTTTATAGAATGTAAGTTAATTTGGGAATACAAATCTTTGTTAATAATTGAATTTTAACTCTGGTTTTCTCTTTGTTGTAGTTTTTCTAGGTTTTTTAAAATCAGAATTATGTGTACTAAGATGGAAAACAATTTTAATAATTTTCTTTCAATAAAGAAACCAAATAGCTTATAAAACATTATGGCATTCATCTTATTAAAATATTTAAATTTATTATTATACAATGGGACATTATAGCCTCATACTGGACTTTACTAAGTTGAAAGATATGGGTATGCATTGTTTTTTTCCTCTAATACTAAAATAAGTAAGTGACTACCACTCTGTTACCACTGTTACCTGTCACTCTATGCTACCAGTGTTTTGGTTGCTTCCTTTCCCTCTCTTTTCTCCAAAAGGAGGGGACTAGAGAAAGGCAGTTTCTGCTAAGATACTTTTTGCATTATGATATTTAGCAACCAGAATTAGCTGGGTTTTTTTTCCCAGCTGTAGAATCTTCTGGTCTATGCACTCTTATTTAGACATTTATAGCTTTTGAAAATCAGAAAAAAACTTAAGACTCATCCAGCTCATAATGACTTCAGTATTGGTACATAACCTTCCAATCAAAATTTATAAGACTAATTAATACCACACAATTTCTAGAACCAAGACAAGTTGTAGCTTAATGTAGTTGCAAAAGAATTTAGGCAGTTCCAATCTACAGAATTCCCTTTGGACATCTACCAACGTGTCAAGCACCCCCCTCACACACACACACTTGAAATTCATGACTATGGACAAAATTCAATTGCTTATGTAAGAGATGACAAAATGTAAGCATAGTAACAAAATGTGATTTGGAAAGATGATACTTAGCTCTCTAAAAATGTGCTGGTACTACCGTGTGCAAACACAGTGTGGGGGAAACTGGTTTGCTGGACTACTTTGTTCTCTGCTTTCCCCTGAATTCCTGTAAATTCTAACTAACTTATTTAGAGTCTAAAGCGATGCCAGTAAGGGAATGAAATCTGTACTGACTGACGGTCATCTGGATTTTAAACTGAATTCATGTTCAGCTGATTTCCCTAAAACATTGCTCTAATCCTTTTACTGCCTTCAAAATTTTCCAGTTGGCTCCTCTTTGTCTAGTTTAGTGGTACACAGGCTTTTCCCCATCATCACGGCAAGCAGAGGGAATTTTTCTGAACACTGGGCTAAACTGAAAAGGGTGTCTGTAGCTGGAAGACACTGGTTTATAAGTTGCATCTGTATTGAATCCCAGTTGGCAGTCCCAGATGAAAAGAGATCAATATTGGAAAGATCTGGCACCTAGAACAAAATAAAAAATGCTTTCTTTGGTTTCTCAGTTATTCTACCATCTGTCTTCCAAACTGACTATTAATTCATACCCTATCCTGACATGACCACTCTGTTTCAGTCAACGCACTTATTCATTCTCTGCAAAATAATCTTTATACCTTAGAGCTCCTACAACTTCTGCTTGTGCCTCTGTTGTTGTTGAACGCAAACGTCCTTTCCTCATTCTCTACAATTGTTGAATCCTGGCCATCAGTCAGGACTCCAGTCCACAGTTAACCTCTTCCACAAAGCTGTTCTTGACCCTGTCAGAGAAAGCTGTTATTACTCTCAGGCCACTTTTCGGAATTTGGGAGGTCTTTCTGCAGGGTACAAGCTTTGAGCAAGCTATTAAAGGGTGGGTAAATTTTGAGAGGTGGCCAAACAGAAGACGAGAAAGGCCTTTTGAATGGAAGGACAGGTAATAAATATCAGACCTTACCTCAAAAGGTTTCTAATAAAAAGAGGACAAGGGATCATATGTTTAGAAATGTGGATGCCATTGTTTGAAGTGCATGACATTTCTTGCTCAGCAAGCCTTCTCATACCTTTACTCTGGTTGTAACTTGGGTCCTCTTGGCCTGAGTAGTATATGCTCACAGGCAGGAGCATGGAATACCAAACTGGCTTAATCAATCACAGTCTCTGGGTCTTCATAAAGGAAGGCTGAATAAAAGTTCTCTTTCCTCTACAAACACTGAGCTGAAGTGATGGAGGCCAAGAGCTTCCAGAGACCCACCTTTGTAATGGAAAGGAAGGAAGTCGTCTATTATAACACAGTTAAAGGTAACAACTGGAGACAGAGTAGAGCCCTGACAACACTTTCTGAATCTTAGGAATAGGCTATATCTGATCCACTCCTACCCAGATTTAGATGAGCCAATAATTATAATGTGGTTGTTGTTTAAGCTAGTTTGAGTTGCACCTGTCTAAGGACAGTGGTTAGTGGATAGTATCACATAAGGATGATGTGTGTGGAGGTGGTCAAAAAAGGCTGAGGCCCACCTCCGGAATGAAATTCATTCTGTAGGCCTTGGGGAATAATTTATACTAGAGAGAAGTAGGTCATTGCATTGTGTTTGGGAGATACTTTCACAGGGTATAGAGCAGGATGGAGGAAGAACTAAGGAAGGAAGGATTTGAGCATAATATGTCCACTCTTAATGGGCCTTTGAACATGTTGAGTTGGGACTGTTTTTGATTATTTGTGAAAACTCATCATTGTAAAAAATCCATAAAGAGGGGTAATATTGCAGATGTAAACTCATATCTCTGAGAAGATGAACACCCAGATACTAGGAAGTCAGAAAAATAAGCTCAAGTATGTCATTCCTGGAAGAAATTGAGAATGGCCGGGGAGTGGCATCAGAAGCAGGCCTGTTCGGAGTCAAACAGGGTATAGGAAACCAGATTTAATTTGATAGGAATACAGAGCTGGAAGCAGCTGGGGAGGATGATAAGTACCTAGGAGTGAAAACATCTCACTTACTAAGAGAATTGCATAAGTTTTGGTAAAGGTACTTGATGTGTTCTATAGCCAGGCTGTCTCAGAGGCTCGGATCACAAATATTTTTCAAGATTCCTAGTGTAAAAAACTTAAGAAATGTGAAATCATGTCCATGAAAACTGTGGTGGATTTTAAATACTTGTTGACAATAACTCAAAGAGATTTGACACAGTATATTATACAGTGCGGTATGATACTGCTACCATAAGATAATTAAAATAGCTTTTAAAATGTGAATTAATAGCATGAAATGGTGTAGGCCAGCAACGGGACGCAGGCTGTTGTCAGATGAGCAGTTGTCTTTTTTTCAGTTCTGTCAGTTTCTCTGTTCTCCATAGAGCATGTCATGGGGACTGTTATGGATTCGATATGAGGTGTCCCCCAAAAGCTCATGTGTGAGAATGCCAGAAAGTTTAGAAGATGAAATGATGGGGTTATGAAAGGCTTTACCTAATCAGGGCATTAATCTGCTGATAGGGCTTAACTGGACGGCAACCGCAGCCAGGTAGGGTGACTGGAGGAGGTGGGGCATTGTGGGCACAACTTTGGGGTTTATATTTGTTCCCTAGTGAGTGAGAGCTCTCTCTGATTCCTGGTGAACATGTTCTGCTGCTTCCCTCTGCCACAGGATTCTGCCATGATATTCTGCCTCAGTGTGGGTCAAGAGCAGTGGAGTTGGTCATCACCTCTGAAACCATGAGTGACAAATAAACTTCTCCTCTTCAAAAATTGTTCTTATTAGGTCTTTTGGTCACAGAGGCAATAAAAGATGACTAAAACAGAAATTGGTGTCAAGAAGTGGGATTGTTGCTGTGACTAACCTGATCATATGGCTCAGAAATCGTTGGAACGGGTTTGTGGGGGAGGAGTTCTGAGAAGTTTAGAGTTGCAAGCTGGAAAAGCTTTAGATTATTGTAAATGCAGCTTAACGGGTGATGCTGGTGGTAGATCAGAAGACCGGATGCTGATAGGACTGTAGGCAACAAAGACAGGGCTCAAGAGGTTCCAGAGGAAAAGGAGGGCTGGCTAAGATGCTGTCTGCATTTTGCCCATGTTTTCAGACTTCATGTGAGGCTGAATTTAAAAAACGATGGACTTCTTAATCTGGCAGATGAAATTTCTAGGTAGTATAGCATTCAGGCAGTGGCAGAGATATTGCTGGTGGCTTTTAGCCAAGTTTACTGTGAAAATCAGGAGAAGACACAGCAGAAAGATTTTAAAAACTTGCAGTTTGGCCAGAAAACTGCAGGTGCATGTGGGATTAAGGAAGTTGTGTTAGTTAAAAAGAATATAGCCACCAAAGAGTTGATACTAAGACAGCTGGAGAGCATCTCAGGAAGTGCAAGTCCACAACCAAATCAGGATCAAGAGTGTAAAAGTAAAAATTCTTTTGAGAGGAGACCAGTGGGGCACCCTGCTTACAAAGGAGGTCCTGGGAGTTGGTTCACCATGCTTAGCCATCAGGTACTCAGATGCTGCTGCAGAGACTGCTGCAGCCAAACCAGGAGGTCTGGCTACTGCTCAAGATGGCAGCACCTAAGCACCAACCATGTGGTGCTGGTTCTACAGGAATGCAGGATGCTGGAGTCCAGGGGCCATGGAGGCTTCCACTGAGATGTCAATGGAAAGCCTGGGAGGCCAGGCAAAATGTAGCAGTGTCAGAGTCCCTCCAGGGAGCCTCTGAGAGGGCAATGGGTGGATAAGTGAAGCTGAAGCTGCAGTGGAAACTCCTGAGATTAAAAGAAGTCAGTACCGTGGGATGTCTGCCTAGGATGGCTGTAGGCATTGAGAAGACAAGCCAAGAGAGGTGCCAATTGGGCTGCAACAAGCAAGGCTATAGGGGCAGATCTACTCAAGGCCTGCGGAGAGAACATTACTGATGTCATGTACCCCAGATGCTGGAGCCAGAGCTAAAGAACCTGCTTGCCCAGCTAGATATCAGTCTTGTTTTGATCCCATCCCTTTTTTCTATGCCCCTGTTTATGCCTTTTTGAATGGAAATGTTTACCCTGTGTCTTTGTGTACTGGCTATATGTAACTTGCTTTTGGTTTTGACAGGGACTCACACTGAGAGTTTGCCTTGAGTCTTGGCGGAGGTTTGGACTTTTGGGCCATCTTGGAACTGTTAAGACTATGGGGACTCTTTAAAACATATTAGATGCATTTTGCATTATGAGATGGGCATAAGCTTTTGGGAGCCAGGGTCAGAATGTTATGGTTTAAGTTTTGACAATGTTTCCTCCTTATCTGTATCCTGTATTGCAATATACTTCTAATAAATGTGGGAAAAAAAAAGAATGTTATGGTTTAGATATAAGGTGTCCTCCAAAAACTCATGTGTGAAACAAAGCAAGAACATTTAGAGGTAATTGATTGGGTTATAAGAAGTTTTTACTTAAGCAGTGCTTTAATCTGTTGTTAGGGATTAACTGGGCAGTAAATGTAGATAGGTAGGGCATGACTGGAGGAGGTGGGTCTCTGGGGGTACTAGTTTGGAGTTTATATTTTGTTCCTGGTGAGTGAGAGCTCTCTCTGCTTCCTGATTCTCATGTTCTGAGTTGCTTTCTTTGGTCACACTTTTCTGTCTTAATGGTCTGCTTCATCTTGGGTCCAGAGCAATGGATTTGGCCGTCTATGGACTGAAACCATGAGTGACAGATAGACAAATAAACTTTTCCTTCTCTAAAATTGTTCTTGTTAGGTCTTTTAAGTCACAGCAATTAAAAAAAGAAAGAGAAAAGAGAAGAATGACCCAAACAGGGACCTGAACACCAGCTATCTATAATCGAGGTGGTTTGTGAATATAATACCCAGGCCTAGTGCTGTCCTGCAGTTACCTTCACCCCATAGATTCTAGTAGAGTCTGTTTCTGGGACTGAGTCCTCTCTATTCCTCCCCTGCTTTGTATATAAGTGTGCTGTTCTGCATCTCTTACCAAGTATTCCAGAAATATGACAGCTATTGCCTTGGTTCATGCCTTGATCCCATTTCCTCTGTCTATTACTTTGGCATTTTAACCTGTAGCTCTTTATCCCTCCAAGTCATCTTCCATATAGTTGCAGAAATCTCTCCCAAATGCAAATGTAAACATTTCATAACCCTGGCTCAAAATCCGAAGTACATTCTCTTATCCCGTGGAATAACATTTAACTTCTCCTCTTTGTATCATTGTCCCTGTCCTTGTCTCTTCATGAAAAACCCTTCTTCTTTCTAATTCTTACTTCTCTCTTCTGTCAAAAGATCCTCAAAGCTTGCAGTGCTCTCTGGTCTCCTAGCTCTTTTACAGATCCTCAGTGCAGTGAGGGTTAGACATGAGCTCACCAAGGTGAAGGACTGTGATTTATTTATGTCTTTGTACCCTGTCCCTGGTACCATACACAGCAAGGCCCAATTAATAGTGGCAGATGTTTGAATTAATTGTCAATAACCTCCTATGCTTTCAGGAGCAAGTTCAAGTGCACTCATAAACTTCCTCTTGCAAACAATTTGCTCTATAGGATTCAGCAGTGGTAACCATGGTTTTCTGGATAGTTTTTATAAGTAGCTCTGATCATTGCAAAATGATTCTCAGTCCCAGGCTTCCATATTAGCATGCTTCTTCCAAAGCAATGCTTTTTCTTTCTCAGTTGTCTCCTGACTCAGCAGAGCCTGTTGCAAAACCCATAAAGGACTATCTCCTTGACTTAGACGACAATTTCAGTGCAGCTCACAGTATCATCATCAGTCATTACTGAGATGGCAGCATGCTGCTTATCTGCATGGAGTCATTCTCCAGGCAAGAAATAATGCATTATTAACACAGCTTTATTATCAGGACCAAGTTTGGCAGACAGAGCAACATTAGAGGATAATTGGAAGGACAGCTGATTTGCTAGCAAAATGTTGCCTTTTGGCTAATGAATCATTCCGATCTTTGTACTGACAGCTCAGTAACAAGCTTGAAGACTACTTTGCTTCAGACCATTAAACTTTGACAAACCAGTTATTAACTACAGCTAGAGCCAACGGTCTGTGGGGATTATTGCAATTATGAGCCATCTCTGTAATTTTTTTTTAATCATCAGGCAAGACAAGGTGAGTCTGATGATGGAAGGTCTGATGAGTGACAGTCCCTTGCTTTGTAGTACACAAGGCAATGAACAGGTGCAGGAGGACTAATCCATCAGCAGAAGCTCTTTGCTGGGAAGATGTGGTAGGAACAGTAAAGGTTATTGCTCTGAAACAGAAAATCCTGTTGAGGAAGAAAAGGACTAGGCTTTTCTTTAATTTGTATTTTGAAGGCTGGAGGTCTTTTCAAAAGAGAACTAGAGGAATAAAGAGGTAGTATTCCAAAAGGAGAGAGAAACAAGGCAGGACTCATATGGCTTGGTCTCAATTCCTATGCATTTTTGGACTGTTCTGGCACTCAATATTCCCACAAGAAAGTACCTGCCCTTTTTCCTTTCTTTCCCACTATTTCTGACAGGGATATTGAACTCAGGTGTATAATAAAAGTTGAACAACATGAAGTGGCAAAGACTATTAATTATGCATCTGTGGGCCCGATGGCAGCATCTGGCTTGCAGATAGATGTGCAGGTCCTGAACTTTGAGACCCTTTGAATCTGCTCATACCTCACTAACCTTATTCATGTTTCCCTTTTCTGAATCTTTATGCCCAGTATAACTCGGATGCTTTCCATATGTGCCCTACAGTTCCCAACCTCTGTACCTTTGCTCCCCAAGGAATGATCTCCCCTTTGAAATTCATTTTTACCTATTCAAATCCTATCCACTTTATGGGTCTGTTTCTTTATCTGTCAAATTAAGAAGAGGTGGATTAAATCACCTTGAAGATGACTTTGTCTTCTAAACTTCCATGAGTCAGTAGCATTTCACCAGCTATGGTTAGACCGCATGTGAATCTAGCTGCATTCTGGGGTCTTATAATATTTTACATTTCTTAGGTGGGCACATTGCTGGGAGTCTGGCTGTTGTCACGGATGCTGCCCATCTCTTAATTGACCTGACCAGTTTCCTGCTCAGTCTCTTCTCCTTGTGGTTGTCATCGAGACCCCCTTCTAAGCGGCTGACGTTTGGGTGGCACCGAGCAGGTACAGTTCTTCACTTGAGCAATAATAACAAAGGAGTGCTGCAGAGTCAAACCAAGGGGTAAAACAGAATGTAAAGAGCAAAGCTTTGTTCAAAAATCCCTTAGGGGCACATCTCTGGTGCATAGGATAAAATAGATGTGGGAGTGTATGCTGTCAATATTAATCCAGCTAACAACCAGATGAATGATGTCGCCTCTTCCTACGGGACAATGGGATCATGCGTGTCATTGTAGGAACCACCCAGCACCAGGATCTCTGTGCATGGTAACAATGATGATATTATTCATTTAAATACTTGGTATTTCTGGGAGAGAAGATTAAGGTAAAGCTTCTGCCATACTGCAGAACAAGATCCGGAGAGCCTAAGAGTTGCAGAGATTGAAGTACTTTTCACAGGGGGTCAGGGGCAGAACACGGGCTTTCCTGCTCATGGACAGCATTTAGCCATTGCTCTGGTTTGAATGTTGCCTCCAAAACTCATGTTTGAACGTAATTGCCATTGTGATTTTGTTAAGAGGTAAGACTCTGAAGAGACAATTAAGTCATGAGGGTTCTGTTCTCACTAGTGAATTAATGCCTTAATTGCAGTGGAGGATGAGTTTGGTCCAATTCCCTCCATCTTATGCATGGTCCCTTGTCCTTGTATCATCCTATGATGCAGCATGGAGGCTCTTGCCCTGCTTTGCACCTTGGTCTTAAACTTCCCAGCCTCCAAAACTGTGAGAAATAAGTTTTCTCTCTTTTATCAGTCACCCGATATATCACGTTTTATTATTGCAGCAGAAAATGCACTAAGACAGTCATTCAGAGAATGTCTGAATATCTTGCTTAATCAGTCATCACCAACAAGAAGAAAGGAAAATAAGAGCAGGAGGAAGAGGAGGGAATGAAATTTCACTTTTTGGAGTTTTTCTTTCACTAACTAACTGCTGCTTCTTATCGAGGAACTGACCCAATAACGGTAAAGGTTTAGTCTCCAGGACCTTTGTATTTTGGCTCATTTTTACAGTTCACCTGCCATTTCCTCCTCCCCTGCAACTTCAATTGTACTTCTCCTCCTCTGTCATGGAAACCAATTGTTATAGCTCAATGAGGAGAAAATCAATATAAAGGAGAAGAGGGCAGAGCAAGGGCACCCACATGGCCAGCCTTCACTGAAGAGTGCTGGGGGACACACACCACAGCTCCTAGACTAAAAACAGATGACAGGTTTTCAAGTTTAGAATGACAGGAAGTTCTATTTTCACACTAAACGATTTACCATCAGGTGTTTTGGATTGCCTTCCATTCAGCATTTAGAGAGAGATGGGGCAATAAAAGCAATAAAGAGCTTGTGACACTATAATCTGAGAATGCTTCCATCAGTCCCTGAACAGAACCGTATTTGGAAGCCATGAACCCATCATTTGTCTACATAAATTTTCACATGTACTTCACCCTTCCTGATATCTTTATCAGGACTGTTTTGTAAATGCAGGATGGTTTGTAAACACAGGGTGGACTTAGGGTGGACTTAGGATTTAGATTATTGATGAACTTTTTCAACTCAGCCGTGGAAGTCCATGAGTGCTGGTAATCCAGAAGAATGAGTGTTCAATAGAACTCTCTGCTACAAGGGAAAGCATTTCATAATTGAGTATAATGTGGCTATTGAGACTTTCACATGTGATTGGTGCAACTAAACAATGTTTTAATTTTAATCAATTTTCATTGAAGTAGCCACACATGATTGGTGGCTACCATGTTAAGTAGACATGGTGAGCCCACCACACCCATAGACTTGTCTGGTCAACTTGATGGTCCTTCTCATCTCATGTTTTCTTAGTAATCATAGTAATACTTGTAAGTGGCTTCTGCAGGGTTTCTGTTTTGATTCCCATCCTATGTTTAGAGTTGATTCCTGACTCTTAGGTTTGGATTTTACCCTTCAGGATCTTGTCTCACTGTACCTCTCTATTCCTGGCTTTAGAGAATGACATGATTTATTCCCACATCCTGATTTGGATTCTTAAGGGTGGGATGCGTGGGACTTGACATTTATTAACCAAATTTATGTTTCTAGATAATCAGAAATTCTTGAGCCTGGTCCTCATTAATTTTTGCAAAGGGAGTTTTAAGTAGTTGGAGCAGACTAATAAAATAATAAATATTTCTCGAGTGTTTGCTGTATGCTGTTTGGGTTTCCCGGAGTTGTCTTACCAATATTCTTTAAACTGGATGGCACAAATTGAAATTTATGATCTCACAGTTCTGGAAAACAGGAGGCCAGTTATTTTAGTCAGCTTTTTCTTGCTGCTGTGACCCAAAGACCTGACAAGAACAATTTCAGAAGGAAAGGATTTATTTTGGAGCTCATGGGTTCAGAGATCCCAATCCACAGAAGGTCAGCTCCATTCCTCAGGCCTGAAGGGGAGGCAGAACATCATGGTGGAAGGCATGGCTCCCTAAAGTAGAGAGCTCAAGGCTCACACCAGGAAGCAGAGTAGTGAGAGAAATTCCACACCAGATATAGAGTATACACTCAAAGACACGTCTCTAATGACCCACCTCCTCCAGCCACACCTACTAGCCTACAGTAGCCTGTTAACTTAACTCACTGATTGGGTTAAGGCTTTTATAACTTAGTCATTTCACCTTGACCTTCCCAAATTGTAACATGTGAGCTCCTGGGGGATGCCTCACATTCAAACCATAATACCAGTATCAAGAAATCATCAAGATAGTCTCCTTCAGGTGTCCATGGGCAAAATCTGTTTCTCTCTGAGCTCCTGAGGAGTTTCTAGCAATATTTGTTGTTCTTGGATTTATAGATCTGTGCTCTTCTCTTTACTTGCCATTTGTCCTATGTGCATGTCTGTGTCAAGATTTCCTCTTAGAACAGGTATAGCAGCCATCATATAGGATAATGATACCACACTACTCCAGTGTGGCCTCAAATCAGCTAATTGCATCTTCAAGAACCCTGTTTCTAAGTAAGGTCACAATATGAGGTACTAATGGTTAGCACTTCAACATCTGAGCTTTGGGGGACCAATTTCAACCCATAGCATATGCCAATTTGTTGTACATATATGGTATTACTCTACCTACTTTATAGATAAGGAGACTCAGGCTCAAATAGGTCCAGTAACTTGCATAAAGTCACATGGCCAGTTACTGACAGACCATCTACATCTGACACTTGAACTCATGCCCTAAATATCTGCACCAACATTTCCCATAGTGTGAGAAATGCTGCATGCATGAATGGTCAGTAGATGATTTCAATTGTCATAGAGACATAATTATATATCCTAATATGCATTGGAAAATAAACTAGCACATCAAATTGTAATTTCATGGATAACTTTGTTTAGGAAGAAGCTAAGGGTCCAAAGTAAATTCATTTGAAGAAAACATGAAGTGACTAATCAGACAGGTAGTATGTGGATACGGCAAAAGTCATGAAGGTTGTATGTAAGTGACAGAGGTCTGGGAAACAGTAGCCACATGCAGGGTAACAACACTTTACATCACCCAGCTTTTCAAGGAGCTGATATCTGAGATTGGTTTAAGGTACATGGGGACAACACCATGGAATGTGCCTGAACAGTGACTCACAGAATATTTCTAGATCTTGGTGGATTTTTTGAATCCACCTAAGAGGCTGAGTTAAAGATCAGAGATGTTAAGCAATGCCTAAGTGAGCAAAGGTATTTGCCTCTGTGGGCCGATTGAACACTATCTTACCTTTAAATATTAATGTAAATGTCTCCATTCTGATGCTTTTCCTTGCAGTTGCTCTTAAAAGGCAGTTAGGGTGTTGATAAGCCTCTGAGCTTGCCTGTGTTTACAATATGTTGGATTGGCAATTGAAACTCATTTTCATCCAGTACTGTTTTATTCTGCTAAAGTTGCTGGTACTGACTGGCAAGTGGTAAATGTTTTATGGTGAAATTAAGAGTTACTAAACACATTTTACATTTTGTGTCTCATTATTTCATCCCCTAATAAGTTTCGATCATTTTAGCACCTGTTTAAATTAAAATCTCCAAGGAAAACAGCAAGGGCAGGCAGCAATTAATATGTTCTAAAAATGCTGGAAATTACTTAGTAACATGGAACATAATGAACTCAGACACTGGTGTTTTATGAATGCAGCATTTATAGTGCCTAATCTCAGTTCTAAAATCCATCCACATTTCTGCTTCATGAATCACTGAGCGAACTAGTTTGAAGCCTATTTTTCTGGGGAGAAAAGTAGAGTCTTATGACTCATGTGTAAGTAGGTGATGGGCAGGTCATTTGTGTGTCTGGTGTCCTTGTGTGTTTGTATCCCTAGAGATCCTTGGTGCCCTGCTGTCCATCCTTTGCATCTGGGTGGTGACAGGTGTGCTGATGTACTTGGCCTATGAGCGCCTGCTGTACTCTGACTACCAGATCCAGGCGACCATGATGATCATCGTTTCAGGCTGCGCAGTGGTGGCCAACATTGCGTAAGTCATCCCCACGCTAAAGAGCCTGTAGGATTTATCTTCAACCCTTTCTGGTTAGGACTTTTTTTTCAAACTCCTATACTTGTGAAGATGATGGATTATCTGACACAGTGTTCCAAGGGCTGTCAGAGTGAAGATAAGGCTATAGGCTAAACTAAAGGGATTTTTAATATTGACAACTGTGACCTACCAATTTTGAAAGTTTCCACTGTGTGAGAGACAGGGCTAGGCTTTTTTTGATACACATTATCAGGGTTAGTGTTGGCAAGGCCCTGACTTCAAGGATTAGGAAACTGCAGTTTAGTGGGTTAAATATGGTGCCAGTTAGACAGAGTCAGTATTTGAATCCAGAACCACTGACCCAGAACTGAGCTCCAAGTCCATCCATTTTCTCAGGCATGTTGATGGTTCCACATGGGATATGACTTTCTCTTGTTTCATTTTTTGTTAGCTGAACAGATTATGAGTTCCCAGAAAGCTTAGTCGGAAGGTATCTTAGAGTTTATTCACTTCAATCATCCTTCTACTTTTGAATTCTCTTTCTCAGTATCTCCATAAAATGACTGTTAGATTCGTACATTGCAACATAATTAATAGCAGGGATTTTTCCCTCCAAAATTAGTTTTTTATCTTTGCTTCACTGTGCCTGCATGAAAATTCTTCTTTAAGATGTGTTAGCTAAACTCTTCCTTTAGTTTCTACCCATAGATCCATTCTCTTATCCAGGAAACCTTAAATCAATATTATTGGAATTGATGATTGCAAATCTCTTGCCTATAGGTTTGCTTTTCCCAAAGTTAACTACTTTGTTCCTCAAGACAATGAAATTTGGATCTCAGGGCCTTGGTACTTTTGGGTCAATTTTCTTCTTCTTACCTAATGATCTAAGTCTAAAACTCTATGTATGTATGTATGTATGTATGTATGTGTCATATATCCACCCACCTACCAATCACTGGTAGAAGACAAAAATAACACTCCCAAGGTGTAAAAATCCAAATCCCAGGAATTTCTAAATATGTTTATTTACATTGCAAAAGGAATTTTGCAAATGTAAGTAGGATTTTAAGGTGAGGAGATTGTGCTGGATTTTCCATGTGGTCTTGTGTAGCCACAAAGGTCCACAAAGGATTACAGAGAGAAGAGAAGATACTACACTGTTGGTACTGAAGATGGCAGAAGGGACCTGGCCATGCAATACAAGTAGCCTCTAGAAGCTGGAATAGACAAGAAAGTAAATCCTCCTCGTGGATCTGCCAGAAAGAGCACAGTCTGCAATCCCACTTTAGTCTTCTCATTTCAAGAAGTACAAGATAATAAAATTGCATTGTTTTAAGGCACTGAAGTTTTATTGTAATTTGTTACGACACTCATAGGAGACTCATACAGCATGCTGAATTCCAAAACCCCAAATCAGAAATGTTCTGAATGTAGAAACTACTTGAGCGCCAACATGATGCCCAAAGTTTCAGATTTCTGAGCATTTTGCCTTTTGGATTCTAAGGGAGGGCATACTGGAATCTCTGGAATTAGGGGACAAGCTGAGCATGTGCAGTTTGAAAATGCTGCCTCAGGTCACTCTCCATCTTACATTCAGAGGCTCAGTTCTGAATGTAATAAACTCTCAGTTTATTAGCTATTGCTCAGTCTTTGAGCTAAACCATTAAAAAAATGATGAGTTATCTGCTGTCATTAGCTAGATCCTCTCTCCCACTGGTGAACATGAAACCGCATTTCACATTGGCACTGGAAGAAAGAATATGGGCAGATCAATGCAAATCTATCATCTCTAGGAGATAAATACTCTGGCGCACAGGTACTGCTGATTGGGGGTCAATAACATCATCTTTGCATAAGAACAACATGTTCTCAAGGCAGCAGGAAGAATGAAAGTATTCTTAATTTCCTGAGAGTCATATGTCACATAGGTTGCGTCGATGCTACACAAAAAAGAAGGATAATCCTACCCAACTACCACATCAATCTTAGACCTTAATGATGGAGTTTGACTTTCAAAGTAGAATCCATCTAAGTTTTCTTTTACTGCATCTGCTTTTGAACATCGACCTTAACCTTGCAAGTACTCTTCATTGAAAAGCTCTGCATTCCCTACACAAGCAGAGTTATTTATGGATAAAAGAGCTTAGAGACTATAATATTTTCTCCAAGAACTGCGACTGCTGGTTGCAAGAGCTTCAAGATACTGTAGTGTCTGAAAATGGAGATATCAGAATTCCAGTTTAGGAATAAATCTATTCCTTGGGGACCCAAAACCAAGCCAGAAAGTTCTAGTAGAGGTTGTGAAAAGGTTATGTGAGGAAGGGTATAGACAGAGCCTTGAGTCTATTGCAGTCTAAATTTCTTTTTCTGCCTAAAATGTTCCCTCCCTTCAGTCTTTTGAATTCCAGCATGACCTCTTGATTTCAGTTCACTTGCTGTATCTCTCTAAATCAGACTCCTCTGTCGATACTATCCATACTAGCAATTTTTAGTAGCTCTACTAATTAGAAATTTCCATTTGTGTGTGTGTATGTGTGTGTGAGTGCTTGCATGTGTGTGTGTGTGTGTGTGTGTGTGTGTGTGTGTGTGTGTGTAGTCTTTGCTGTCTCCATCACAGCTAAAGCCATAATCGGGAGGGAATGTATCTATTTTTACTCACTTTATGGCTGAAGCATTTAATAGTTCCTGGCACATGAGTTCCTAAGAAAGTATTCCCCCTTTTTGTATAATACCAGTAAAAGAATTAATGACAGTCCAATTTGGAGATATATGGCAAATGTGGAAGAGGGTCTGTTAATTGCCAGCCATATTGGGCTATCTAAATAACTTTAAATTGTAACTCATAGCTGAGGGTGTTTCTATTCAAACAGTGACAATCTGGAAACTGTGCCTTCTGTCATGGTCAAATATCAAATATTGGCACATAGCAATCATTCCACCTTGTGGTGATGACCTAAGATTCGACAGATATTTTTACCTGGATATATGGTCTCCCAAGCAATAAGTGTTTTTTTTTAAAGTCTTTGTTCCAACATGTTCAGAAAGGGTTTCTCGGCATTCCTTGTTGGTCATCAGTGAAAAAATTTTCTTTTTACGTTTGGTCTAATACCTCTTAAAGTTGTAAATAAATAGAATTGGGTGCATAATTTATAGTGACTACCACTTTATCATTTAAGGTATGATAAACTTTGCAATATGTTATATACATATGTGTATATACATATATACACACATACATAATTCATGTGTATACAAATACTTTTACAATACATTAATGTATTTCTGCCTCTAGAAAAATAACTACATAATACGTTCATATAATACTCTCACAATATGCCATTAGAAATTATTTAAACTTTAAATGCTCATGGAAATGAACAAAATTAAGAAAAATGAAAGCTTTAAAAATCCATCCATGGGGGGCTGGAGCGGTGGCTCAGCGGTTTCGGCACTTGCCTGACAAGCGCGAGGACCCGGGTTCAAACCCCAGCACCACGTACACAACTAAGTGTTAGAGCAACTAAGGCCATGTGAAAAACTAAATAAAGTTGTTTCTCCCTTTCTCTGTCTCTCTCACTGTCCCTCTCTCTTAAAAAAAAAAATCCATCCATGATGAAATTCACTACTATTTTGTTTTATCCCTTTCCACTGCTTTTTTGTATTTGAAACCAGTACATTAAATCAAACTCTCCCAAAATTCAGCTTTAAGTGTAGCTCAGTGCCTGGCGTTTAGTATACCAATGTGATTTCCCTTTCTTACGGTCAAATGCTTGCTTTTCATCAAAGAAACGATGCTTCCGAGTTTTAATGTAAAACAGATTAGTATTAGGTAGATGAATGACAAACTGGAGGTAAATTTTTGTAGTTTGTTCTTGTGTGAAAAATGTAAAATTCTGTGATGCGCTTGTGTTCTAACAGAACTCGAAAGTGACCCGTGGTAAAGCACACACTTGTAAAGTACCTGCCGTTTTGAATAACGCCTGCTATTGCTACGTCCCTCATTGTGCTGCACAGGTTTGTAAGCGCCAATCTCACGTGTGCCAAGAACTTTGTTCTCTCTCAGACTAGCTGTACTTTTGCACCAGAGTCGCCTTGTTCACAATCACAAGGAAGTGCAAGCTAACGCCAGCGTCAGAGCAGCTTTCGTGCATGCCCTTGGAGATGTATTTCAGAGCATCAGTGTGCTGGTCAGCGCTCTTATTATCTACTTAAAGGTGAGTGTGTGTGAGTTTACCCCTCTGCAGTCATTATATGCATTAGTTAGTAAGAAGCTGACCCTCCAATATTACAAAAACCAATGATGTATGTTTACCCATATAAGCTTCTTTGTGAGATTAAAGCAAACACTTAAAGTCTGAAACTTTAGTTTTTCCCAAATTTCAAAGAAATATGTCTTTAACAGTTGGGCTGCTAGTCTTTCAAGAAAGCAGCTCCTTTTGTCATCATGTTAATATGGACAACATATTAATATGGAAACAATTCACAGCTTAGAGTTCTTAGGTTGTAAGCAACAGAAAGGATCTCTGACTCATTTAAGTGGAAACACACACACGCACACACACACACACACACACACTCTCTCTCTCACACACACACACATACATACATATTGGATGATATGTATTGAACATATTCCAGGACAGAAATCATGGCAGGAGTATGGGCAAATGTTGGTACTTAGATTTCAGAATTTTTACAGCTTCTGTCCCAGGAACCATATTGAAATAATTGTGACATGACAGTGTTTTTCTCCCTGTTCTTGTCACTGCTGAAGATTTGTATTTTGGGGACAGAGAGTCCAGTCGACCTAGCTCGGGTCCTGAGCCTGCCACCTGGTTGAGGGAGAGTAAGTGCCTGATTTACTGCCCTGCCGGTGTTGCTCACAATCAGAGGGGTTTGTCCCCCCGCCCCCAAAGGCAGGGTTCTAGTGCAAGAGCCCTCTCACCCTCAACAAATAAATATTCTCTCTAGATCTCTATTTTTAATACAAAGAATGGAGAGTGGAAGGGTAGAGAAGGAGGAAAGCATTTAGCTTTTCTCTTTTGCATCATGGTTGTCCAATTCACAAGCACTCTTCAGTATTTGTCCTAAGATATAAAAACATGTAGGCAGAAATTACAAAGACATGTCTGAATTTAATTGAGAAAAATGCTCCTTGAAAACTTTGATTCTAAAGCAGAAATATTTTAAAATTGAAAGAATTAGTGGAGTTTGAGATATTCTTTACAAAGATTAGATGGATGCTGAGTTTCTTAGAAAGGTGAACTTGAACTTCCTGTGGAATTGAACTTCACATGGGCAGAATAGTAGATGTTTCATCCCAAAGCCAAGGGCCGCAGTGGAGAGAAAGCACAGTAGTGAAACCAGGCTTACACTCTTATAGCACCTACTTTAGACAGGCACTATAAAGAAAGGTGCTGTAAAGAAATAGGAATAAATAGATTAACCCCAGTCCATCAAGGCCCAAGGCCCATTGGTTCACTTTGGACAAATGCAACCTCTGAGTAAATGATATTCTTTCCTGTCCTCATCAAAAATCAGCTGAATAGTCACTGCATGGTTAGCTCATCTTTGTGAATATTTTCATCATTTACTCTGCACTTGTGTTAACTTGAAAGAATTTAAATCAGGACTATTGAAGGAACACTTAAGAAAAAATTTTCACTTTCATTCTTGAATAGTCTCCATTCCTCAGTCACTGGTATTTAAAGGTAAAAAGATGGATTGAGTCTTCAGGAAGGATGCATTGGATGTCAACTGTTGGCTGGGGGGTGGCAGAGAGGCACATGGGTGACTAGGAAGGAAGGGAACAGGGAGCTTTACCTATTTTATTAATCAGGCCTTCTGGAAGTGAAGTATGAATTCAGTTAACCAAATTGCTATGTTTTCTAGCCAGACTACAAAATAGCTGACCCGATCTGCACATTTATCTTTTCCGTTGTGGTTTTGGCCAGCACTATCATGATCTTAAAGGACTTCTTCATCTTACTCATGGAAGGTAGGAGGGATCTCATGATTATTCCTAGGATCAATGCTTTTTCTTCCCTATGATGCACAAGGGGATGGCTGTAAGATGCGCTCACTGTTAATTTATATTATACGGAAAATTAAAACTGATAAGGAATTTTTTTGTTAAAATAAATATTTGATTTTCTTTATATGGGAATAAAAAAAGTGGTTTTTATTTGTACTTTGAGCAACTGTTAAATATCCCACAGCATAATATGGTAAGTATAAACATTAAATAAAACATTGGAGGAAGATAATGTAAAATACAATATATCCCTAATTCTATCTGGAAAAGACTTAAGAAAGACATTAAAAACCTATGTCTCAAGCAGTGTTATAGCTGAACATTGTGTCTGAGTGTGTCTCACAGTGCAAGAACATGAGGGGAACTTTATTTATTTTTCCAACAAGTGATTACTGAGCTCTGACTACTAGATCATGTGCTCAAAGCTAGAGTTAAAGAGATGAGCTAAATAGAGACTGTCTCTTTCCTCGTGGGGCTATATTTCAGTGAAGAGAGAAAGAGATTATTCAAATAATCACACAGAAATGGAATTCAAATGCTACTAAGAAGAGTGTGGGGATTTTAATCGCTGGGGAGAGTGACTGGTATTCCCGGAGGTATGCTGAGGAAGTGATGGTTTTCTGACTTGTTCTACCCTGATAGGATCTCATGCTCATTAGCCTCATTCCCCACAGCCAGTCTAAGACTGACATCTTTCCTGGCTTGTCTGGCTTCTTGGATCTTCTAATTAATCAGAAATAGATGATAGAAATGGCTTCACTGTCAAGAAATTTTTCTTAGGAGTAAAGCTTACAGGCCGCCTCTTCCGCCATTCTGCATTTTGGTGATTTTCTTTTCATTTGGTATAAAATAGTGGAAGAACTGCTAGTTTCTGCCTTTCCTGGCAGAGTTAGCTAGGAGAGATGCTGTAGTTGATGCAGGGCAGAGTCTTTGTTGTGCCCTGACCTCAGTTCAGTTCAAATTCTACCATGCAGATTTCCAGCTGTGGGACTTTACACAACACCCTTAACTCTGAACTTCAGTTTTCTCAACTCAAATCTGCAAATCTGTTGAGAGGATTAGATATAGGCATAATATCTAGAACACAGTAGGAACTCGTTGTATACAATTACTTCTCAGCCAGCTTTTTTAGTTGACTAGAATATAAGAAATATAAAGCTAGGTTGTGGAAATGAACCCTGTACTGCATATTTATCTTTACGTTAAGAAAGTCCCAATTCTTGGCCACAAGCTGTGGCCATGGTCCTGGTCAGTCACTGGTACTAATGGCTTCAGAAGAACTAGATAAGAGAGTCTTGATCTGAACCCATTCATCTTTGTCCCCAGAAAAACTATTTGATATTAGTTGAAATGGAAGAGCTACTGACTCACAGTGATGTTATCTTGGTGTACAAGTTGAGTAGCCATTATTCAAAATATTAGGGATCAAAGTGTTTAGGCTTTAGAATTTTTTTGAAACATTTGCACAGTGAGATATGTTGAACATGGAACCCAAGTCTACTTGTGAAATTAATTTATGTTTCATACACTCCTTCTGCATATGCCTGAGAGTAATTTTATGCAATAGTTTAGTGTACCTGCATTTTAACTGAGACCCATGACAAGAGACCAAATATGAAATGTTCTATTGTGGTATCATGTTGGTTCTGAAAAAGTTCTGGATTTTGGAAGATTCCAGATTTTGGATTTTTGGATTAGAGATACTTAATACATTAAAGTATATTAGAGGGTTATGGTACTTGATTATATTTGCAAGGTGATTTACCATTGCTACATTGACCATTTGTAATGAACCCAAATGACACCATATTTTCTATTTTACATACCACAAATACAGATAATATGATGGACTTATCTAAAAATCTTGATAGACTCAGCCAGCACTTATTAAATTTTGGAGACACCAAAATTACCTAGAGGTGTTATTAGATTCGGATTGCTGGGCCCAGCCCCACAGTTCTTGAGTGACGTCTAGTATGAAAGAAGGGTTTGATGAAGGAAGACTGTGGATTTCTGCCAAGATGATGCTACTGGTTGCAGCACCACACTTTGAGAACCACTGGACTAACTTTATCATAATACTTAACAGAGTCCTTTATAATGGCACTCAGTATATTACCTGGAAAATTCAATCAGATCTAGAGGTTTGCATCACATCAAATATCTAGATATTAAAAGTATCCAAATATTATCTGAGCTTTTCTTTTTTCCCAGCCCATTTTGAGACATGGTAGACAAAGTCCCAGAGTGAAGTCGCTTTCAGTGACACTACTAAGTACACATTTAAGGATTCTGCTCTTGTGGGCACCATAATTAAGGGCAGATGATGGTGCTGATGACTGTGAAATGGATAAAGGGGTCAAACACCCACTATCCACTTTCTAAACTGAGTAGCAAGTGAACTTTCTGGCTCTGAACGTGAGAATATTTGGTTTATTGAATTACAGATGTCTCTATTTTCTTTCCTGAAGGCCAAGTGCTAAGCTTCAGTAGTCATTGCCATTATGGAAATTACTGACTTACAGGGAGATCAGAGACAAATTGACATGCAATTTGATATGACTCTCTTCCACCCCTCCTGTCTCAGTCTGACTTTTCCCTGGCAACTATCTTTTTTAAATTTTTTAAAGTGCAGAGTCTGGGCTATCTTAGTTAATTAATGAAAATGACAGGTAACTCTTTACTGGAAGACACTGAATTTTTTAAATTAGGTTTTGAACTTGGGTTAATATAAAATCGTTCTGGTACTTAGTAAATTTTAAAATACAGAAAAGTATAAAGTAATAAGAACAGTTTATCACATTTCCACCACTGGAGTCTCAGTCCTATTATTTAGGGGTTAGCTTTTATTAATAAGTGAAGTACATCTGTCTTAAAAAATTATTCATTCATTTGAAAACATATATTCACATATATAATGCAATATATATGCATATTCTTGCCTTTTTATAAAAATGAGATCACACTTTGTTATGTAATTTGTTCTACATCTTCCTCTTCTTTATTTGGAGATCTTTCATATTACTACATAATTAAACATACGCCACGTTTTTATAGTTGTGGTTACTCCACTATATGAATGTACTTGCTTACACTGAATGTTAAAAGCAATAGTATGATTACTATTATTATATATATATATATACATATTTTTACACTTGTATATCTGTGGAATAATTCATAGAGGTGGTACTCTTGTTTCACAAGTTACATGTATTTTAAAATTGGATGGATATTGCCATTTCTACCAAAATACCATATTGATTTCTTTCCTGTCAGCACCATTTCTTCACATCTTCATTGTCATTGGAGTTATCGAATTGGAAATTCTTTTCTCATCTGATGGGTGAAGCTTTATATCTTTTTGATTTCATATGAGATTCTTTAACTATGAATAGCACTGAATGTTATTTTCAAATATTTATTAGCCCCAAAAGTTATCTTTTAAACATCAACTTGGGTGTTTTTCTGAATGCATTTATATTTTTTTGGTCTTCCACTCAGTAAAAGAGGTTAGGATGTTTCTAGGTTGTGATGGATCATTAATATCAGGAGGTACATGCTTCTTGCTTGTCAACCTTATTTTCTAGAATAAAATAAGTAGAGGTGCTTTTATTTTTTATATTTTGGGATTTTTTTTGTACTAGGGATTAAACTCAAGGGCACTTAACCATTGACCACATCCATAGCCCTTTTTATGTTTTATTTTGATTCAGGGTCTTGACGTTGCTTAGTATCTCACTATGTTGCTGAGGTTGGCTTTGAACTAGAGATCCTCCTGCCTCGCCCTCCCAGTGGTGGCCTTTTGTTCTCCATAAAAGTGACATCTTGACTTCATTTCAAGAGTCGTAGATGACAGCAGATCTTCATTGAGTCACTTGAAGCTCCCCAAAGACTCATTAGTCATAAGAGTTCACTTTTTAAATTATTTTTTAAAGAAATTAAGTTATTGTACAATCATAAATGCATATAAAGTAACAATGTGATATGCATATATTCTTAAATCAGAATTACCTCCTAGATTCCTCCCTATTCTTCTCTCTCCTCTCCCTCACATACCCATCCCCCCTCCTCTCCAATACATCTCTACGATTGCCTTAGATTATGTATTGCTACACCTTTGCTGGGTCTAGTACATGAGACTGACTACCTTTCACACAGGCCTGAGTTTAGCTTCAGCCTCCACAAATGAGTAAAAAACATTCAATCTTTGACTCTCTGGGTTTGGCTAACTTTGCTCAGCATGATTTCTTCCACTGCCATCCATTTGCCTTCAAAAGCGGCAATTTTATTGTTTCTAATTGCTAAGTAGAACTCCATGGTATGTATGTCTTTGGATCTATTCATCCAGTGAGGGGCATTTGAGTTGTTTCCATAATTTAGCTATTATAAATTGAGCTACTATGAACATAGATTTTGCTGTGTCACTGTAATGTGCTGATTCCAACTCCCCTGGAAAAATACCCAGGAAAGGGATAGCTGGATCATATAGTGGGTTCATCCCTAATTTTTTGAGAATTCTCCACACTGCTTTCCAGAGTGTCTGTACTGGTCTTCAGTTCCACCAACAGAGTGCTAGTATTCCTATCTCCCCACAACCCCTCCAGCATCTGTTATTGTTTATATTCTTCATTTTTGCCATGATACTATACCTGGAGGATCCAAAAACACCACCAGAAACCTGCTTGAGCTTATAAACAGATATAGGAAAGTAATAGGCTACAAGATCAATACCCATAAATCAATAGCTTTCCTATACATTAACAATGATAGGGGAGAAGAAGAAATCAGGAAATCAGTCCCATTCACAGTATCCTCAAAAAGAATAAAGTATTTTGGAATTACTCTAACATGAGAAGTAAAAGACCTCTACAATGAAAATTACTGGACACTGAAGAAACAAATCCAAGAAGACCTGAGAAGATGGAAAGCTGTTCCATGCTCTTGGTTAGGCAGAATTAATATGATTAAAATGCCCATTCTGCCAAAAGCACTATATAGATTCAATACAATCTACATCAAGATAACAATGTCATTCTTTACGGATATAGAAAAAACAATTCTCAAAATTCATTTGGAACAACAAGAAACCAAGAATAGCCAAAACATTATTAAGCAAGGGAGATGAAACAGGTGGTTTCACAATACCAGATCTAAAATTATACTATAGAGCTGTAGTAACAAAACCAGCATGGTAGTAGTATCAAAATAGGCATGAAGACCAATGGAATAGAATAGAAGACTGTGAAACAAACCCACAAATTTTTAAGCATCTGATTTTTGACAAAGGGTATCAAAATGTAACATGGAGGAATGAAAACCTATTCAACAAATGGTGTTGGATAAACTGGACAGCCGCTTGCAGAAAGTTAACATTAGATCCTTATCTCTCACCTTGCACAAAAATCAAATCAAAATGGATCAAGGAACTAGGAATTAAACCAGCTACCATGCAACTGCTAGAAGAAAAGTTAGGACCAACACTTCAGCATTTGGGAGTAGGCAAAAACTTTCTCAATAAGATTCCTAAAGTGAAAGAATGAATGTCAAAAATCAATGAGTGGGATGCCATTAAGCTACAAAGCTTTTGTACAGTTAAGGAATTGGTCAAAATTGTGAAGAGACATTCTACAGAATGGGAGATAATCATGGCCTGGGATTCTTCTGACAAGAGTTCACTTTTTGATTCCAGTACCTAAACTCTCATATTCACTTAGCACTTCCACACTCAGAGTGGGTGTTATAATCTGAGCTCTCTGTCACTTATTTATGCAACCTTAGCAACATTTCTTCACTTTCTAATCCTTACTTCCTCAGTTAAATAGAAATTATAACATTGATAACTAGCCTATAACGTTCTCAGGACTATTAAATGAAATAATTGCTATAAATGAAGTGTGGCACAAGCCTTACACATGGTAGGTCCTCAATAAAGATGTGTCATTTTTATAATTAGAATACAGCAGTTTCCCTTATGATTTCATTCGCACTCAGTGGTCAATGTGAGGCAAGAATTCCTGTAGCTTCATTCTAGTGCCCTGAGTCTTGTCTTGCTCATAGAGTAAAAGGATATGTTGATCAGTTCTTTGTGAAACAATACAAAGTGGCTAAACTAAACTCCAACTATAGAAAACTTTGGGCTGCTCTCAGGAGGAAATCCCTATGAGCAAGGATCTTAAATCCTGAAAATAAAGGGTTAAGGATTCCCTATTTCTTTAAATAGGTGGTCTTGGCTCTAAATGCTCATTACAAGAGTATGAAAAGTATTTTTAAATGCTTGTACCTAGGCCTCAGAGAGCTGGATTTAATTGTCTGGGGCAGCACTGATATGCTTTAACCTATAGCCTGACTTGAGAACTGGGAGGGAATGCTACCTGGGGACTCACAGGTGTTAGTGCAGTGGTTCTCGATGTTGCTGGCCTGAGCGAGTCACCCGATGAGCACAGATGCTGGATCTTGTCCCCAGGCATTCTGATTTACTTGGTCTTGGGTGTAACGTTGCCATGAGGATTTCTATACTCTCTGCCTACACTAATGTGCAAGCAAGGTTCAGAACTACCCGAAGATCCGGAAGTTTTACAGCCTCATCCATGGAGTTTTCCATGAGGAGGCCTGAGATGGAAGCAAGACATCTTTATTTTTAATAAGCACCTCAGGTGTTTGCATTGTGTATTGTATATAGTTAAGTAGAGGTTACAAAGGAATTGCACTTAGACATATTTTACATATCCTCTTTGGATCATCTTTAGCTGACAAAGATTTATCTAACTCAACAAATAGTTTTTACCATTGTTGTGCTGATTGAGTTGATTTTAAAAAAATTCTATTTTCAGCTGATTTCTGTTTTACTATTCCAATCAGCCATTGTCTCTGCTTCTCTCTCTGGAGTTAGCTAGAGAAACTGTCCTTATACATTAAAGTGCTGTCACCTTCTATGTGACAAATCTTGTAATATTTGAAAAGAGCGATCATATGTTTCTTTACATTCTTTTCTCTGAACTAGAGACACCCAGTTTCTTTGTCCTAAAGAATAGCTGATTGGTTGCCAGTCTCCTTACCTTCCTATATGCCCAACACTGTTTCTCCAGAAACAAGGGTGACAGTCAAACTTTAATATTCTATGACCCAACCACTGAATGCTGATTAATGTAGTTAAAAGAATGGGACATTTACAAACCAAATAATAAGATGATGTTATGATGTTAGAATCCTCTATTAACACAGTTCGTTAAGTGACCGGTTAGATAACCAACATAGCATTACAATTTGTAAGGAGTCTTTATCTTCTGAATTGTTCCTCAGAGAACTCCGTGGTCTACAGATTGTTCTTATTATCCCCATTTTACTACAAACTTCCTGAGGATTCACAATTTGGGCAAATTCACAATAGTTATTGTCAGAATGCTAACTCAGGCATTATTGAATATCAAATCTCACATTGCTTCATTTTGCTTTCCAGAGTGTTATCAGATAAATAGGAAAAGCACAATTAATTTAATAATACACTAAGGATGATTGCTGTTGTTGGTTATCACATAGGAAATTCTGCAAGGATTCTGCCTGTGACCTGCTGATTGATGGCAAACCTTTGGAAATGGTCAGATTTGTAAACATTCGAAGTAGGAAGCCAGGAAAGGGGAGGGCAAGTTGGTGAGGGTTTTGCAGCCCAGTTAGCCATCACCATCAGCTGTATTTAGATGAGTAACAACAGACTCTCACACCTTCCTTATGGCAGGTGTACCAAAGGGCCTGAGTTACAATGGTGTGAAAGAGCTCATCTTGGCGGTCGAGGGTGTTGTCTCTGTGCACAGCCTGCACATCTGGTCTCTGACAATGAACCAAGTGATTCTCTCCG
Source organism: Aplodontia rufa (assembly GCA_004027875.1). Taxonomy (NCBI): domain Eukaryota; kingdom Metazoa; phylum Chordata; class Mammalia; order Rodentia; family Aplodontiidae; genus Aplodontia; species Aplodontia rufa. Next base: position 82,121 of record PVKS010000507.1, read on the forward strand.
CTCACGTTGCCACAGGTCAGTGAGTTTTGTCAACTTCCTAGGTAACATCCTGTCCTTGTCCTAAAAACTCAGTCATTTCTCTTCTCCTTCTAGGGGCTAACCTTAGTGGCTACTGCCTGTTGAAACAACTATGAAGTGCTTTGCATTACCAAGGGCCTTTGAAAACCAACTGGTTTATAGTCCTTGTCAGAGTAACAATGATACTGGTGACATTCTTCAGGCTGACTGCAGTACAGTACACACAGTTAAAATGCCTCTCTGCCTCCAAGGCCTTGGAATCTGAAAATTTGACTTCACCTGTTTGGCTTGGTGCCTTACCACTAAAAATATAGGAAAGAATTTAGCAGTAAATCTTGATGAGGCTCTCCTGTGTATAAGATGCTTTGCCTAACATTGATGAAAGAGAGAGCCCCCATCCTTAAAATGCAAACACTAACAGCTGGAAGGAACTGTGGCACATCCTTCACTGGATGGTTAGAAATTCTGTGACCATGTGAGACAGTTCTTGGGACACTGGTTTTATACTAACAGCTGTTTTTCAAGTAGAAGGGGGTTTTGTCCCTGATATGTCTCAGAGCTGGGAGAAATAGGGACTCTCTCTCAGGAGAGAGTTCAGACCAAGGACAATAGGTTAGGCTGCTAAAAAATGGCTCCAAAAAATTCTTAGAGGCAGGGGACAGGAACGCCAGTGACTGCCATTTGAGGGCTGTACTTTCCAGACATCCTCATCTTCTCTGAGGGGCTCAGCTCTGGCTTTGGGGAATTTACTGCATTCTCTACACCAATATTTCATTGCAAATGGAAAAATATAGTAAACAATCAGGTTACTGTGGAAGGGACTTTACAGCCTTCTGATACCATTTGGGACAGGAAAATAAATAGCAGTGGGGGTTGCTACTCTGAGAGAGGTCTGTGGGGAGCTCTAAATGCTTCCTGCTTCCTGTCACTTTCCTTGATATAAATTCTAATTAAATCCAAAGCTGCAACCAAGAGATCCCTGGGGGCTGGTGAGCAGGACTGTATAAGAAATAACAGTTCTATCATGGCTCTTTTCAGGGCTTCTTTCCCCTTCCATACTCAGCTCCTGGGAGTGCCAGACTCCAGAGTTAACTACAGGCAGGAAGAGATCCCATAATGACAGAGTACTTTGCTGCACTGGAATGTCCCCCTGCCTTGTCTGTGTGAATGTGGCTTCTTCTGAGCACTCTGCCTGTGCCCTCCCCCCACACAAGGACCAAGACAAAGCACTTGAAGCTGAAGCCTTAGCCGTGGCTCATGTGTGCAATCAATGCTAATCTCACCCTCATTCTTTATCAACAGCTGCCAGCTGGGACAGCCAGATTGTCCAGAGAGGAATTGCTAGAGCACTCAACAGCAGCTTTCCTGTGCATTCGCTCACCATTCAGGTGGAATCTCCAGTCGACCAGGACCCTGCCTGCCTTTTCTGTGAAGATCCCCGGGACTAGCTCATTTGTCCTGTGTTTGGTAGGCTACAATATGCTGCTATGTAACTTCTGGATCAGAAATAAGCAACAGAAAGAAGAAATTTGAGCAAGTCATGATACAGTGAAATATACATTCCATTCTTTATTTAGCTCCATCCACCATAAGCGAAGATGCATATAAATCCATCAATCAGTTAGATTAGATTATAGTTAATATAGCTGTGTTAAATACAGAAGTATATATAGATTATTCCTAACTGGGGCTGAAATAACAACTGTTTGTAACCATTGGCAATAAGTTTCAATTTAATCCAATAATGCATCCTGAGAATGAGTAGGTAAATTTGAATTTAAGAAAATTTTGTCAGGAATCAGCAATAGGGAAAAACAGCCATGAGATTCCTCCAAAACATGAGAAAAGCCTCATCAGGGGTAAAAAAAGAATCTGGAGTCATTAGAACTCAACTCTTCCTCCATCCCTACGGTGACCTGGGGCAACATCTCTGGCTCGCATCATCACTATTCACTGAATGGGTTACAAATTTTCTCCATCATTTTAGCATGAAAATTACATTATTATGTGTCTGAAACTGTTGAATCATGTTTTACTTTTATGCGTAGAATTCCTGGGCAAAAGGAAACTTATTAAATTTCTTCTTTTTAGTATTTTCATGTGTGTGATTTAATAATGCAAAAATTAAGGAGGCACAGAGAGGAAGAGTACTTGTCCCAAATCAAATGGAAAGTAATTTGTTTAAGATTAAGATCATAACTTTCAGGTTTTGAAAAATACTGATGGAGCATTAACTATTATTCAATTATTATGCTGAACTATTTAGGTATGTCTATTGTTAATATTCCTCGAACTATAAATTTGAGAAGTTGGGACTGATGCTATTATTGTATCAACAGGACACAAGACTCCAAAAGTTAAGCAACTTAACTAATGTTATTTATACATTCATTTAAAAATATTTTATGAACTGATACATTGATGAATGTCTTAATCTGATTTCTGTTGCTATAACTGAATTCCACAGACTGGTAATTTAAAAGGAAAAGAGGATTATTTGGTTCTGAAGACAGGGGAGTTCTTTTTTTTTCTTGAATGAATTTTTTTTTATTAGAAGTATATAGAGATACAATTGAGGGGGAAATATTATCTAAGTCAGGTTAGTACATGTGGTGAGGTACCTATGTTGGGAGATCTCTTCAGAGTCCTAAAGCAATGCAGGGCATCACATGGGAAAGGGAATGAGCCGTTTAGTTCAACCCTCTCTTCTTCTCTTATAAAGTCACAGTCCCATTCAATTAGGATCCCACCTTCATGGTCTCATTTTAGCCCTAATTATCTCCCAAAAGTTTCACCTCCAAATACCATGCTTGGATTAGGATTAATATCTCACGAGAAGGATTCAGATTCAACTAGAATTTTGGTAGGGCTGTTCAAATGCAGCAGCGAGCCAAGCAAACATGGCTTTTGCCCTCATGAAACTCTTTTTCTTTTGTGAGTAGACAGACATTGCGTATTGCAGGTAGCAGCGAAGATATGAAAAAAGAGACTAATTTAGATTAAGGGAAATCAACAGAGTTTCTCTAAGAATATAGCATCCAAATTAAGGTCTGAACAAAAAGTAGATACTACCCAAGTGAATCATAAGATGAGCCATGTTCTAGCGGAGGAAAGAACATGAATGGACCCCCTGAAGTGCTTGGTGCATTTGAGCATCTGAGAAAGTGTACATTAGGGAAAGGGGCTGAGTTAAAGAACATGAAGGACATGAATTAGCAGGAAGGACAAACAAGGCCAAGTCAGAGAGTGCCTGTATCTATTTTGTCCTAAATCTCACCCATAATTCCTGTTTGAACACTTCTTTTTCTGTTTTTGTTTTGGTTTGGTTTGGTTTGGTTTTGATGTTTAACTCTGTGCCGATGATTAGTCATTATTTCAGAAGTACTTGCAAACTATGAATCTACTTCTTCAAAAGAATGGAGTGAATAAAATATTGAATGTAAAAGCTAATGACTGACAGCGTTTCCTTGATGTGTCCTGTCCATCGCTTGAATGAGCAGTGACGTTCACAGGTAGCACTGAACTTGACCCTGTCTGCACAAGAAGTCTGGCTAAGTAAAGAGGAATCGAAAAGGATTCGAAAAGGGTATGAGTTCACCTGTCACAGGGCCTTGCTGCATAGATTCTGGGTTATTCCATTGGCAGCAGGGCTGTGAATGAGAGGAGATGGAGTGGCCTGGGTGAAATAGGAAACTGTGGTGGAGGAATGAATTTGAGAGGGAATTAGAAAATATGTTTCCATTCCTTTCTGTTTCCCTCCAGATCTCTCTTCTTTAAATTGGTTCTCAGTTTCTTTGGGCTTCAGATTCCTCATCTGAAAACAGGGATTCTATTTTCACCAAGGGATTTCTACCAGTATTATGTGGGATAATAAATGCAAACAAGATTCTTTGTGCGGTGAATATTGAGTACTCAGTAAATGTTCCTTGCAATTCAGGGTTTCTCAACCTCAGCATTATTTTTGCGGGGACTGGAACATTCTTTGTTTGGGGGGCTGTCCTGTGCATCATAGGATGTTTATTAGCATCCCTAAAACCTACCCACTGGCCAACAGTTACACTCCCCATCCCTGATGGTAACAACCAGATACACAGATGCACGGAGGGGCTTCTAGACTATATGGGAAGAATCGAGGTTGCTTGGCTTTGGGGATTTAGGACTTGAATGACTGACTGCCTTTTAATAAGAAACCAGAGCATAAGAAGTAACTTGAGGCTGCATCCTTCATGCTGGGTCCAATTCTGCCACTTGCTTTCCAGATTCTACATTAAGGAGGCAAGGGTATTAGCTTGTCTGAGACCAGGATATTCACTGAGCTAAGCTTTACTACTACACAGAGTTACTGTGTCTTACAGCCATGGACACATACTCTCACTTTTCTCTGCCTTGCTCTCTTGGTAAACTAGAGTAGATCTCTGTGAGCCAGGCTGTGGCATTCCTCTCTCCTTTTCCCCTCTAACGCTATGAGCACAGAGTTGAGTGGGTAGGTTAGACCAGGGCTTTCTCTGCTGATCTGCCCATCTGTCTTCCCCTCCCATCCCCTCTTTGCACAGGGAAGATTGAGTGGGCTGGTCTAAATTTAAACAGTAGAAAAGAAAGGGACAGCTCGATTTAGTTTCTGTCCCAAGCAGTGTTTTCCAAATAATGAAATGTTTCACTGGGTTGGTGGATCCTGACTTAGATATTAATCAAGTGACATTTTGATTTGCATTCTGTTACTATTCTTTTGGGTCTCTTCTTCCATGACTCCCATGGGGAAGACAGAGAAATGGCAAGAGGGGATGCTATCATTTAAAATTTTATCTTATACAATACAGTCTTACTACTCTCTGAAGTTCAGCCTTTAGTTCCAATGAGGAGAAAGAGCTGTTTGGGGAAGGAAATAAGAAGTTCCATTTTGAATATGTGACGAGTAAAGGTGTAAATGTCCATCAGGTAGTGAGAAATGCCATCAGAGAACTTAGATAATTTCTTAGAAAATTTTTTCTAGTCTGAATTTGGACATATGCATAAATATACAGAAAGTTCTTTTAAAATTTATCTTTATTCCTTTGTCATGTTTTGGCAATGCATCTGTCCTACTTTAAAGTAAAGGTTATTAGCTCATTATTAAAAGTCTATTTCTATTTAGCAGGGTGTTCTTTGGATCCACCAAAGAACAGGATCATAGAAACGCAGGGATCTTCAGAAAGACACACAAATATGTGACCCCTCCAGGTTGCTGCCACTGAAAATCACCTGCAGGGAAAAGTGAAGCAGAAGTGAGTGGTTCACCCAGTCCATGAGCAGGATCCAACCACCTCCTGGGTGATGCACTTGACAACAGAGCTACAAAGAGAACTCAGATACAGCAAATACTTCTAAGCCCTAGCTGTAACTTATACCACCTTTGAGGAATAAATTAAAACGAAGATGTGCAGGCCAATGTCTGGGGCATCCCAGGTCAATGAGGCTGGCATGAAACCTGGATTTGGGTATTTGCTTCAACTTCCCAGTGATGATACTAAAGAATAGATGGAATCTTGAAGAAACTTGACCCCAGGATGTCACTGGGAAGGAGAGTCAGACACACACTCAGGTAAGTATGTTTGCACCCTGGGTTGCAAGCAATGTGTGTGTGTGGATGGGAGATAAAGGAAACACTCCACCCTGTGAGTTTTAGAAGTAGATGATTTTTTGGTGTTAAGGTTTTTGGGTTCTTTATCTACTCTAGATATTAATGCCCTGAGGAGCAGGTAGCAAAGATCTTCTCCCGGTTTTCTTTGCTGTGCAGAAGCTTTTTAATTTGATGTATCTCACTTCTTGATGTTTGATTTTACTTCTTGTATTTTAAGACTTTTGTTAAGTAAATGGGCAAAAGAACTAAACAGGCATTTCTCAAAAGAAGAAATACGAATGGCTAAGAAATACATGAAAAATGTATAATATCTGTGGCAAATAGGGAAATGCAAATCAAAAGTACACAAGATTTCATCTCACTCCAGTCATAATGGCAGTCATCAAGAATATAAATAATAATAAGTGTTGGTGAGGATGTGGGGGGAAAGGTACACTCATATGTTATTGGTGGGACTGGAAATTAGTAACCACCCTGGAAAGCAGTATAGAGATTCTTCAAGAAATTAGGAATGGAGCCACCATATTATCCAGCTATATCACTCCTCAATGTAAGACCAAAAGATTTAAAATCAGCATTCTATAGGGATACAGTCACAGCAACATTTATAGCAACACAATTAATAAAAGCCAAACTAAGTAACCAATCTAGGTGTCCATGGAGGGATGATTGAATAAAGAACATGTGATACATACACCCAATGTGGTATTATTCATCAGCAAAGAAGAATGAAATTATGGCATTTGATAGTAAGTGGATAGAACGGAGACAATTGTGCTAAGTGAAACAAGCCGGATCCAAAAGGTCAAAGTCAAATGTTTTCTGTGATATATGGAAGCTAGTCCAAAATACGGGGGTAAAAAGGAAGAGAGAGAAGGAGAGAGAAAGAGTCTAAGGGAAAAGTGCATGGGGGTGGAATTCCATCAAAATAGAAGAAAGACTCCTGGACTAAATGAAGGGGTTTGAAGGGGAGGGAGGAGGATCAGATAAGGGAAGAACAGTAGACTGAATGTGACCTAACTTTCCTATGTACATCCATGAATATATCACAGTGAATCTCACCATCAAATATATCAACAAGACACTAAAAAAAGACAAAAAATAAGTATCAGAAAGATCAGCAGAACAGAGGGAAGGGAAGAGGGGGAGGGCAGGGAAAGAGGAAGTACTGGGGCCTGACTTAGAGCAAATAATATTTCATGCTTTTATACCTTTGTCAAAATGAATCCTAATGTTATGTATAGCTGAAAGGAACCAATAAAAAGAAAAAATGTATCTAATATTTGCAACTTTAGAATATTACTATTGCAGCAAACAGGAGTCATACCTTGGATGATTTTTACAACATCCTCATGCTCTAGCAGGGTACTAGAAACTGAGCAGGCATTAATAATTGTTGAGGGAATGACTCTGGGGCTACAGGTGGCCCTTGCCATTATTTTTCATTTACATTTGTGCTTTTCTAAAATTTCCAGGGCCAAGAAAACATTGACTTTGACAGAGGAGGTCACATTTGTGCCATTTCGGTAAATCAGTCAGCGATGCCGAAATGGCTACTTAGCATTCTGCTGACAGCTCACCCTGCTCAGTGGAGACAAAGAGACTTGTCCCCCACCTCAGTGAGCACGTTCAGGCAACCAGGATGAGAGCTGCTGAGGTTCCTAAATTTTCCTGCCATGGCTGGCTCTCTGAATGGGAGCGACAGTTCATGCCCAATCCTTTTTTCTATCTGAAGGGCCACTGAATGATTCTGCGTTTCCATGTTCTGTGCAGGATATAGCCTGAAGACCAGATGGCCTGGCAATTGCACAAGTGTTAATGCAAATTGTTTGCTTTTGCTTCCTTTTTAAAATCCTAATTAGATTGTGTCAGAAATGCACTGTCAGGTAGTCATAAGGGAAGGAGATTGGTGTGTCCACAAAAGGAATTGTCCCTTGACTGCTGTTTCTGCAATTTCTCTGAAATTCTGCTTTAGTTGACTAAGTTGAAAAGTTGGATGGTAAAAAATAAATAAATAAATGAAAAGATAACCTACAGTGAGAATTTGAAGGATTTTAAGGTGAAAAATAAGATGCCACCAAGGACTTTCAGTACTATCCATCCATTTTGAAGTTCTGATTCCCTTTTTGTCCCTTCCTTGGCACAGTCAGGATTCCAGGCCACTGAAGTCAGTGCAATAAGGTCGTAGAATTCTTTAGTTTGAGACATAGTGTTCTCCTAGCTTTCGAAATGGTCATGGCCTTTCCTGTCTTTCAAAGCAACACATCTCATTCCTTTGAGTACTGAAATCAGGTCAACTTCATGTCGCCCTCGATCCTTAATATGTTTCTCCATCATCCAGCACCCAGTTAAGATTTGTCCAGGGCTTTCTGGTGATGTTAGGGCCTATAAAAGAAATTTATGTGTTCCCTATGTTTGATTACAGATGGGCAAAGTAAATTCTGAAGGACCCCAAGGAGAAAATGTCTGCACGCTGAGCATCAGCCCTAAAGTTAGACCGCCTGAGTTTGAATCTTAGCTCTTCCCTTTATTAGCTCTGTGACCTCAAGCTAGTTACCCAAATGCTCTGTTCCTCCATTTCCTGAGCAGTAAAACCTCCTTATTCAGACATATGAGTGTGTAACAGATTGGGACACCCAGAGGGGTTGGATCTGTGCATAGCTTGCAGTCAGCTTTGGGTACATATCAACTGTGATTTCCTTTATACACAAAAGTGAGCGTGCAAGCATGTAAGGAACACAGATTTTTAAATCATATCAAATTTTCAGAGCTTTAAAGTCATCAACACAACTCCCACAAGAGAGCGACAAAATTGTTAGAAGTAAACAGTCTTTTTTCTAGGAAGGAGCAATTGAGACTTGCTGAGCTAAAGGTGTTGACTGAGAGAGTGCTACCTAGTGAAAGAGTCATAGGTTAATTAAAGTAGTCCAGGCCCTTTCTGACAGTCTCTGGAAACTTCTACTTATATATTTGAAGTAAAAGCTGAATTCGTTGCTCAATGTATACTTATTTACAAAAATACCACTGTCCAGTTCAATGGAAGGAAGGCCATAGATCTCCTGGGTCTTAAGTGATTCCTGTGAAATATCTATTCTTCAGCTTTTTTCTTTTTCTCTTTCTCTCTCTCATTAGCCTCAAAATAATTTGCTTTAACCAGGTACAGTTCCTTCTTCTCGTTTCTAAATTGCCAAGAATAAATTTCTATCATTTAATATCTGTTGAATTTTGTGAGCTGCAAAGATCTTTGGAATTCTGGTGGTGTACAGAAAGGATGTGCTCCCAGGTATATGCATTTTATAGATTCCTGGAGAATGTGGCTTTCCAACTCCATTCCCTTCCAGTGAGATATATCCAGGGAACCTGCATAGAGACAAGACTCATTCCCCACAATTAGCTCTAAAGTGCCTCCACAAAATTATTTTCTCAGCTCATCTCCCTGCATCCCTGTTTTGGATCACAGGGCAATCTGTTTAAGTGACTAATTACAGAAATCATTAAAGGCACTGAGCAAATGCTGTCTCTGAACACCCGTCTTCCCAAGTTTTACGACTCTTGCTAGGCTTGACAGTGATGAGGCTGCTTAACAGTCCAGTGCAGGCGGATGTTAAAAAAAAAAAAAGTTTAAAAAAGTGACCATATGCAGTTCAGTTTCCTAACTTTCAAATTTCACACGTTACGTTTGTCATTCTGTTACTGGGCACCTGTTTAAATTCTATTTTAAAATGTTAATGTATGTTGTTTAGAATAAAATCAGGAAAAAGAGAGTTCAGGTTAAGCAGTCATTTTTAATCACCAGAATCATGACAGAAAATGTTTTCCGTGACACCTGCTGTGGGAATGTACTCTTCCACTCTTTCATTGGATGAAAAAAAGCATTTGGGGAGCAGATTTTGAAATCATCTCCCATGGGGAAGGGGAATGGTGGTCAGAGGCAAGGGTAGTCCTCAGTGGTTATAAAAAGCAAATTCGTGCTTCTTCAACCATAAAGGCTAGGAAGTGATGGTAGGTGTCAAACTGAGCTGCACCCTTCCAGGGGTGTCAGTTGACATATCAATGTAATGGTCCTGTTATTTCCTTTCCTCAAAGTAGTACCCACTTGCTAAAAACTTCATTGTCCTATTTACAGCCGTTGAAACCATATGGGTACGTAGGACAATGGCACCATCAAACTCTGTTTTCCTAGATCCACAGCAGTTAGGAGTGTTCTGGAGGGTCTGCAGAAAAAAGAAAGGCCATCCATAGTACTAAAGCAATTGAACAATGGAATGAGGGTCAGGTGTGAATTGGGGCCACATTTGAAGTTAAGCTGCATCTTCAAATGGGAGTTAAAAGGGTTTGGTAAACGATGTCCCATTTCATTGCCATCCCCCACCCATTTTTCTTTCTTTCTTTCAATAATGAGGGGAGGGTTTTATTTGGCATGTACATGGGATGGACAACAAGAATTTGCTACTGCTAATTTTCCACTCCTGCAGAAGCCCAGGATCAGAAAACTAGGAGCACCCCAGAATTTCTTTAGAGCAACAATTTCTATGAATAATTACCAGCCCTGTAAGTTGAAGCCTCTGTTTCTCCTTCCACCTTCTCTTAGAGTTTGGTGCCCTGTATCAATCTGGATGGGAAAAGGATAGTTCATATTTCCCCAGCTCAGTAATTCATTAACAAGAAGCAGATTCCCTTTCCATTTATTCTCCAACACTTTATACACATAAAGTCACATACAGGATATTTTGGGGATCACAAATTAGATAATTCTTCTTGTTGAATAAAAAGAAAGTTCTGAGGGAGGCACTGTGATCAAATATGGCCAACAAGAATCTTCAGTTTTTTCTTATTCTTCTCTTCCTCTTCCTTCTTTTTATTTTTAAATATTGTAGAATTTGTCACTATTATACCTCAACTATAGAGGTCTTTTTACCTGAGTATAAACATTAGCACAACAGTAGAGTCACCTGAATAAAGTATCACACACACACACACACACACATACACGTATATATACACATATAATATGTATATATATATAATCCTGTATTCTGAGACTTTTCATTTATTCCATTCATTTATTCAATTCATTACCTAACATTTATTGATCAACTACATGTCAAGCACAGTCTCAGAGATGAAATTATTGCTCTGATAAGTTGGTTTAGTGCAAAAGACTTGCTTTCACATCATAGCTTAAAAAATTTCCGAATGCTAAGCCCTACAGGTCCTGTTCGTGTGCTGGACATCAACTATGAGAAGCAAGCACACCTGTGCTCCTTCTTCCTTGAAGAATGGAGTCCCTAAACAAGGAAGAGCTTCCCTTTGGGTATTGTTCAAGTGCCATCAAATTGTGGAATTAGTTACATTTCCTGTTTATTTCAGAACTTGGCAACAGGTATTTCACTTTGCTTTCCTTTTCCAGTGAGTTTCTGAGATATGTTTACCTTGTACAATAATAACAAATAGTGGGTATGAGGGTGAGCGTGAGTGCTGGGCTTGCAATGGTAGTGCTGGGATAGATCTCAGAGTAGAGCTGGGAAACGGGAGTGTGTTTGTAGGGTGGCACAGGATTGGGAGTTTAGTATAGGACAAGCTGAGTTATTGAATATGCAATCAAGATGTTAAACAGACAATCTTTGATACGAAGCTACAGCTCAGAAGGCTGGGATGCTGTTCTGAATGTGGGAGTCTTGTCAGCTCCACGCAATTGCTCTAGCTTCCAGGGTGAGAAAGGTTCCGCCTTCTTGTCAATCACAACATCAGATAACAGTGGAAGACAAAACAGCAGGAAAGCACTGGCTTTTAACTGCATCTTACCCTTGTAAATTCTAGTACCTTTTAAACTGGCACTGCTTAGAATCCATTGGCCAAACTAATCACATAGTCTCAACGTAACTGAAGGAGAACTGTACAGGGAAGTACAGGGTGACTGGGGAGCATTCCCGAGAGCTAACTCAGAGAGAGAGTAGAGAATGCTGGAGTGGTGCCTGACTAAGTCAGAAGGAATCTAGAGCCCGAGGAGAGGGCTTGGCTCTAGAGGGGCCATTTATACACAAGGCAGAGTATCTAAAGAACAGGATTCTGGGGGTAGGTGGTGGGTATGGTGGAGGCGATCTGGCATTCTCTTTTGATTGCTTCGTTTTTCCAAGTAAAGTCAGAAGCAAGGCCATCAACTGACTGGCAACAAAGGCACAGTCATTGGGAATTTAAACCAAGGAAGCAAGCATGAGGTAGTCGTCAGGGCAGTGAGGGGTGAAAACGGTGACAGATGGGATTGCCTGACAGCGCCACTTTTTAAGCTGCTGTCTCTCAGTCCCCAACTCTCTCATTTATGCTTGGCTCCATGATGCTGGAGCAAGGTCTGAGCTAACTACACCTCTCCTCTGCTGTCCGCTCCTTGTCAGGAGCCCCTAGTACAGGTCAGAAGCCTAGACCGGAGAGAAGAGGACTTTCCCCTTGCTTGTTTTCTGTCTGATCCTCTTCCAATCAGTGTCACCCAGAAAAGCTGCTTTGCCCTGGAAGCAGCAGCTCCTCCTTGTTCCCATGGTATTTCCATTTTGCAGTTTATTCTGCACTGAGAACCGGGCTAATCACACCTCCTAGGAACAGAGCACCAGTTTGCTGTTCTCGGTCCTCAAAGGTCTGGATCACAGCCCCATGTGTCCCTTTGCAGGCCATGTCATCCTGTCAATCAAACAGTGCCTCCACCTCAAAGGTCGGACTTCAATTCCACAGGGGTTTAATCCTCCAGCTTCTGAGTTCTGTCAATTCCCCAAACCCTTGCAATGGTAAATGTTTTCAGAAATCTTGCTTCTGCTATTTCAATGTTCTTTTATCTTTCTTCTTTTTTTTTTGCATTTCAATTCTTTAACACCTATTTCAAATTTTTATATGAGATATAAAATAGTCTAAAAAACTTGACGTGGTCTTACTGCAGCCTGTCTGATACAGAGGTTATCTGAGCCCTGGCAAATGATGAATTGTGTAAGCCTTTTTTTCTTGGTACAGGAATTGAAGATACCAACTTCTGGGTAGTTGTGAAGATTGAATGAGCAGCTATATGTAAATCACTTTTCACAATGTACCACTCATATGAACATCTTAGTAAATGCTGGTTGTCATATTTTCAGTTTACATAATTTGAAATCTTTCTCTGACATCCTATCCAATGCCAATCATTCCAGCTTCAGTGCAAACTTCTCATTCACTTACCTCTCACTGCTGTTACTTTAGTTGCTTTGTGTTGTATCTGTTGCGTGTTTATCTCTTTTCCCTCCTGAGCTGTGAATTTCTATTTATCTTTGAATAATAATACCTAGCACAGGGTCCTAGCAAAAGGTAGCATTCAATGGATTATTTTATCTGGAGTGATACATTGTTGTCTAGAAGACTTTAATAATTATCAATAAGATAGTGAGGAATTTTAATTCTTTCATATGCTTCATTGTAAACATAAACATGTACATTTAGACTCTAGCGTTAGACTCATGCCACCCCTAAGTAGATGTTTCTGATTCAGTATATCTTCTTTTGAGCTGCATGGTTTAGGATATGTTAGGAAGCAAAGTTGTTTCTTTACAATGAAATGGGGATTATAACAGCTATGTTCTGCAATGCTTGTTGTAACCATTAGACAACTATTTTAGCAGGCACATGAGTCTGACACTAGGTGGGCCATTTCCCCATATAGTTCATCAGGTGGAGGGTGGGAGGATGGATAATTAGCCAATCTCATCTGTTGGTCCCCAGATGCATCTCTTTACAGGAACTTTTTTTTTTAAAGGGGGAAAAAGGTTTGGGTTTAGAGAGAGAGTCAATTTTTGTTTCCATCTGGTTATTTTTCTAACAGTTGTGTATGTGGTGCTGGGGTTTAAACCTGTGTCCTTGCACGTGCCAGGTAAGCTCTCTACCACTGAGCCAACTCTCTAGCCACTCACCAGAGCTTTTTATCTGCTATCACAAATATTTTAATAAAATTATAATAAAATAAATTCATATCTTTTTTATTCTTTCTGTAGTATCACCAAGGAAAGCCCAGATGATCTTCACCCGACCCCAAGGTCCATGTTCTATTGATATCAGCCCTGGACAAAGCTGCCTTCCTTCCTGGGTAGGAATTTCAACCTTTAACCAAGTACTTAGGTGCAATGCTTATTGAGAATCCTAGTTGTCCTTTAAAATTCGTGTTCTGAAAATATACAAGACACACAGGATTAAAAATTAGATTTTTTAGTATGTTGTCATCTGGCTGCCATTTTATCTCTAGTCTCATCTACAAACATTTTTTCCAAATATTCTATACTTCTAACACACTGAGCGGCTTGACTTTTCAACAGCAGGTCATGTCCACTCACAGCTCGGGGCCTTTGCTCATTTCCTCTTCTAAAACACCTTCTCTTTCTTTCACTTCTCTTCATTAAAACTCCTATTCACCCTTTAAGGCTCTGCTAAAATAACGCTTTCAGCAGCTTCTCTCACTTCCATCCTTGGAAGAGTTCGTGTTGCTTCTTTCTTGTTTTCTTTGTAGGCACTTGTCACATTCCATAAGACAGACTTTGCGTTCTTCAAAACACTGAACTTTATCTTATTTAGCAGTTTTCCCTCTCCCTGAACCCATTGCTGCTCCTAGCATGTAAGTAATAACTGGATAATTTGTTGAATGAAAAAATTAAGTAATGTGTTCACTTTTAAAAGAAAGGATGGATTTAGCCATCTTCAACTGAGGCCTTAACCAAGTGAAATGCCAAGAGTAACTGGGAAGAGGCGATAGGACACGTAAAAGGACACGTGTTAACATAGCCAGTTCTGTCACTGTAAATCATTCAGAGTTGACACCCGGAGCGCTGATTCTGCAAAGGTAAAATGAGAGTATGAATCCTGTTGCTTCTCACTCATTCAATTGTTGTGGAGATCAAAGGCAAAAGCCTTCTGTGAACTGTAAACCACCATATAGCCAGCAATTATCATCTTGATTTCCATCCTCACTAACCGAGACGATGATTAGTGCATGGCAACATGTTACAGGAATCGTGTAATGAATTTCCCTCTTTCCATGGGAGTGAAAGGCCCTTCTCCCCCTCCAACCTCCAACACATTTCAAACACCCACAATCACGTACACATTTGACTGCTTTCTCTGGGGATTTGTCTGCCTATTGCTGATTACTTGGTTGTCTGAACTGTGTAGAATTGCTTATTGAGAGCTTTGTCTGATACTACTTGGCCAGGAGATTTGGCAACAAATTTCCATGGAGCTAAGGTTGCAAATGCAAATCTGCGAAAGCTGAGAAATGATTCTGGCGGTGGTAACAATTGTGGAGAGTTCAGCAGTCGTGGACTGAGCAGTTCCTGTGTGCCTGGCAGGGCATCTGGGGAAGTCAAGCTAATCCTGCAGAAGACGAAGTGGAGCATCTGCTCTGGAGCTTACCCCAAAACGGGAGGTAAAGTAGGTCGAGTTTAATAGGAAGATCTCACTTAGCACACTGTAGGAAATGGATACACTTTTGCTGCTCCAAATGCCATTTACCTGGGCTGCAGCAAGTGAAGAAATAGGGAGAGCAACGACAGGCTAGGCAAGCGCTCCAACTGCTGAGCCACGGCTCCAGCCACTGTTCAAACCCCTTAAAGTAGGTTTGGCAAGGGAGTTCATTCAAATTACAGCTTTTCTTTACTTAAAGAGTAGAGTCTCCAATTCCTACGGTGTCAATCCAGCTGACACAGTGAGATAAGCCAGAGGAAAGCAGCAGCCTGATTGTTGTGGACTCTTAGGTGTCGCATGCCTCTAGGAGATAGGAGCATCTTAGACAGGAGGACTTGGAGTACGGTGATGTTAAAGTGGTTACAAGCCACACGATTCGGAGTAGTTGGAGACTCAACAGGTTTCCTGGGAGCCCCAATTGCACTGGCCCAGATGATCCTTTTTTTTTGAAGAGAGGGACAGTGAGAGAGAGAATCAACTTTATTTAGTTTCTCTTGTGGTCTTCGCTACTCCGAGACTTCGCTGTGCATGTGGTGCTAGGTGTACCTGTGCATGTCAGGCAAGCGCACCACTGAGCTACCAGATGGTCTTTTTGGATGTTCTGCACACAGTCACACATCCAGCCTGCTCCAGGTTCCCTGCTCCACTGAGAGAGTAAAAGGTTGCCCCCACCTCTTTCTGCACAGGGCGTATTAAAAATGGCCATAACGGCTTAAGCTTGGCATATCCCTTTAAAAGTCTTGGACAATAGACAGGAGATAACTGAACTGGCTGCTGAAGGGAAAGAACATCATCCTAACCTCTCCTCATTATGAATGACAGACATAATAGAGATGTATTATTGATGTAATATCAATAATATTGATAATAGTGGTTGGTAAGTTGTCAGGTGCAGGACTAAAAATTTAAATACATTGCCTTATTTAACTCTCAACAAAATTTCAATATATATATATGATTACTTCCATATCACAGATGAAAAATGGGGAGTGTAAGTGACTTTCCCAAAGGTAATAAGTCATAAAACTAAGATTCAAACCTAGATCTGTATCATTGTAAAACATAGACTCCAAAATTTTTTTCTGACCATCTTTTCCAGCCTGTTTCTCGGGTAATTATGAAAATATAATTAAAAATAAGTTGGAGGGCATGACAATCCTTAATTCCCTCATTTGGAACCAAAGAACCAAAATTCTTCATTAGTAGTAGAAGCTGAGCTGACGATTTGGAGGCTGCAATGGACAGAGTGAAAATAAGGAAGGTAAAGTAACACTGGATATTTTGCAATTGTCTCCTAACTCTGCTACTCCAAGGAATGGTGAATTTTGCCTCATTTGAGAAAGCCAATTATACTAATAATAATGATGATGATGATGTCCACATAGCTTCAGAGAAATTTCTTCCCAGCTGTGGAATAATACTCAAAATAGTAACAGGGTCCATTAGCTATAGAATTGTAAAGGTGACTTCCTCATGATGTATTCTGGAAACATCAAATGTCCTCGGAAACTTGCCCATCTTGTGTATGCCTCAATTTATTCTACTTAAAAAATGGGAAACCAGAATTTTGTGCACCTCATTAGCTGTTGATATGGAAACTGAAATGGCCTTATTTGAGACTATCAATATCTTTCACATTCTCTTTTGGATTATAAAGCAAAACAAGTAGAATGGGGAGATTAAAATCTTCATATTCCATTTTCAGCCACAGTAGGAAATAGAATCCATTGATTCTAGCATATACATATGCCTTCAGCATTAGCTAGAATTAAGCAGAAGATACATGAGAGGAATTGAGCCACATAGGGAAAACACAGTTCTCACACACGAAAAACATCCAGGACTCACTTCCAACCAAAATGAAGGTCACCTCAATAAATGTAGGTAGGATATTTGACAAAAATCAAGCATCCTTTCATGATGAGAGGTATTCAATGAACTAGAAACAGTGGGTAAATTCCTCAACCTAATCAAGAACATCTGTGTCAAACATCATTGTTCATGGTGAAAGACCAAAAGCTGTGCATTTTTGCTAGGGAAATTGGGCAAGAAAAATAATTTAAAGACACTTAGATTAGAAAGGGAGAATTAAAACTCTCTATATTTGTAAATTATATGATCTCATATATAGAAATCTTAAAAAAATTAACTCTTAAATTAATAAATCAGTTCAGTAAGTTTATAACATATAAAATCAGTATGCAAAATTCAATAGTATTTCTACACAAGGAGCAATTCAAAATTAAAATTATTATTCCGTTTGTAATAACATTATAAAGAATAAAATAGGAATAAGCTGAAATTTGTAACACTGATAGAAATTTAAGATCTAAATAAATGGAAAGAGCATCTACACTCATGGATCAAGAAGCAATTTTTTTTCTTAAAGAAAGAGGGAACAGTGAGGAAGAGAGAGAGGGAAGCAATCTTTATTTAGTTTTTCATATGACTTTCATTCTTAGGATACTTCGTTGTGTACGTGGTGCTGGAGTTTGAACTCGGGAACTCATGCATGCCAGGCAAGCACCATAATCTCCGACCCACTGCTCCAGCCTAAAGAAGCAATTTTTTTAAAGATGGTATATTCTGAAAAGCAGTTTACAGATTCAATGTGATTCCTAACAAAATTCTACCTATGGACTCCTTTTCACACTGCACACAAAAATACACTCAAAGTGGATTAAAGACCAATAGCTAAAACTATAAAGCTCTTAGAAGAAAGCAGGAGTAAATCTTTACAAAGTTGGTCTAGGCACTGATTTCTTAGATACAACACCAAAAGTACAAATAACAGAAGAAAAAATAGACAACCTTCCCTTCAGCAAATTTAAAACATTTTGTGTTGCAAATGATACCACCAAGAGCAAAGGCAAACCTATGGAAGAGAAAAACATTTCCAAATCGTACATCTATTAAAAGATTTTTATCAGGAATATATAAAGAATTTTTATAACTCACAAATAAAATAAACCAATTTTAAATGAGCAAAGGATTTGGACAGACATATCTCCAAAGATATGCAATTAGTCTATAAGCACATGAAAAGATATTCAGCATCCATACTCATCAGAAAAATGAGATTGAAAACCATGAGGTACCACCCAATCCACACTTGAACAGCTACAATAAAAAAGATAGACAATAAGAATTGGTGGGGATGGGCGGAAACTGACAACCTCGTATGTGGCTTGCGGGAATGTAAAATAGTACCAAACAACTTGACAGTTCCCTAAAACGTTAACTAGAGAGTTACACATAGACCCCTTTTCTACTCCTGTGGATATACCCACCCTCCAAAAAAATCAAAAGCCACTTCCATACAAATTCTTGAGTACAGTTGTTCATAGCAGTATTGTTATAGTAGCCCAAACAACCCAAATGCCCATTAGCTGGTAAGTGAGTGTATAAACCGTGCTATATCTGTACGATGGGATATTTTCACCAATAAGCAGAACGAAGAGCACATAGATGAATCTTGAATATATCACACAAGGTAAAAGAAGCTAATCACAAAAGATCATATGACATAGGATTATCTTTAAATTAAAGGTCAAGAATAGGCAAATATATAGACAGAAAATGTGTTAATATTTCTTTGGACTAAGGAAGAGGAGTTTGGGGTCATGAATGAAAATTTGCTATTAATGGATATTATATTTCTTTAGGGGATGATGAAAATATTCCATAATTAGATTTCAGTAATATTCTAAAATGCTGTGACTATATTAAAACATTGAATTGTACAATTCAAATAAGTTAACTCTATGATACTTGACTTATATTTCATTAAAACTATGAAGAAATGGAAAGTTCCTCAGTATTGCTATGGTTTGGCTTTTGGTTGTCTCCCAAAGGCCCAAGTGTTAAAGCCTTGGTCCTCAGGATGGCGCTTTGTCAGAGGTGGTAAAACTCAGAAAATGGGGCCTGGTTTTACGTAGAATTTTAGAAAATGCACTTGTGTGTGATGGTCATTTTCAGTGCCCCACTGCGAGAGAGGGAGTGGGGACTCAGTATGCATCTAGCCTTCATTAGAGGCCAGCTGTGGTCGCTGAATGATTTAGAACCACCCAAGGGGCCAAGATCTGGGTTTGACCTTGTGCATCTCATCTTAAAAGCAAATTATTAGACTGTGATCCGGAGCAGAGCACAGGATGTCTGGGTAGGTGAGAGGAAAAAATTCCACTAAGTGAAGATTTTATTAATCCAAGGCTTGCCATATGGGAGGAAGTGTGGTGAAGGCAAATGACAGCTTAATGGAAGCTGCTGAAATATGGACTACCTCCCATTTTTGCAGAGGCTCTTAAGTGCAAAATGTCTAATAGGTGCAGAAAGCACTTCTGGTGGAGATGCTCCCATTTGTCAAAAGGCCTCCGCCAGCTGTGTGCACCAAAGGCAGATGGATGCCCTGTGATTTCTTCTTGAACTCTTCATCTGCTCTTTTCACTGACATTCAACTGATGTATTGGGGAACCTGCTTTCCAATCCACTGTCCTCAGGAACACAGAGCTGCTCGTTAGAGGCAGTGTCAGGGGGTGGTTCAGCTGGGTCCTGGGGCCAGGTTGCCTGGATGTGGATCCCAAATCAGCTGGTTGGCTGGCATCAGTTTCTGAAATTTTTAATGATGAATTTTCCCACCTGTGTAATGGGTACGATCAGATTATTCACCTGTTAGTGTTGCACAGTTAACAAGTGTAAAGGACTTAGAAGAATCTCTTGCTCATTCCTATAATGTCAGACTCCTGCTTTAAACCCATCACGTGACTTCTCGGTGCCCTTGGAGCAAAGCCTGAGCTGTGAAATAGGTTGAAAATATTCTCCTTCATGATCCAACTCTCTGGCCTCACCAGGGTCCTCTCTTCCTTTTCTCCATTCTTCCTCTAGATACATTCCCATTCCTCAAAGTCCCAAATTTCTTCATGGGGAACTTTGCAGAAATATTCTGCCCTTAAGAGTCTTACCTTTGTCCTTAGAGAACAAGAGCTAAATTTTCAGTTAAGTTCTTATTTGAATGACACATAGCCTGGCTGAGATCCACTATATGGCACCGCCATAGGATCCTGAACTTGCCCTTTGTAACACTAATGACATTTACATTCAAATGTTCATTTATGATTTTTAACTATCCCCCACCCCCGGCATATTCACTGTGAGTGCATGCCCAGGGATGACATTTAATAGAGACTGAAGACATATTGGATAAATAGATTGAAGTCTGGAGAGCATTGGACAATATTAACACAGTTTGTTACACAAGTGTGTTCATAAGTAGCTGCTTCTGAACCTGTCTTCCAACTAGATTCCGTAGTCCTCAATGTCAAAAGCTTGACATTTCAAAATAGTTGGAACATTTTAAAATGACATAAAATGTGTAGAAATTATTTAGTTAAAAATAAAAACAAGATTGGCTGGTGATTGGTGAAAAACCAAGAGTCGCTAGTGTAAGTGTGTGCATAATACACATGAACTCACCTAGAAGTTGACACTTGGGAGTTGCTATTGCTCATAGTTAATCTGAGTGCTGATAATGCCCGAGGTCGTGAGTGCAGCTCCTGACCTGTCTGCGCTACATTTCAGATAAGCTGTTCTGCCTGCTGCTGGATGTCACCTGTCACTTTGTTTTGCTCCTTTGCCCCAGTGCTGTCAAAGCGCTTTCTGCTCTGAATTAGCCTATCTGAAGGTACAACATATGCCCAGGTGTCTTTCTGCCATGGTATGATCTCAGCTGCCTCAGGCAGCTTCAGCAGGTCTGCACCAGTGTTCCAGCCTGTTCTGACCACTGCTGGTTTCTCAGAAGCTGAGGCTTGAGCCTGTGCAGGTGAAGCCACGCATATTCCTGGCCCAGTGGTATCAACACAGTTCTAGTGTGACATGAAAGTTACCATGATTTCAGTCTCTCTAGAAACATAGAGAGGGAGCTCAGAGTGTGATCTTTGGGGTTCAGTAATGCCTCTGCTTTGTGTTAACTGCATGGTTTTGATAAATCTGAGCCAGTTTCATCAGCTTTTAAGAGTAGCTTACAGGGGCTGGTGACTCAGCAGCAGAGAGCTGGCCTGGCATGTGCGATGACCTGGTTCGAGCCCCAGCAACACATACACAACTGAATGTTGGAAAAACAAAAACAAAAGTAGCATACAAGTTGTCAAAAGAAATTAGTGTGACAACATATGTACAATGATCATCACAGTGACTACTTCTACTAATGCTGTGAGTGCTACTACTCCTGCTAGGACTGCCATATTTCTATTATATTTTTTTTTCAGGTTAACCCTGAGCTGATTGAATTTCACAAATCCACATAATCTATGGCAGACATTCAGAGACTGCTGTCTTACATTTGAAAATACCTGAAAACATCCAAGTAGACTGTTGTGCGCTCCCTAGGAAGCCTGTAGGCAATCCTTCAGGGTCGTCACGCTGGTGGAACTGCTGAGGTTCAAAGGATGTTGAAGGGAAGAAGGGCGGATGAAAAAACGAGGACAGATAAGACTTGTAAATTGAAATTTACACCTGAGAATCGCAGGAAAGGCCTTGCTATCTACTTTGCAAATTAGTTTGCTTTTTTAAGTTTCCAAAGAGCTGAGCTTTGCTAACTATCAAGTCAGTAGGAAGCAAGACTTCTTTGAGTTTCTTATGCATGCAGAACATTCATAATAATGGATTTCATAACAGAGAAAACGCATGTAATATATCCTTATGTACAAATATCTAGCCTCTTTTCGGGGGGGTTTGAGTTTCAAAATTACTATTTGTTGGCACCGGATGAGTCTGTCCCCCGGCTATTTGGGATGGCGGGCTCCGTGCAGATGATGCTCACGTGCCCATGCTGTCTGAGGGTGTCCTCCCCCTGGTCAGGCTCACTGTAGATAACAAATGTCCAGTTCCAGGTGTTAGACCCAGGGCAGGGTGGTATGTACATATCTACCAGTGAGGCTTCCTTGCCTTCTTTGGACTTGCAGCCACTGCCATGATGATCTTTACTTACAGATAACGTTTATGTCAGAAGTTTAAGCTTGAAACTTATATTTAACAATATCTACCACTAACAAGTAATTTATAGAGATGAATTTATGACACTTGTAAATATGTGTGTACATGAATGTATAGGCATTTGTATGTACATATAGACACATGCAAGAGTCTACGTATCTGCACACATGCCAATGCAACATATATGTGAAAATGTGTAATACATATGTGTGTGTATATGATGTCCAATGTAAATAAATTTATAGAATGTGAATAAACTTGACAAATTTTATGACTCACAGTATTTCCATAGCTTTATCAACCAGTTCAGAGATAAGGAGGGATTCTGCAGACACTCTCCTATGCCACTGCACTTAAACATTTCATAGGTATATATATATGTTTTCTATACAGCACATAGTGTTGTAATCCTAATGCTAGAATCGGAGGCCACACATCATAACTAATGAAATACAGGTTTCTACTTAGCCCTGTTTCTCAGGCTTATCAGTTGGGGGGTGCCCGTGTGGGGTGCAGAGGAGACACACCTTTTCCACCTTTCACCCCTAGGGATGTGGCGTCCCTGAGGCTGCAAGCTGTTCTCTGTTTACTTCTTCCTTCAGGCTTGCTGGCTCTTTCTGGCTATTGGGATCATGCTTTCCCAGCCCCAGCAGCCTTCTGTGGATTGATGCTTAGAAGTTTCCACGATGCTGAATGGGATTCTGCTGTCTTTGCTTTTTTGACACGAGGGAAAGTCAACATGTTTGAATCCAGATGGTGTCTGATCAACCCCTGGCACCTAATGTAGCGTGATACCCCACTGTTGACCCAATATAAGTGATGGGTGATTTCTGAGAAGTCTTTGGAAAGGAAAATGAAGTATTTGGGGAAAGTATGTTTGCAGTAGTATGAAAATCTGACCTGAGATTTCTTTCTAGATTGACATAAAATATATGAATGCTGTCATTTCAATAATATTAGTCATTTATTAAACACCTAAAATGCATATATTGGTTGTTTTATTTGTACTTACAATCTTTAATTCCAATCTTTAATTCCACTCTTTTCCAAGTCCCATATGGTCCTGCATTCTGGCTTCTGTTGACCTCTACAACTGTATCAGTTGTTAAGAATTGTGATTATGAACTGAGTAAAAGAAAATTCAACAATAAGGGCCAGAAAAAGCAAGAGAACGATTTTTCTGTAGAACAATCCCTATGTCAGAGGTCCAAGCAGCTGATCAAAACAGTCATCCAAGAGTCCAGGCTCCTTCTATCTTTTTCTTTTTTTATTAAATTAATTTTTATTGGTTATTTTTGTAGGTATCCATGATATAAGATTACACAAAGGCATAATTATAAAAGCATGGAGTTTGACTTGTTCTAATTCAGTATCCAGTTTTTCCCCTTCCCCTCCCTTCCACCCACCCCGTTTTTATTTTTTCATATGTGACTATAAAATATACATTGACATACTTATAAAAGCTTGGAGTGTACCTTGTTTTAACTCAGTTCCCAGTATTTCCCTTTCCCTTTCCTTTCTCTCCCCATACTTGCTAGATATACTTGACAATGGGATGAAATTGATGCTTTCATCAGTCATGCTGTATAAATTATATGCTATTTTACCATGGAGTTTTTAATCCTCCTGGTCACAAGATGGCTGATGCATCTCCAGATACTGAGTCAGTGCTCCAGGCAGGAAGAGGAAAGAAATACAAAGGGCAAAGGCCTTTGTACCTGTTTATTGTTTGAGACTTTGATACTGCTTTTAATTTAGGGAGAGAGGCTCTCCGCAGGAAATTATGCCTCATCTCATTGGCCAGAGCTATCTCACATGGCCACCCTTGTCCTAGCTAATCTGCTACTGCTCCAAACAAACCAGCATATTGACAGACATGAACCAGGGCAAACTGGAAGCATCGATGCCCACCTCAATAATTGTGTCTTGCACACTCTCTGCCTCACTCCTCACGTTCCAGCCGCACTGGCTCCCTTCAGTGTAGCAAGTTCATTTTCCCCCACCACATCTTTGCACCCTTTGCTTTTTCTGCTTAGAATGTTTCCTTTCATCCCTTCCCTATGCACTTAGTGGCAACAACCGGTTACCCTCGGGCACAGCCCCTGTCCCGTATCTCGCGACTCTAGCTACCCAGTAGTTGGATCATTGACTCTCATCTCTCTTTGGATCGTTTCAGGACATGGAGGTCACACTCTGACCAAGCTCACTGACTTGATTGCCACTTCCCCAGCAGCCAAGGTTATTGACATTAACACGCCACTAAAGAGCCACAAGTCAGAGCGCTTGTGGTTGCCCTTGAGCGGCTTCATCCTCAGCGATGGGAAATCAGCCACTGACCAGAAGCGGCAAAGCCCAGCCCTTAGTGTATTTATTAACAAAGCTTTTTTTTTTTTTTTCCCCTCAGAGATGAAGGAGTTTTTCTGCTCAGAGAAAGGACCCCTTCTGGATTCAGGTTAGTTATTTCCACGCATTATTTCTAAATTGCTGCCCGAATCTGTTTGTATACTAATAGTGTTTAATGAGACTGTTGTTGATCTACTGACCTGAGGCACTGGTACTCACACAGGACTCAGACACCGGCTGTGTATCAAGTCTGAAGATCTAAAGGACAGCAAGGTGACTCCAGTTAGTAACAGTGTGTTGCATGCCTGAAATTTGTAAAAGAGCTAAACTGATCATGTCCTTACCCCCCGACCTGCCAATCATTGACTGAGTGAGGCAATGGCTATGTTAATTAGCTTGAGTGGGGTGCAGTGCCTAGTCTATGCACTTCAAAACACCACATCCTCCCAGTTCAATATACACAGTTTTTTTACTTGCCAAATAAACCTCAATAAAGCTGAAAAAAATCAAGACATGGATCAGATCTCATTAGCTGTCTATTTCTTTCCCTAGGCAATTCAAAATTTCTCCCTCCTGCATATAAGGTGTTTTTTTTCAATCTCATTTTGAGGCTCCAAATGTCTTTCCATTCCAGCTCTGGAAATTTCCCGCACCTCAGGAAGGTTTATTTCTGCTGTTATTGTTATTGCTCTTTGCTTATGCGTCTGTCAGCTGCGCTCCTTTCTGCTTCTGCCTGAATCACCACCATAAAGCCCTCATATTTTGAAGAACTTCAGATTTTTGTGTTTATTTTACAAGAAGTAAAGATCCTGCTTTATTTTAAAAAATTGATTCCCCAACAATTGATTTTTTCCCATTGAGTTGAAATGGCACATTGATCGCATATTAAATTTCAATTTCATTTGTTTCTATTTCTACATTCTCTTCAGTTTCATTGGAATTAATATTCTTGTGCAGTACAAGTACCATAGATTTGTAATCCATTTTATTACATGGAAGAGATAATTCTCCTTGAATCTTCTTTTACAGGATTTCCCCACACAGTCTGCATTCATCTGATAACTATTTGCTATATACCATTTTAGACACTGGAGACACTGTCCTGAGCAAAACAGAAGAAATAATGTGATATGTGAGAAGGAAGTTAGAGAGTTGGAGAAAACTAGAGAAATTAATGAGGGTGAGTGCTAGAGGCCTTGGGCGGGTGAGTTCCAGGTGCAACCTCACCAAAGTGACATTTGCATGGAGACTTCCAGGAGGTGAGGGATCAGCTTTTGGGGGGGGGGCAATAAACACTTTATATGGAACAAATTCATTGATAGGGGTATGCAGCTTGTTTCTTAGAAAAAAGAAGAGTCCAGGAAGAGTGAATTGAATGATAGGGGAGAATACTGAGAGATGGGATCCGACAGGCTCAGAGCTGATGGTGTTGGGTGTTGAAGGCCATGGTAATGATCATGGCTCTCACCCTACATGAAGTGGGAAGCTAGGAGGTTTTGTCTAACAGTGATATGCTGTAATTAGGTTTCAAAAGGAATTAACTGGCTCCTGTTTTAAGAGTAGACTGTAGGGTAGATACAGGTATGAGGGAGCAGGTGGGAGACTGTAATCCAAATAGAGAGAAGATGGTAGCTTGAACCAGAGTAACTGCAGTGGGCATTATGAGGGTGAACAGGATCCACACTCCAAATATGTTTTAAAGGTAACATTGGGGGGATTTCCTGACTGATTGGATGCAAGACAAGAAAAGGGAAGCAATCTTAGAAACGCTAAGGACTGTTTTTCTTTTCTTCTTTTCTTCTTTTTTGTTTTGTTCTTGTTTGTTTATGTCAACAAAAGGTTGGAGTTGCTATTAACTAAAGATAAGGGAGACTAGTAGTGGAGTGGTTTGAAGAAATTCAGGATCTTGTTTGGATATATTATTCTATGATGTCTTTGGACATCTAAATGGAGATATCAGGTAGGGAGTGGACATATGCTCTAGAGTCTGGGGAGATGTCAGGGATGAATTTATTCTATTTAGGAGACTTCATATTAATGGCACTTAAAGACAAGAAAGAAGCTTTGATGATTTTTATATAAAATATATAACAAAATTTTTATTGAAATTGAATTACACTTATAAATTAAATTAAGAAGAACTGATGTCATTCTAATACTGAATCTCACACTCAAAAACAATCAATCTGTGTCTTCCACTTATGTGATTACTCAAGTCTTTGTTTTAGTCCCTAAATCTGACTTTTATGTCTTCTTCATATAGTTTTTGACATGCCCTGTTAAACTTATTTCTAAGTATTTTATCACTTTTCATTACAAAATCTGAACTGAATATTCTCTGCATTAACATTAAGCAAACATTTTTCAAGGAGCCAGATAATTATTTTTTAGGCTTTGAAGGACACATAAATGACTGCCTTTGTGTGGCAGGGGGGATGGGAACTTGTGTGCTCACATGTTTGTAAATATTACAACCTATTTAAGACATAAAAAAACATTCTTAGCTCACTGGATTTGGATCTCAGACAACAGTTTGTCAATTTCTAGTCTAACTAGTTATTTATTTATAAGAAAGCTGGTGATTTATACATAAATGTGAGTGTGTATGCATATGCATCACCGAATTTTCAAAAAATGATCTTAATCAAGTAGGTTGGTTTAATTTGAGTTTCCCAACATACAATCATGTCATTTGAATAATAACTTTGTCCTTTGGTTTCCAATTTTAAAATATCATTTTTTTCTTATCTAATAACGATGTCCACTATCTTCAGAAATCAGTTAAATAATAGTGGTGTTTCACTTGACCTAAATGAGATTTTTACAATTCAGCATTAATGCTGAAGTTTAGCCTGGAATATGTGTTGTAAAGTCATTTTTAGGAAGTATTTGTGCCTACATTATTAAAATTTTTTACTTTTGGAAATAAATATAAAAAATCTTACCAATATTTATGATGATCCTAACATATTTTTTCTTTTTAAAAAATTAAAATTTTGATTTAAATGGGTATTGAAATGAGGAGTGGAATATGGTAGACAGAATATGTGTCTCAAAGGCCAAGGAGGGCTCTTTGCAAAGGGAGCCTATTTGGAATCAGAAATCCTGAAATTCTGCCTCTCTCTCCTGTCGGCCTTGCCAGCACCATTCCCTAGAGCACAGTTCTCCCTCCTTAGTGTTCACCAGAATCTTCTGAGGGGCTTGTTATAGCACAGGCTACCAGTTTCTGATTCAATGGATTCAAGTGGGACTGACATTCTGCATTTCTAACAAGTTCTCCAGTGAACTGATAACTGTGGGCTTGGGAATCACAATTTAAGAACCACTGACCTAGAGGAAGAGCCACTTTTTTTTTTCTAATTTGCACAAAGGAACCCTAGTGGCTAATGACAGTCTTGGTATGGAAGCATGGAATGTAAGCATCCCATACAGTGGGGACTATCTGGAGAAAGACACCGTAAAGTGTTGACTCTGGTCAACATGATCTGTAAAAGATCATGCAAAAGGGATGGTTGGCGGCCCAGCTTGTATAGACTACAGGCTATGTACAGGATTCTATCACAAACCTCTAAGAGATCAATTTTAGCAGAATAGTTAAGTTGAAGGCCAAATTTCAAGAGGTTAGAAATAAGTGATAGTCTAGGAATTAAAAGTACAAATTGGGGGGCTGGAGCGGTGGCTTGGCCATTATGGCGCTTGCCTGGCATGTGCAAGTACCTGGGTTCAAACCCCAGCACCCACGTACACAACTGTCTGAGTAACGAAAGCCATGTAAAAAACTCAATAAAAATTGATTCTCATTCTCTCTCTCTTTATCCTTCTCTCTTTAAAAAAATAAAAATTTGAACAATGAGAGAAAAGGAACTAGTAGAAAGGAAAAGACTGTAATCATCAAAGGACAAATTTGGGATAGACACTGGTAGAGAATAAAATAGGGAGTGATAAAAGTTTTTTAAAAGCAGGGTCAGCAAGGGGATGTTATGGTTTGAATATGGGAGTTCCCCAAAAGTTCCTGTGCTAATGCAGAAATGTTCAGAGGTGAAATGATTGGATTGCAAGAGTCATAACCTAATCAGTCCATCCCAATTTGAATGGGGAAACTGGGTGACAAAAATAGGTAGATGGGGCATGGCCACAGGAGGTGGGTCCCCAGGGCATGGCATCTCCCCACAGACCCTTCCCCCTGCTCTCTGCATCTTGGCCTCCATGAATGGAGTGGTTCTTCTCCACCGTGCCCTCCTGCCATGTGTCCCACCTCACTTTGGGCCCAGAGCAACTGAGTCAGCTCACCATGGACTGAACCTCTAAAACTATGAATTAAAATTAACTTTCCCTCCTCTATGTTGTTCTTGTCAGGTAATTTGCTCACAGAATATAAAACTGACTAACACAATAGGGCAAATGGAAATGCCCTCTGCCGTGGCAGGGTCTTCTTTATTTACCATGAACACTGTAGCAAAGTGTTTGGGGCATGCGTGCTTTGAGCTGTTTCTTGATATGGCAAAGTATAGGATTAGGAAATCTATGAGGAGTGTTGCCAGTGTAGTCAGTGTTATTAATAGGTTTCCGGCTTCCTTCCTCTTCCTTTAGGGTAGGGAAAGAACATGCTCAAGAAACATAATCAGACACACCGCTGTGGTAACAGGAAGTTGTGTAGGGGAAAGACCTACTCAAAACTTTTCTTTTTTTAAAGAGAGGGGGATATTGAGAGAGAGAGAAAGAATTAACTTTATTTAGTTTTTCCTGTGGCCTTCATTGCTCTGACATTTCATTGTGTATGTGGTGCTCAGATTTAAACCCATGTTCTTGTGCATGCCAGGCAATTACCCTGATTGCTAAGCTACTGCTCCAGCCCCCTCAAAACTTTTTTTAGGCTGCCAAATGGAGTCTCAAATGCCTCTGAGAGCATAGGAGGCCTGAGGTAGGTCGTCTCCGTTTTCATCCTCCCCTCTGACACAACTATCCTTCATTTTACTCAATTGCTGGCAGAAAAGAAAGAGCTAGCCCAGCGTCAACACTGCACTGACTTTGTCAAAAATTCTATAATGACCAAAGACATGTGGGGGACAAAGTGCTCAGTGCAGGAAGCTGAGCTAGAAAGTGCATCTGAAAAGGTCACCTGGAGCTTCTGTCTTCCATGGATCTCAAAGCCCTACCAATAAGTAATTTGGAAATTGCTGTAATTATAATTGGGGATAGCAGCACTCAATCCAGAGTGAAGACTTGTGCCCACAGTGTGCAGGAGAATCAGGGTGCCTGCGTGAGTGCATACCGGCCTTAGCAAGTGCACTATAGGATATCACGTGGACATTCCAAAGAAATAAAACGTTTTAATTCATTTATAAAAATCAGAGTGTTATCTGGCTCCAAATGGTGCATGAGTCTTGATTAATGATCAGTCATTTGCATGTACTCTGGTTCGTTTGATCCCTCCAACAACTTGCGAAAGTGATGTCCTTATTGCCATGGAAAGAGCGCTGGTCTGAAAACAAGCTAAGAGTAAACCTATTGTTAATACCACCAACGGGAATGTTATCACTACTGGGGATATGAGTAATATTAATAATAATTAATATTAATCCACATTCACTAGGGGTCTACCATGTACACATTACTTGGCACGCATTATCTCTAATACATGTGAGTGTACTGCGGGCTAGACGCCATGCTTCTCAACTGGAGGCTCTTTTACCCCAGGTGACATTTGGCAATGTCAGGAGATATTTTGGGCTGTCCTACGTAGCTGGGGTGAGAAGGTGGGAGAGCATATATTAAGGAGTATTCAGAAATGCTGCTCAACACCCTTCAATGTCCAGAATGCCCTTCACAGCAAATGACGTCCACCCAAGGGCTAACAGCACTGAGATGGAGAAACCTTGCACTATACCCCAGCGTACAGATGAGACTTTAAACTAAGACTCCAAGAGTTAAATCCAAAAGCCAGCGCTGTTCAGGGCAGATCTGACATCAGTTCAATTGGCTGGGCAATTTCCACTGTTGCTTTATAGTGTGCTTATTTCTACTGCGGTGTGACCTTAAAGCATTCAACTTCTTGGTAGGTTTGTTTTCTAATCTCTAAAAATGAAGATATTACCCCCCGCCTTGCTCTCCTGAATACAGTTTTCGTGACAATCAGAGTGTCGCATGCACACGTGCTTCACAACATAAGGTATTATTTTGTTCTGTGAGGTAATGTCAATGCAGTGATTAAGAATACAGACTCCGGAGTCCAGAGTGTTGCCCTTCAAAAGCGAGCTCTGCTCTTGCTTTCCCTGTGACCTCGGCTGACTTTCTTAACCTTCCTGTGCTCAATTTTGTCAACTGTAAAATGGGGGATGAAAATAGTGTCTCTGAGTAAGAAGATAAGTTAGAATGAAATGAGTTTAGGAGAGTGACTGGAACATACTAAATAAATTATATTTATTATTATCATCATTTAAAAAATGTACTTATAATATCTAATTATGAAAAATCTCTAATGATTTCAGTTTTTCCTGAGTACTTTGGGTTGAAAATACAGCTAAGTTCCCAATCGCATATCCCGATCACTTTTTGTCAATATCCTTTATTGTTAATTTGAACAAATCTTTCCCAAGCTGAATTATCCAGCAATGCAATTAATGAGCTTCTAACTCAGAAGGAAGCAAACTGCAGATTCCTTCCACAAGCTCCAGAAGAAACCTGACATAAGTTTGAAAGACTGTATTCAGATAAGCTGCAGAGTGGACTCATCAAGAACTACAAAATGTATCCTTTGGGGGAGAAGAATCCCCATGGTATTAATTATTGTAGAAGAGCCCCATAGGATTAGATCCTAAAAGTACCTGTGTATTGACCTTCAGGCAGTTCCTGTAGATTTTCATTAACAGAACCCTCCTCTCGGAAGCTGGATGAAAATGTTCTAAATTGATCTCTTTTAAAAGATACAAGACCAATTTAATAAAGAAATTTAATTTCAGGGTGTCTTCGAGGCACTGACAGTACTTAACTTTAAGGTGCTGGTTCCCAATGGAGTATTGTCCTTGCAAAAAACTAAATATAATGTTGCTTCAGTCCAGAAATGATTTTAGTGCTTCAATTCTGTACAGACACACTGGCTGTGTTCTTCTCTCTGACCATTCCAGCAGAGAATAAGAAAATCGTTAGGAAAATATGGTCCACAGGCAAACATTCTCATCTACTGTAAAATCAGGTAAAGAAAAATTAATCATTCATTCAAAGTAGTTATCAAATAGCTTAGGCCCTATGTGTTAGTCATTATTTGAGGGACAGGAAATAAGATTGTGAGATAAATAGGACCCTTGTCCTCCAGTGAAATGAGATTATCAATATATAACTAAGCAGGTACATAAATATGATCATTTCAGATTGGTAAGTCCAGTGAAGAAATATTCTAAAGAACCACCATGGAAATGTCAGGAGCTATAGAAGACATTGGGGAAGTACTTTAAACTCACTGAGCAAAAATTTGACAATTTGGAAATCCAAACCTGGTCATTAGGGATCTTGTATCCTTCTGGATGCAAGCCTTTCACTCACCTTCAAGCATCACCCTTGTCCTCAAGATGGTTCCAGATGACTGTAGAGTCCTAGCCATCACATTCAGGTTCCAAGCAGCACCTCATCTCTTTGGAAGACTTCCCAGCATCCTACTGCTCACATCTCTTTAGTCTGACTTAAGTCATTTGTTCTTACGCACCTGAAAAAAGATGCAAAATGTGGGCTTCAATCAGGTAACAATGTACCCAAGGAAAAACTACATTTTTTTAATTAAAAAGAAAAGACTAGATATTGGGTAGGAAGCCAATAGTGTCTACCATGAGGGCAGCTTTAGAGAGGATGGTTGCGAGTGGTTTCAAGCAGAGAGAGGGTCTGAGCTACAGCCTGAGGGGTAAGGAGGAGCAGAGGTGTGAACAGTGTGGGAAAAGCATGAACAAGTAGTGAGGGCAAAGGCCCTGAGGTGGGCACAAGGGACTTCTTTTTAAAGATGGGAGGAAACAGAGGTGTGGGGTGTGAGTGGAGTGTCCTGAGTGGTCCATGTAAGACTGGAGGGGTTGGCATGGGCATATCCAATAGATCTTTCTGACCACAATGTAAGTTATAGAGAAATTTGAGCAAAGAAGTGATGTGAACAGATTTGCAAGTTTGTAAGACTACTCTAAATGCTCTGTGGAAATTGGAGAAATGGAAGGGTGAGTGGGTATTTATAAAGAAAAACCACTTGTCTGTTTCCAAAAACCTTCAAGCAGAAGGCAGGGAAGGAAGTAAAGGGAACAGCATTTATTGCTACTCTGAACGTCTTCACTTGCCCCTCCTGATCCGCCCTCTGATTTTCTCTGCCCTTCTCTGTCCTCCTGTATCAGTAACTACCCTTGTTTTCTGGCTTCTCTGTTCATCAGGTTAAGGGCTGGAGCTCCAGCAGGAGATCTGGGAACTAACAGGGAGTTTGGGCTGTTTTGTCCCTATCTTCCTGCTGAGAGTCCCTGATTGGCTGGATTCTCTGCTGTACCCAGCTCCTGCTAGGTGGGCCTTTCCACACCTGCTCCCAGGATGGGTAATGAGCTCTCATGGTTCAAGGCTAGGAGCAATGCCTGCTCCCCATTGTTGCCAGCTTTGGGGTGCTACAGTGTATCTTGCAGCTGAGGGTCAAATATGAATACTGTCCCCAAAGGTCACTGTGTTAAAGTCTTGGTCCCCAGGGTGGTGCTATTGGGAGGTGCTGGGGATATAAGGTAGGGCCTAGTGGGAGTTTCTTAGGTTCCTGGGGGAAAATTCTTGGAGAGAATAATAAGGTCCTGATCCCAGCATCTTTTTCTGCTTCCTGGTTCATAATGTGAGTGGTTTGCTTTGCCATATGCTTCCATTGTGATGTGCTGCCCTCATCAAAGGCCCAAATAAGTGGGCTCCAGCATCATGAACTACATAAACCTTTTCTGTTCATAAGTTTGTTGCTTCAGGTATTTTGTTATAGTAATGCAAAGTTGACTAACACAAGCTCCCTAAATGTTAACCTCAAATGTGGAAAAAGCTCAACAATTAGACATTCTCCAATGACTCAGTCTAAATATGCCATGTATTTACTACCTGGACAAAGGTGTCAGGTACCTGCAAAGAGATAGGTACTGCACAATAACTCATTTAGTATTCAAATAAAGTTGCAGAGTTGACTAATCATTGCCTTAAACATGAAAATATTCCCTCCTGAAATGCTAATTAACTTAGAATGGGGCAGTGGGGAGCAGGTAGTTTGACATCCCATTCTGTGATCTTTAACTCCCTTTTATGCTAGCTACAAAATATAACTTTAGCATTTTTCTTCTTCTCGTTTATTTCAGTGTTCAGTCTATTGATTTTTTTCAATAAGGCTCTTTTTCCTTTTCTTTGCT
Source organism: Aplodontia rufa (assembly GCA_004027875.1). Taxonomy (NCBI): domain Eukaryota; kingdom Metazoa; phylum Chordata; class Mammalia; order Rodentia; family Aplodontiidae; genus Aplodontia; species Aplodontia rufa. Next base: position 115,937 of record PVKS010000507.1, read on the forward strand.
GTACACATTACATATGTGCATTTGAGGGACTCCTCTTGTCAAAATTTTTATGGATAGTCTGTGAAAATGAAGGTACAGAGAAGGCCATTTCTTACCCACCACAGGTACATAGGAGCAGTAAAGAAAATAAAATTCAATTCTTGCAAGTGACAACCACAGATAATAGATACTAGCAAAGCAGGAATTTGAGAGTGGGTTATAAATCAAAACAACACAATATGCAATCAAAAAGATAGGGAATAGGGGCAATAAAGGCACTTTTCATCTATATATTTATCCACTCTCAGCAAAAGGCACTGGCTCTGGAGAATTTGAGCTCCTAGAAATGCCAGATCTCATTGCCGAGCAAGGCTGGATGTTGACAAGTTATCTCACACACAGGCTTCAAGCTGCCACTCTGGCCTCTGTGGCAGAATCTAGTGACTCCTGGGGGAGGGTGAGATGGAGGGGTGCACACTTTCCATGGTGGAGAGGAGGATGGGGTCCAGCAGTGGAAGCATGCACCGGAGTAGAGGTTGACAGATGTCTTGACAGTAAAAGGGTTGAATGCTTCTTCACTGAAATATCATCAGAAACTGGATGGCACTTCTATACCACAAGAGTGATAATGTTAGCTAAGATTTATAAAGCCTCCTTTATTCTAAAGGAACTGGAGAGTGGGAAAACCACAGAAAGCATCGAGAGTTTTGCTCATGTGTTAATTGCTGTGGTTGTGAGACAGTTTACAGAATCTGGAGAATATAACACGGTTGTGCAGCCTCTTCCTGGTTCTAAAAATATGGTATCAGTGAAGTGTATGGTGCTGAATTCAGACACATGAACCATCACATTGCTTTGTTTTCCAAACTCATTAAATCCTGTTCTCAGCGCCCACAGAGCTGTGAAGTCAGCGTCTGTCCTTGCTGAGGAGCTCTTCTGTTCACCTTTGTGGGCTGGGTCCCAAATGGCTTATGTGACCTCGCGTTAAGTGCTGGTGAGTTTCCCTGAACAAGGGCAAGGCTATCAGCCCTTTTCCCAGGATTCATCCTCCTCACTACCTGAGTGTTAAGCTGGGCACAGAGCCTCTGGCTCCCTGGACCACTGGTCTGGTGTTTCATTTCCACCCCAGCCCCTTTGAAGCCTGTGCATGATTCCATCTATTAAAAGTACTCAGTCCTAGGCATTGCACAGACTTGGAGCTTAGCTTCCTCCTCATCCTTGGAATTCAAACCACTGTCTTCCTCTCCTTTGCCCTGGGAAAAATTTATTTGCACTATACTTTTCCTCAATAGGTCTTTAGCATCAGTTGAGAAACTACATGAGAACAATCAAAAAACAGATCTTGCCAATGACCTATAACCAAAAAACAAAACAAAACAAAAAACCCCCAAAACAAACAAACAAACAAACAAACAAAAAACCCAAGTTTTTACATGTTTAATAGCTACATTTTAAAATGGTTACAGAAATACCTACATAATGTCTTTACTTTCCTTGGCTCCAAATGCCTAAAATAACTACTGTCTGACCTTTGTTTGCCAATTCCTGGTCTAAGATCCCATACAAAAGTGGCCTAGCATCTCTGGTTCAGAACCTGAAACAGAAGAGTCATTAATAGCCCCAAATAAGCCAGAGACAAATTCATGTCAGACAACTGTGAGGAAATGGGGCAAAGAGGGAAATTGCGTTTTGGTAGTCTTCTAAGAATTTGTGCAATGTGAGATGACAGAATTGAACATCTCAATAAGGTATCTTGACATGGAAAATCCAGACACTTTCTTTTTTTATTATTCGTTCAACATAGTCTTACATATAGGAAGGAATCATTGCCACATAGCCATGATCACATGCATAATGACAGAGCAAGCCAAGGCTGATCCCAGTTCATGATTTTCCCACTTTGGGTTTCCTGGATCCCATGTTTCCCCTACTTTACCCCCGTATTAGTTGGACTTCTCATGGAAGTCAAAGGTTCCTCACTGGGTTGATAACCCCCCCTTCTCCCTCCCTCCAGCTTCCTTGATATCCCGCCTATTCCCTCCCCTACTCCCTGCCACCTACTGTTCATACCCCAGCTTCATATGCAAGGTTCCCCCTGCTCATATAAAAATTCATCCATGTTGAGGTTATTATTAGCTTAGCCAACTATCAGTCTTTTTTCAATTGTATTCTAGCTTCCACATATGAGAGAAAATGTTTGGACTTTGAGTCTCTGAGTTTGGGATATTTCATTAAGCATAATTTTTTCCATATCCATCCATTTGGCTACAAATGCCATTATATCATTCACTCTAATAGCAGAGTAGAATTCCATTGTATATATGTACCACAGTTTTTGAATCCACTAGTTAAGTGAGAGGCATCTGGGTTGGTTCCATAATTTAGCTATAGTAAATTGAGCTGCTAAAAACATTGATGAAGCTGTATCTGTGTAATATGTATATTCTAGCTCTTTTAGGAAAATACCCAGGAGTGGGATAGCTGGGTCATAATGTGGTTCCAGCACTAATTTTTTGAGGAGTCTCCACGCTGCTTCTCAGAGTGGCTGTACCAGCTTGCAGTCCCACCAACAACTTGACAGTGTTCCTCTCTTCCCAAAGCCCCTCCAGCATCTGTCATTGTTCATATTCTTCATTTTTGCCACTCTAACAGGAGTGAGGTGGAATCTCAATGAAGTTTTGATTTGCATTTCTCTGATTGTTGGTGATGTAAAGCATTTTCTCATATAATTATAGGCTATTTGGACATCCTCTATTGAGAAATTTCTATTTGGCTCCCTATCCCATTTATTGATTGGATTATTTGTGGTTTTGGTGTTCAGTTTTTTGAATTCTTTGTATATTCTGGATATTAGTCCTCTGTCCAAGGTGTAGTAGACAAAGATTTTCTCCCATTCTGTAGGTTCCCTCTTGACACTCTTGACTAATTCTTTAGCTGTGCAGAAGCTTTTTAGTTTAATGGTGTCCTATTCATTTAGTCTTAGCTTTACATCTTGCAATATGGGAGTCTTGTTAAGTAAGTAAGGTGGTGCTGACCCCTAGGTCATGGAGTGTTGATCCTGCTTTTTCTTCAAGCAGTTGTAAAGTTTCTGGCTTAATTTCCAGATCCTTGAACCATTTTGATTTGTTTTTTGTGCAGGGTGAGAGGTAGGGATCCAATTTCAGTTGTCTGCCTATGGCTCTCCAGTTTGTCCAGCACCATTTGTTGAGCAGGCTGTCCTTCTTCTACACTATGCTTTTGCCCTCTTTATCAAATATCAGATGATTAAAGATTTAGGGTTTGTCTTGTTATCATCTATTCTGTTCCATTGGTCTTCAAGTCTGTTTTGATACCAATACCATGTTTTGTTTTTTTTTTTGTTACTATAGCCCTATTGTATAATTTCAGGTCGGGAGTTGTGACACCTCTTGCTTCCTCTTTCTTGGTTAGTAATATTTTGGCTATTCTGTGTCTTCTGTTATTCCACATGAATTTGAGAATTTCTTTTTCTATATCTGTGAAGAATGTCGTTGGTATCTTGATGGGGATTGCATTGAATCTATACAGGGCTTTAGGTGGAACGGCCATTTTGATTATATTACTCTGCCTAACCAAGAACATGGAATGTTTTCCCATCGACTAAGGTCTTCTGCAATTTCTTTTCTTAATGTTCCATAGATTTTGTTGTAGAGGTCCTTAATGTCCTTTGTTAGATTGATGTTCAAGTATTTTATTTTATTTTATGTTTTGAGGAGATTGTGAATGAGACAGAGTTCCTGATTTCTTCTTCAGTGGACTTGTTGGCTGGAGTATAGGAAAGGTAATGATTTATGAGTGTCAATCTTATCACCAGCCACTTTGCTGAAATCATTTATAAGCTCTAGGAGTCTTCTGGTTGAGTTTATTGGATCTTCTAGGTAGAGGATTGTGTCATCAGCAAATAGAGACATCTTGACTTCCTCTTTTCCTATTCGAATTCCTTTGATTTCCTTCTCTTGTCTGATAGCTCTGGCTAGGTTTTCGAGGACTATATTGAATAAGGGTGGTGGAAGTGGACATCCTTGTCTTGTTCCTGAATTCAGAGGAAATGCTTTCAGTCTTTCTCCATTAAGCATAATTTTGGCTATAGGTCTGTCATAAATGACTCTTACAAAATTAAAATATCTTCCTTTGATTCCTATCTTCTCCAGAGTTTTGAGCATAAATAGGTGCTGAATTTTATCAAAGGCCTTTTCTGCATCAACTGAGATGATTATATGATTTTTATTTTTAATTCTGTTTAAGTGGTGAATTACTTATTTATTTGTGTATGTTGAACCAGCCTTGTATTCCTGGAATGAAGTCCACTTGATCATGATGTATTATCTTTTTTGATATATTTTTGGATCTGGATAGCTAGAATTTTATTAAGGATTTTTGTGTCTACATTCATCAGGGAATTTGGTCTGTAGTTTTCTTTTCTTGATGTGTTTTTGTTGGGTTTTGGTGTCAGGGTTATATTTGCTTCATAAAAAGTGTTTGGGAGGATTCCAGCCCTTTCAATTTCATGGAAAAGCTTGGAGAAGATTGGTGTTAATTCTTCTGTAAAGGTCTGGTAGAATTCTGCCATAAATTCATTTGGTCCTGGGCTTTTCTTTTTTGGAATGACTTTGATTGCTGTTTCAATTTTATTATCCAGGATTGGTTGGTTTAGAATTTCAATGTCCTGCCATGTTAATTTGGGAATCTCATATGTGGCAAGATATTTGTCCATTTCTTCCAGATTATCAAACATGGAAGAGTAAATTTTTTTCAAAATTAGTTCTGATAATCTTCTGGATTTTGGTTTAATCAGGGGTCATATCTCCATTTTTGTCTTTGATTTTGTTGATTTGCTTCACTTCGTTCTTCCTTTTGGTGAGGTTGGCAAGGGGTCTGTTGATCTTATTTTTTCAACTCTTTGTTTTGTTGATAATTTCTATTTTTTTGTTGTTATTCTTCTCAATTTCATTGATTTCAGGCCTGATCTTAGTTATTTCCTGTCTTCTGTAAGGTTTGGGACTGAATTGTTCCTCTTTTTGTAGGGATTTGAGTTGGAGCATCAGTGTATTTATTTGGGTTTTTTCCTGATTTTTGATGAAGGCACTCAGTGCTATATATAAATTTACCTCTTAAAAATGTTCTCATACTATGCCAGATATTTCAATACACTGTTTCATCATTCTCATTCATTTCCAAGAAATTCTTGATTTCTGTTATCATTACCTCTTTTATCCATTCTTCATTTAAAAGGTATTATTCAATTTCCAAGTTTTGAGTAGTTTCTGTTTTTCTTACTGTTAATTGCTAAAATCATACCATTGTTGACTGACAGGATACATGGGACTATATTAATTTTTTTGAATTTGTTAAGGTTAGCTTTGTGGAATAGGATGTGGTCTATTTTGGAGAAGGATCTGAGGGCTGCTCAGAAGAAAGTAAACTCAGCTAATTTGGGATGGAAAATACTGTAAATGTCTGTTAAGCCCAGTTGATTAATAGAGTTGTTTAGGTTAGAAATATCTTTGTTGATTTTTTATTTTAATGATCTGTCTATTGTTGATAATGGTGTGTGTCCCCCAGTATTATTGTGTTAAGATTGATGAGGGGTTTAATGTCCTTGAGTACTTTTTTCCATATATTTGGAAGGGTTATAATTTGGGGCATAAATGTTAACTATCATTACATCTTCTTGATGAATTGTTCCTTTTACTATGATGTAGTGACCTTCTTTGTCCTTTCTGACTAGTTTTTAATCAAAATTAGCTTTATCAGATATCAGCATCACAACGCCAGCTTGCTTTTTTGGGCCACAAGTCTGGTAGACATTTTGCCAACCTTTCACCTTCAGTCTGTCTATTTTTGATTGCGAGGTGTGTCTCCTGTAGGTAGCATATTGTTGGAATTTTTTTTTTAATCCAGTAAGCCAATCTGTGTCTTTTTGATTGGGGCAATGAGTTCATTCATGTTCAGAGTTAGAATAGATATGGGATCCGGGTACCTGACTTTGTGACTATAGATGTGTTTTACGCTACCTTTTAGTGTGTTACGTGATTATTGACTTTTTTCTATTTATGGGTTTTGGAGGTTGTTTGCATGTTCCTCTGAATGAAGTATGTCCTTGAGAATTTTCTGTAGAGCAGGCTTTGTCTTCATGTACCTTGCTAGCTTGAATTTATTATTGAAGTATTTAATTTCCCCATCGCATTTTAATCTGAGTTTTGCAGGGTATAGTATCTTTGGCTGAAAATTGTTTTATTTCAAAATTTGAAAAATATCATTCCATGCTCTCTTGGCCTTTATTTTCTGATCTGAGAAGTCCTTGATATCTCTATTATTCATTTTTATAAATGATGTGCCTTGATGAATTTTTCATTTGGTGAGGTCTATTTGGTGTCCTACAGGCATCTTGAATTTGATTTTTTGGATCAATTCTGGTATGGTGAACATTCTTCTTGGCAATTTCACTCAGAAGATTCCTAATGTCCCTTGATTGTTGTTCAATGTTTTCTTCAGTACCGATTGCTCTCAAGTTATTTCTTCTCATCTCATCAAATACTACTTGGAATTTCTGATTATGCTCAATAAGATTTTTTTCTTGTCTGTCCTCCTTGAACTCAATATTGCTCAGTCTGTATTTGTTGTCTGATGTTCGTTCTTTGAGAGCTGAGGTTCTATTTTCTACTGAGTTTACTGTGGTATTAATATCTTCCAATGAGCTTTTGATTTGATTGTCAGTATTTTTCAATTCTAAGAGCTCTGCTACATTTATTTTCAGACTGTCTCTCTTTATATATGTGGTCTCTCATCTCCTGAAATTGCTCTCTTATCTCTTTCCTTAAATCTTTGTTTAATTCTTTGATTGAATTACTAATCAAATCATTGATATATTTTCTAGGTTTTCATCTAGAACCCTGACTATGGACTTCTTGGATGGGGAGTGGTGGGGTTGAGGAAGAGGATTGTTTTCCGTTTTCTCATTTTCAGTTACAGGGAGTGTGGCTTGAGGTCTGAGACTGAAAATTCTCTTGAGGGCTTTGTTTATGGTATTTGAGCTTTTTATCTCTTTAGTTAGTTGAGCTGGGGTACAATTTGGGTAGCACAGTTCAATGGCTGGCACCCCAATTTGTGAAGTATTCTGGACCTTTAGGCTTTCCAATAACTCAGGGGATAGGGGCTAGAAGTCAATAAGTACAGCCAATGCACACAGCAGAGAATGTTGACTGCAGCTGTTAACATGTTGGTTAGCACCCTTCCACATGCATGTGTCACAGAGTTGGGAAGAAGCAATTTATTCTCCAAATGATGTTGGACCTCATGTAGGCCCTTCCTGCAGATCCTAGAGGCAGGGGTGACCAATGACTCAGCAGAGGAGTGTAGGACTGGGATTCCCCAACCTGGAGAAGCTGGAGGAAGAAGATGAGAAATCCAGAGATTTTCTAAGGACAGAATTGTATTTCCATTTCTCATAATTTTAACTTGGTCATCCCTAGACATGAAGCTGCCTTGATGACTACTGAAAAAGGAATATGAAAATAAGTATCTGTCTAGTTTTCTACATCTGACTGCATGAGGGAGGGGCACTTCATCCACCTCTGGTCACTCCCCTTCAGGCTTTGGGGACTTTGCTTTCCTGGTAGTAAGTGATTCCAGGAAAGTAGGGGAATCCAGGGATGGATTCCTGGATTCCTCAGTACCAACAACTTTATTCATGGAATTTGAATTCCTCTGATATTTTACCAATAATATAATAACGTTACCTTGATCCTTGTGGTTTTGTTTAAATCAGATTTATTGATCTATAACTTACATTCAGTAAAATATACTGAAGTGTGCAGTATGCAGTTTTAAAAGTTTTGACAAATGCATGCACCATACAAAAACCAAACTTGAGCCACAGGACCTTTCCAGCATTCCAAAAAGTTCTATGGCACCACTTTGCACTGTATCTGCCCTCTACACCTCTGGCCCATGAAACTACTGATATGTCTCTTGCTACCATGCACTGGTTGTGACCGCTCTAGAATTTCACATAACCCAGTGAAGGGTCACTGAGCTTCCCTGCCTCAGGGCTGTCATTCCTCAAGAGCAACAAGGATGCAAAAACCAAGGACAGTGGTCTAGTGTTCTCATGTAGTGGTCTCTTCTGACAGTAGATAAGTATCAAGGGAGAGTAATCCCATATAAATGGAAAAAAGATAGTGAATATTCTTTTGGTCTAACTTCTTGTGCTCAGAAATGTCTTCTTTTCAGATTCATCCTTGCTATGGTTATTCATCCATGTTATCTGTGTGTCCTGGTCTGTTTATTTATTTGGGCTATTCTGAATAAAGCCGCCATGAACATCTGAATACAATTGTTTTGTGTAGATAATGTGCTTTTGTCTATTTGGTAAAAACATGGGTAGGTGCAGAATTGTTGAATCATATGGTAGGTATACATTTACTGATACAAGATACTAATGCATTTCCAAAGTGATTGTCACATTTTGCAATTTTGTCAGCAATATTTGAGAATTCTCATTGACGTGGATAATGGGATCTCAATTTGAATTTAATTAACCTTTCACTGGTGACTAATGATGTTGAGCATCTTTCACTTTCTTATCATTTATCTTTGTGCAGTCTGTTCAAATCTTGTGGTCATTTTTTTCATATTACTGTTGAGATGCTGGAGTTCCTTAGAGGCTACATTTGTCATTTATAGGCATTGAAAACATATTCTCCTAGTCAGCAGCTTATATTTTTCATTTTCTTAGTGCTGTCATTCAAAGAGCAGCATTTAAAAAATTTTAACGAAGTGCATTTTACCAATTTTTTTCTTTTCTGTTTTGTGGTTTTGGTGTTTGTTTTATTCAAGAAAACTTTGCCTATACTAACTTTTCAAGGATTGCTTCTACTTTTTTAATCTTTGCATTTTCGGGAATTTGTAGTATTTCACTTCCTCACATCTCATTGTTGTCCTATTCTTAATATTCTGATCATTTTCTGATTTTGTTTTGTGGCCTAAGATTACTATCCTCTTTCTTTCTTCTTCTTTCTCTTCTCTCTTTCATTTCTTTCTTCCATAATACTTTGAAGAAATAGATATACACTTGAAAACTGATAATACATTCATTTGCAAAAATACAAAAAATTAATAAAATACAACATTCTTTACATAGGAGACAAGTACACACACACACACACACACACACACACACACAGAGTGACATTAAATCTTCATGTCGCAGAAAAAGAGAAGAAACATGATTCAGAACTAACATGTAGTTGTGACTGAAAGGTAGTTTCTGTAAACTATGATTCTGGGTATTAATACTCCAGGAGGCAAAGGCAAGTGGCCTTAGATACACATAAGTTCAAGAGTTGGAGTTAGGACCATTGTATTATTCTGGGACCATTGAAGTACTTACTTTTTGTGAAAGATTAGATTTGAAAAAATCTATGGATAGAAAAAGGCAGAAAAGAAAGATTGCTGTCTATCTAGGACTATTCTATGATAGAAAAAATATTTACACACTGCAGATTTATGTCTTATTTAGTTTTACATCTTGAGCTTTCACTACCCATATAGATTTTTAACCCCAACCTAAAAATTCAGCATAAAAATTGGCCTCAGGGAGTTACTTTAATAAGCAAAGAAGATTCTAAACTCTGGCTCATACAAATTACTCAATTCAAGCAACAACAACAGTGAAAGATGTCAGCTAAAGGCGAAATTATTTTAAGGCAGTATACAGGTGAACAGTTTAAATGGATTGTAGACAATAGACAATACAACAGCAGAATCAGTGCCATATGAACCTGAAATATTAAATGAAAGTCTGAAAAGGAACATAATATATGATTGTCTTTAAGATGAATAAATTTCAAAGAAAGGAATCAACACCATCAAACACACACACGACGTTACTTGACAAGAATAAGATTTGGAAAAACAAAAAAAAACTTTGAGAAATACAAAATCATAATTACTAGAAGTAAAATCTCAATAGATATGCATAACATTAAATGAACACATCTAGGTGGAATTAATGAAGAAACATGCAACGGATAAAAAATCAATAGTGCATCATGAATGGCAAGATTCAGAACACAGAAAAGCAAGGCTTAGAAACAAAGGAGATGGACTGAGAATTTCCAACCATGTATCTAATAGGAATTCTAAACAGAAACAGTAGAGAGAATGAGACAGTGGAAATATTCGTAAGAGATAATAGCCACTGAGTTTTTCATAACTAATGAAAGAAAGAAATCTACAAGTTCAAAGGTACAGCAAAACTGAAGAATAACTGCAGAAATTTTAAAAAGTAATTAAAGAAAAATAAGTAACTTTTGGTAGATTGAAGTTAGTACACCAAGATGAAACTTCTTTTTTTTAATTTTTTTTATTTTTGAACAACCATACAAGTTTTTAACAAAATAATATAAAATGTGTATATATTCTGGATATTGCAATTACCCCCAGGAGTGCCCCCCCCCCCAATTACCCTCCTTTATCCCGCCCTTCCCCTTCCCACAATATCTCTAAAAAAGTATTAGGTTGTAAAACATTATATCTTATCTGGATTTAACACATGCTAATAGAGCAACTTTCTCACTGCCCAGGGTCTAGTCCCCACCTCCACAGATGAAACTTCTTAACAGCAGTAACAGAGGTTAAAAGACCTTTGATACTGAAAGAAAATAAGTGATAACTACGTAGTGGAAACCATATTAAGCGGCTTGTATAAAAACATACCTACAAAATGGCAACTGCATGTAGTTTAGCCACATAACAGATTCTTAATAACAAAGGTAAAATTATGACACTTTCAGAAAAAGTTTGTGAACTTTTCACCCAAGGATTCTTGATAAAATAATCTACTTCGGAAATAAAGAGGATGAAGACAGAGAGGAAAGACATATGCAAATCAACTGAGGAAGCAAATAATTTAACATGCATAGGCTGAGATCTAAACAGTCATTGGTTTCATTAAGCCAGCAAAAATAATGACTAATCAGATAACATAAAGCCCTGGGGTTACTGAAACAACAAACAACCATTATCTGAAATAAGGAGAGAGAAAATTCAGTTACAACTGTTCTAAAAAACATATACTTCAAGAAGGATCAAGATAGGATTTTCTTTTATGTTTTAGCTAGGCATAAGAGTGTGTTAAAAAATGTAATAGCAATCTCCGAAGAATAGAAATCAAGTATATAATGTTTAAATGAATAAAGCAGAAAAATAAAGTAAACCGGCCTAATATGTTAGTGGGCAGAAAGGAGAATACAAGAAAAAGAAAAAGAAAAAGCCCATAAAATTGAAAGCAATACAAAAATAGTTTAAAAAATCCAAATACATCAGCAAGTGACTTTGTCATTGCCACAAATGGAAAACAGCAGAGGATTCATTTACAGGCAGATGGATGAACAAATTGGCATATCCACACAATGAGATGATCCTCAGGAATAAGTGGAATGGGCTCTTCATGCATTCATCAATATGAAAAACTCCCAGTTGATTAAGCGAGTGAAAGAAGCCACAGATAAAACATACTTTATGATTTTCTTCATATAAAATTCAATAAAATGCAAAGAAATGTTAAGTGACAGAAAGCAGGGAGAAGGTGGGAGGCATAAGTTTTGGGGGATGGTGATATGCTTATTAAATTTATTATGGTGATGGTAAGGAGTTGATATATGCCAAATCTTATCCAGTTGTACAGTTTACATATGAGCAGTTTATACTGTAATAAACTGATTTTTAAAAAAATATGTTTTCCATAGTCCTATATGCCATACCCAAGAAACTCACATCAAATGTAATGACACAGATTAGGAGTCAGTAAACTATGGTGCAAGAATAAGCTACCAGTTTTTATAAATAGACTATTATTGCAATAGCCATACTCATTAAACTATGTATTGGTTCTCTTGCATGCTACAATGGAAGATTTGAACAGCTGTGACAGAGACCTCATGGGCCACATACTTGAAATATTTGGCCTCTGACTTTTTGGGGAAAAAGTCGCATGATGCAAGATATAGTAAGGTTAGAAATAAAAATGGAAAAAGGTTCACAGTCACTCCACCATTTTATAAAGAACCATAAGACAGGAGTTTGAAGACTTCAAATTCAAGGAAATGATAAAGAGACAGAGTGCTATTTACTCTGATTTGATTAGTGCACACTGTGTACATGTGTTGATCTATTGCACTGTACCCCACACATATGTACAATTATTACATGCAAATCAAAAGTGAAAACACTATTTTTAAAAAAAATTAAAGTGGCTAGATTATGTATATTAGACAAAGTAGACTAGGATTAATGCATAATGATGGATAAGAATGTATGCTCTATAATGAGAAAAGTCCTAATTATCCAAGAACACTTAACAATCCTAAATAGTTTACACACTTAACAACAATGCTTCAAAAGACCTAAAACCCAAACCAACAAAACCAAAAGGGAATAGACAAATTCAAAAATATAGTTGGCTCTTTCAACACTCCTCTCTCAGTAATTGATATCACTGGTAGATATAAAACAAAACATTTTCTTAAAATATTTGACAAATCATTTCCAAGAATGTTTGATATATATATCCAACTATGTGTATGTATATATATATATACATACACATATATAGTTTCTTTTGATATCGTATTCTGTGAAGTGGAACAAATGTACCTTAAACATATGTTATATAGTCTGATTTATTTTAAATTTCTATTCTACTATAAGCCAGTATAGCTTCCTTTTTGTATTATAATATCTAACTGAATTTTCTGATTATATAAATAAGGCAATTATGTAGCAGTAGCTGTGCTTCCAGAAAACAGCAAATATGTAAGTGGCATATTTTGAGGATTACACAATGGTGAGAAAAAATTAACTTGGTATTTTAGGGGTATGTTTGTTTCAGTTTTCCTTTGTTTTCAGTATGTGTATTATTATTTCAGTTAAGATCTTGTTTAAATTTCCATTTCTGGCAGTGTGGTAGAGTATATAACCAGAAGACCCTCTAAGAGCAAAACACTCTTAAATGCTAGGGAAAGTGGAATTTGAAAGGACAAAGTTGAGCTCATAAGAAAACACAGGAAATCTCCAGGAGCTGCCAAGAACAAGCTGAAAATTCACCAACTACAATTGGGAAGGGATTGGACTTGCGGCGGGTCTGTTGGCTCAAGTGGACAAGATTCAGTAGCCATGCAGAGAGAGGGGGTAAGACCCTCAAACCTTCACATGACAATGAGTTGGGATTGTGAGTCAAAATGCTCCAGCCTGTTTCAAGGGTTTGACTAGAAATGACTCATCCACCATCGGGGGAATATGCAAGAGCTTTTACATTTCTACCTGGAATTGGATGGGAGAGAAGTACGGCTAGAGTTGGCAGCTGTTTGGGGTTTGACTTTTCACATCTGAATTTTCTATTTTCACTCAAATAGATATCAGCACAAAACAAGTTTTAGGTTAGTAAAACCAGGACACTGGGTAAGGCAAACACCAAATCTATTTCTTGAGACACATCCTAAATCCAGACCTCCCAGGGTTTTCACAAATGAATCTCCTGAAGTGTACTTATAGTGCCAAATTAGAAGTTTCAAATGCAAACCAGCGGACAGGAAAAGGAAGCCACCAGCCAGGCTCCCCAAAGCCTCCGAAAACTCATGCACAGACTGCTAGAATAGACTCTTGCATGGAATATTAGCGAATTTCACAGTTAATTTAATTTGAACATTATTTATTTCTTTGAACTATTGCCTTCTGCTTCATAAAAGTCACTGCCATTTGTCATAATATAATAATGTTCCAAATTTACAAAAGAAATGCGTGGACTTCACAGTCATTTATTTCCAGTATTGGGACATGCTCAATAATTTCATACATAGTTCTTCCTTTTCCAGTTTTTTTAGAGACCTATAATTTTCTTTTTTTTTCTCTTGTTTTGGGGTACAATTGACATATAGATGATCTCACATCTAACATAAAAATAAGTTTTTTTTAAAATTTAGAGGTTATCAGTAATAATTTGTGCTAAAGTAGGAACTAGACTTTAATGTTTTTATTTGATATTACACTTTAGTGATTTATAGCACATGAAGATTGTACATATGGGTGCATATGTGTTTAAAAATACTATTTGCAGGCTAGATTTATTTTTAAGAAAGCATCAAAGAACCAAATAACTTTGGTCAAGAATATTTTATCATATTATTTTAATTTTATTTAGTAATCCAAATTTGAGAATTTTTTAGGTTAATAGCCATTTTTTTTGAAGCCCTAGTTTTAAGGTATTAATAGACTGAGCTCATTTATCTTCTGTATGAACCATGAAATGATTGGTGTAGCTTAGTAATGACCTTGCTTATTTTATATTAAACATTTCATATCACCTGCATATTAAATAGTCTTAGGATTGTTTTATAACTGATTTCTTTTTCCATTGCTGCTGTAATTGTTATTTGTACTTAGTCTAATGCTCTCACAACCAATGTGAGTTCAGTAGTTTCAAAGACTTCATGCATTATTTGCTGTGGATATAAAGGATCTTGGCAAAGAAGCATAGAAACACAAGATAGGCTTTGCCCAGATGTGTTTCTGGAAACCATGTGTCCATACAGGAAAAGAAATCTGGCTCAACAGAATTGTAGTTTGGAATGACCCACTGTTTGAGGAAAAGGAGTGTGGAGGAAGGAAGATGGAAAGTCAGAGAAAAGACAAGACTAGAAACACCCAGCCTTGCAGAAGTAGATTAGCAGTCCCAGGGATACTTGGAAACCTTGTGGGAGAAATGAAATTTTTTTTCGGGATCAACGTTGGGATTTTCCAATCTGAATGTCAGGTATTCTTAATGGTAGAAACATTGAGGGCTATAAAGAAGAGTGCATGTAGCCTAGGCCTTCAGATTCTGGAATTGAGGTAATACAGATTTCTAAAGAGAGATTTCAGTAACTTTATGGTCCTGAAACTCAGCCATGGTGCCTTCATTAGGACCGAGCTAGTGTTATTGGCTGAATGGTTGGACAAATGATATGTGGTTTCTGATTCCTGGAACATTGTATTTTGAGGGACTTCCTTCATGAAATCCTAACAGAGGGGAGAGGCAGACAATGGCTAACAATGAGGAGGAGCATTGCTCTGCTGGGGAGGTTTACAGGATGCTCTGGGTCCTGTACAGAGAGGAACCAGAATCGGCATGTATCTTGGAGGACTAATGAAGAAGTGGGGAGTTAGGTGATGATAAGCTGAAACCTGAGGAGGAGAACTGAGGCAGGTGAAGTGGATGGGAAAGGTGCCCCAGGTGGCTGGCCAGCCAAGATTACTTGGCATGTTTGGGGAACAGAGAGCAGACCTTCCTAAGCAGGCATCAGAACACATGGGCATCTCCATGAGAAATGCCGGGCAGCTGCTATTTTCAAAAACATTTGTTTCTTAACCGTCTGATATTGGCAAACCAATGTTGAAAGGTGGCTTTAGAGCCTGGAACTTTTAAGATGTGTTGAAGAATAAGTTTTTCCCAGAAGACTGTGACAACAGGACTAGTGTGAAGCATTTCTGCAGGGTCTTTTTTATCAAAGTGGTTGAAATTGAAGTTCAAACTTGATGTGCATGACTAATCCCTCACAGCAACATGGACTGTTGAGATCTTCCTGGGTGGCTCATTCTTGGAGTCCTTGGGGTACCTCCATCAGCAGATGTTTAATAAGTGTACTCTCAGCCTCGGGCACTGCACTGGACTCCAGGGCTAGACGCATTGGGTTAGGAAGAGCGGCAGCAAAAAACACCTCCTAAGATTTGCCTCTGCTCCTGCATGTATCCAGAGAACGAGGAACTTATCAGAGGAGCCAATATTCATTTTAAACAAACAAGACCTCTTTGTGTTTCTCTAAGAATTACAAAAGAAGGGAAGAACTGGAGAGAATTAATTTAAGTGATGATTAATAAGAAAAGGTAGAATAATGAAGGGAACAGGTGGACCATGGGGAAGGCTTATCCTTGGATGGAAGCTCCACATGGAAGATTGAGCACAAAATACTTTTGTGTGGCTCTTTTGGTGGGTGGTAAGATGTGGAGGCAGATGGGATTGGAAAAGGTGGCAGGGCTGGATAATAAAACCACCCCAAGTGGTATCCTATCATCATCCAGATGACAACTCAGTTTTTCTAGTATGTTCTTGGCCTCTCAAACAGCATGTACAAAACCCAGCTTGCCCTGCCCCCACCAACTGATGCTTCTGCAGATTTTGCCCACTCAAGTAGGGCAGGACACCTTCCTGCATCCAGCTGCTCAAGTCAAAGCCATCCTGGCTCTTCTCTCTTCTCACTTCACAGGTCTTACCCGCAGCAAGTCCTGCCGACGGCATTCAGTGTGCCCAGAGTCCAGCATGCCTCACTCCCCAGCCCAAGCCCCGTCATGTCCCTTGTGGGTAACCACTGCAGCCTGTTCAGCTATCTCCCTGCCAGATCACTCTGCACCCCCTCTTTGATGCTTCTAAACGCTAATATCATATCAGTGCTTAAAACTTTGAAATAGCTTGCATTTCGCACATGGTAAAGGCCAATATGGTGCAAAGTCTTATAAGGTGTGGGCTTGCTCTACCTCCTATTATTCTCCTGGTCTCCACTGTCTCCCCTGATCCCAGGCTCCTTTGTTATCCTGGATCTCAAGCACTGTCCCATAGCTGATTCCCTCACTTCCCTGCTGTTCCCCAGATGACCCTGTGGTTCACCCCACATCATCTGCGTCTGGTCTCTACTGCCACGTCACAGTCTCAGAAATACCTCCTCAGGACCTGGAGCTCCTACTTAGACTTCTGTTTTCCTCCCCTGCTATATTCTTGTCCATAGTATTTTATTCATTTCATTTTTTAAGTTCTTTAAATTCTTTTCTAAATTTATTTTTTATTAGTACATTATAGTT
Organism: Aplodontia rufa; assembly: GCA_004027875.1. NCBI lineage: Eukaryota > Metazoa > Chordata > Mammalia > Rodentia > Aplodontiidae > Aplodontia > Aplodontia rufa. The sequence goes on from PVKS010000507.1 coordinate 132,824, forward strand.
TTATATAATGTTGGGATTAATTGTCACATATTCCTAAATGCACACAATTCAGCAATTCAATTTGTTCAATATCCCTCCCCCACATCCCTCTACCTCCCTCCTCCCATCCCAATTCCTTGCCTTTTTCTGTGTCCTATATTGTTCCTAAAAAACCCAAATACAGTGACATAATTCTTACACCTATGAAGAACATTTTTTATATATACGGCTATATTATATACAGTGACATTTATAACTGCTTGAAATGTACCTTGCTTTATCTCAGTTCCAACATTTCATCTTCTCCTCCCTTCCAATCATCTCTTGTTATTCTTCAAAATATTTGACAATGGGAGTAAACATTTACTTTTTTGCACAGGTATGAAGTATAGCTTGTTCAAATATCCAATGAAGTATCTCTTGCAACTGCATCTTATAAACATTAACATTTTCAAATTTTGTTATATGGATCTAATACATAAGTTTATCTATTTTACTCCCAAGCCTGGGTTTAGGTCCAGCCTCCACAAATGAGAGATTCCATTCAGCCCTTGACTCTCTGTGTTTGACTAACTTCGCTCAGCATGATTTCTTCCAATGCCATCAATTTACCTTCAATGGATGCAATATCATTGTTTCTAATTGCTGAGTAGAACCCCATCGTATATATATATATATACATATATATACGATATATATATATATCGTATATATATATGTATATATATATATATATATATATATGTAACCAGAGCTTTTGGATTCATTTATCCAATGAGGGGCATCTGGGTTGGTTCCATAATTTAGCTATTGTAAATTGAGCTGCTATGAATGTGGATTTTGCTGTGTTGCTATAATGTGCTGATTCTAACTTCTCTGGGAAAATACCCAGAAGAAAGGGATAGTTGGATCCTATAGTGGATCCAATACTAATTTTTTGAGTCTCCACACTACTTTCCAGAGTGGCTGGACCAGTCTACAATTCCACCAAAAGTGTGCTAGTGTTCCTATCTCCCCACAGACCCTCCAGCATGTGGTATTATTTGTATTATTCATCTTTGCCAATCTGACTGGAGTTAGGTGAAATCTTAAGGTAATTTTGATTTGCATTTCTCTTATTGTTAGTGATTTAGAACACTTTCTCATGTATTCATTGGCTTGCTCAATGTCCTCTGTTGAGAAATTTCTGTTTAGCTCTATGGCCCATTTATTGGTTGGATTGTTTGTGTTTTTGTTGTTGAGGTTTTTGAGTTCTATGTAAATTTTGGATATTAGTCCCGTGTCAGAGGGATCACAGGCCATCATTCTCTCCCATTCTGAAGGTTGTCTCGTGACTGTTTTGACTATTTCCTTGGCTGTACAGAGAAACTTTTCAGTTTAATGGCATCCTACTCATTTATTTTTTACTGTAATTCTTTCACTTTCAGATCTGTGTTGAGGAAGTTATATAAATTCTGCCTAACCAAGAGCATGGAACATCTTTCCATCTTCTCAGGTCTTCTGCAATTCCTGTTTTTAGTGTTCAATAAATTTCTTTGTAGAGGTCTTTTATTTCTCTTGTTAGATTAATTCCCAAGTATTTTATTCTTTTAGAGAATATTATGAATGAGACTGATTTTCTAATTTCTACTTCTACTCTATTATTGTTGGCATATAGGAAAACTATTGATTTATTGGTGTTGATCTAGTAGCCTGCTAGTCAAATCAATACAAGTAATTCATCACTTAAACAAAATTAAGGGTAAAAATCATATGGTCATCTCAATAGATGCAGAAAAGGCCTTTGATAAAATCCAGCACCCATTTATACTCTAAACTCTAGAAAAAATAGGGATCAAAAGAACTTATCTTAACTTTGTAAAGGCCATATATGCCAAACCCTCAGATAATATAATGCCAAATGGAGAAAGGTTGAAAACATTTCCACTGAACTTGAGACCAAGACAAGGCTTCCCACTTAAATCGCTTTTATCCAATATAGTCCTGGAGAAAAAGTAGCAGTTTTCTGGTGGAGTTTTTTGGATCTTTTTATTGATTTATTGGTGTTGATCTAGTAGCCTGCTACTTTGAAAAATCTAGCAGTTTTCTGGTGGAGTTTTTTGGGTCTTCTAGATATATGATCACGTCATCAGCAAGAAGGTAGAGTTTGATTTCCTCCCTTCCTATTCTTATCCCTTTGACTTCTTCCTTCTGGTTGCTTCATAAAAAGTGTTTGGGAGAGTTCCCTCTTTCTTAACTTCTTGGAATAGGAGAGGTGTGAGCTCTTCTTCAAAGGTATGGTAAAACTCTGCAGAGAATCCATCAGGTCCTGGGTTTTTCTTCTTTGGAAGGCTTTTAATTACTGTAGAGATTTCAGTGTCTGTTATTGGGCTGTTTAGGATTTCAATTTCATCCTCTGTCAATTTGGGGATGTTGTATGTGTCTAGAAGTTTGTCCATGTCATCCAGATTATCTGATTTAGAGGAGTATAGTTTTTCAAAATATGTTCTGATAATCTGTTTAATTTCAAGGGGATCAGTGATGATTACCCCTGTTTCATTGGTGATTTTGTTGATTTGCTTTGATTCTCTCCTTCTTTTAGTTAGATTAGCTAGGGCTCTGTCCATTTTATTTATTTTCTAGAAGAACCAGCTCTTTGTTTTGTCAATTCTTCTTATTGTTTTTTGTTCTCAATTTCACTGATTTCAGCTTTGATCTTAATTATTTCCTGTCTTCTGCTGGCTTTGAGATTGACTGTTCTTCCTTTTGTAGAGATTTGAGTTGGAGCATAAGCTTATTTGTTAGGGTCATGGTTGCTTCATAAAAAGCCTCTGAATGTGATTTGATGTTTCTCTCTTGCTGCTTTCAATATTCTTTCCTATGATTTCCCTGTTGTACATTTTGATTTCCCTGTTGTACATTTTGAAAATGATGTGTCTGGTGAGCTTCTCATTTGATGAGGCCTATTGGATAGCCTATAAGTTTCCTGGATGAGCATATCTGACTCTATTTTTATATGGGCAAAATTTTCTTTAGCAATTTCCTTGAGAATATTCCTTATCCCATTTGTTTGTGTTTCAATTTCTTCCTGTATACCAATTACTCTTAAATTGTTTCTTCTCATTTCATCCCAGATGTTTTTAAGATTCTGTTTGTGTTCTGTGAGATTTTTTTTTCTTTTTTGTCATCCATGTGCTCTGGCTTACTCAGCCTGTTCTTATTTGCAGAAGTTCTTTCTTCAAGACCTGAGGTTCTATTTTCTATAGAAGTTAATCTATTATTAAATTCTTCCATAGTTCCTGTCATGTCATTGACTGCAGGTTTTAGCTCTGTTACTTCCTTTTTGAGTATGTCTATTTCTTTGATAATAGAGTTTTCATCTCTTGAGTCGTCTCACTTAGTCCCTTCATCGTATCTTCTTTTAGTTCATTAATCCTTTTAGTAATCAATTCATTGATAATATTATCAAGGTTTTCACTTGACCCCTATCCGTGGCATCCTTTTTGGGGGACTTTTGAGTTTGAGGTGAACCTCTCCTTGTTTGATTCTTCCTTTTGAATAGCTTCTTGTGAATCTCTGAATTGAGATTTCCTGAGGGGAAAGTAGGTAGTTCCTCAGGTGGTTTTTCCTTGCAAGTCAAATGGTCAGATAAGCCACCAAGTCTTTGATGATCACCTTCTTCCAAATGCTGTTTCTGCCTGGGTCCTTGTGTTGGTCTACATTTTGGTTCCAGGCTCAAGTTTGCAAATCTGAATCTACCAAAATGGATACCTACCTTCCAGCAGGACTCAAACAGCTTCCAAAAGTAACGTGGGCATCATTAGGTGGGGGCAGCTCCAGGTGGGGAACCTCCCCCAGTTGGTCCTTAGCAAGTCTCCTCTGAATGGGGGTCCTACTGGTGGTATCCTGAGCACCTTTGGGTGGGACTCAAACAGGCCCCAGCTGGAATAAGGGGTGTCTGGTGGGCGGGGCTGCTCCAAGCTGGGAACCTCCCTGGATGGTCCTGAGTAGGAGCAGTTCCTGACAGGGGTCCTTCAGGTGGTGTCCTGAGTGCCTTCTAGTGAAATTCTAACAGGCCCAGCTGGAATACTAGGTAGGCAGTTCTGCTCCAGGTGGAGAACCTCCCGTTATTGTTCTTGAGCAGGGCTGTTCCAGATGGGGGTCCTACTTGTGGTGTCCTGTGCACCCTCCAGTGGGACTCAAACAGGCCCCAGCTGGAACTTGGGGTGTCTGGTGGGCAGGGCTGTTCCAGGCAGGGCACCTCCCCTGGTTGGTCCTGAGCAGGGCTGCTCCAGATGGGGGTCCTACCAGTGGTGTCCTGAGTGCCTTCCGATGGGCTCTTTAATTTCTTAGTAGAATGTAAGCTACTTCAGGGAAGAGGTTTATTGTTTGTTTGAGGGGGAGCATTATCAAAATAGATTTAACACCTAAAACAATTTCTGACATAATAAACACTCAAAAATATTTGCTAAGTGAGTAAGTTGTACCCATTTTATAAGTGAGGGTTAGAGGTAGAGGGAGGTTAAGAAATTTGCTAAAGGTCCCACAGCATCTTGTGTGCCATGCTGATCTTGGCTGGCTATTTTATGGGTGGGTGGGTGATGGAAATGTTGTAGAATTGAAGTATTTATGGTGGACCATATTGTTTTTGGCATATTAGAGCTGGAATCCAAGCAGAGACTGAGAAAGGTCGGTGAGGCCCTTTAGGTCCTGTGAACACCAACTCCCTTTGTCATGGAAGATGGTAGGAAGGTGACCCATACAACTTGACTACCCTGGGTTACAGCTCCAGTAGTCTCTGATCAGTAGGTCAGGGACTATTGCTTTTTTTTCTTTTTTCTCAGTGACTTGCTTTTTCTTCCTCTCCCTTTGGGTCAGGAGTTCCCTTTGAAGGCTCAAATAGGATGGGTAGGGTGCAAAGGATTTTAGGGGTCTCTATTATAAGATGGGCACCATTGAGCTAAAGGATTGCTTTGAAGACTTGCTTCTGAAAAGGTCCTCTGATGGCTCCACGGGGTCGGCCTTTCAGATGCTTTAAAGAAGGAAAAAACACCTTTATGGTAGAAATTACCCATTCTGCTTTGACTGTTTTTTGACAAATATGTGTGAAATTTAAAAATGTCATGTCAAAGAAGAAAAAGTGATCCTCATTCAATGGAATTCTATGAGGGAAAAAATCCAATTGGAGAGAAAGGGGAGTTATCTATTGTCAATGCATCTTTATGTAGGGAAAGAAGCTTTGATGTAACTGATAGCTTGGTTATATAATAGTCCAAGATACAGAAATGGCATGTGATGTATTATGTAGCACTTGGGACCAAAAGTTTGCTTCTCTTAGACTAGCATGAAAGTTCAGGCCCAAAGCTTTTGTTGCAAAGAGGCTTTCTTTGTAATAAATCAGGAAGACCTGTAAAAGTTATCTTTAGGAGTCACCTCATATGTACTTCGGGGAGAAAAATTGTTAACTCATTAAGCTTAATGGCCCCTGAAGTATCACAAGATGCTAGGAAGCTAAACCTTTAACAAATACCTTCACTTCTGAGGAAGTAAGTATTGAACCCACATAAGAGAAATTCTTTACAGTGAATATTAGAAAGCTGAACTATCATGAAGGACACAGAACAAAAACTAAATCATTCTTTACAAAGGGAAGTTAACAATTCCAGAGATGGAAACTCTCAGTTGTATACATCAGGAAAATCACTTAATAATGGCTGTCAGTTTAAAAGAAAATTAAATGACCAGTTTTCCAAAAGGGCCAAGAGGAAAAGCAATTTAAATTGTAGGAATTTGTGTGTGTGTGTGTGTGTGTGTGTGTGTGTACATGTGTGTGATGAACAAGCAAGATATTTATTCTGGAGAAGGTATGGATAAGTTGAGTACTTGATCTTAGGGTCTACAATTAGTAGCATGTGAACCCAACACTAAAATATTCTAGTTCCATGGTCATGAATTCAGCACAGAAAATATAAAATAAAATGCAAAAGTGATACATAATTGTACAAATGGGGACACGATACTTTCTGAGCTCCACATTGAATGTGATGGTAAGAATATTTAGCTCAGTATCTGACCAATCATAAGAGCTCAAACACTGTTAGCAACCATACATTGTACGGGTCATAATTATTATCATCACGCTCATGGAGACCAATTTTGTGTTAGTAGATTCTTAGGCACTATTTAATTTAATTGCACACACAAGAGGGTAAAAAGTCTGAATGAAATATTCTTTTAGAGCAAAGTTGAGCACCAACAAACTTAAAATCTCAAAAAAAAAAACCTAGACATGCATCAAAAAGATCAATTCCGTTTTTGCCTTCAGATTATTCCTTTCCTCTGACCCTCTGAAACTACCAAGTGAAGTAGGCATTGGACAAATATATGGCATGGCTTACATTGAAGCACTTTTCTAATAGTTCAGATGTTTGTCTTTCTGATTTATCATGGCCAGACACCACTTCCAGGTCTCTTCGCATTCTTTATTCTGACACTGAATCTCAGGCTTCCATTCGTCATCCAGAGATATACTACCTGTCTTGTTCTTGTCCAAATTATTTGCAAAGATGCTGTAATTTAGTGTGGACTACTTGGGTGAGTGCTGTGGTTAAAATTATTGCTTGCCTAAGGTTTCATTTTGAAATCCTGATAAGTCATTTTGAATGTGAGCCACGTTGAGTACATTTCAATTTATTACTTTTTCTAAGTGAACTAATCTAAATTAAAATCTCAGGGAATCAATACCTCATTTTTATCATACAGAATTCTTATTCTACCTTGCATCATTCATCTACTGTTCTCTGTGGCTTGGAAATTTCTAACAATGAGGAGGTATTTTCTATCATATTATGGAAATGACATATTTGTGGCTTGTTGTTTCCTACATATGAGCTGAAATTCTATAGTGAAAGTTACGTTGCCTTAGCCCCCTTATTTTATGTATTCTGCATAACATCCCCAAAGCTTTTTATCATGAGGACTACCTAGCTTATTATGGAATCACAGTGTGCATGATTATCATCTGAAAACTGTCACTAAAATTGTCTCATCATTTGTTTGGCTTTAGTTTCTTTTTACAGTAATAGCCAGTAGACTAGACAAATAGGTAGACACCTCCATATTTTCCCAACTCTCTTCAGGGCCCTTTCCCCAGTGTATTCATTTTGACTATTTCCTGTCACTTTATAAAAGTCCAGTGCTGATTTGGAGGCATTGCAAAGATTTTTAATGCATGTAAGTCTCCTAATATATTTCTATTTCTAGTGACCTAGAAAAGAACAGAAGCAAAAAAACAGTGCAAGTGGAATTTATTCTCATGATAGAGTATTTAAAAGAAACATAAAATCCTTTCAAGGGATTTATTGAGTCAGATCTCGTCTTTCCCATTATTCTTTTATGTCCCACTTGTACTGCATACTCTATGGCCAATCCATAAAAGAATAATAAAATAGTCTCCATTTTATGCAGTCACGTACTAGCGTCTCTGCATAAAATAGGTGAGGCATATATTTTACGTTCGAAATTCCAAATGGCCACTCATATTTCTTTTGTCTCAGCTTTCAAGGTTGGGTTCATAGTTTTTCAATAGTAAAAGATTTTCAATGCATTGCTTCATGAGGGCAGGGACTCTGTCCATCTTATCCACTGATGGATTCTAGAACTTGGTATGGGTCCTAGCACACAGCAAGGTATCAAGAAATAATCTGAAAATAATCTTTCTTCTTTAACTGTTTATCATTAGCTAATGTACACTTTCACATTAGTCATTATTCAGGACAGGAACATGCAGTACTTACAGTCTGAAAAATAGATTTGCAGTGAGACATTCCAATTTTTTAAAGGGCAATAATACTCTTGCCACCTCAGAAAAAATGAATGAGGACTCTTAGGAATTTGATTTAGTGGGAATATGCTCTATATTAAAAAACTAGTGTGTGTGTGTGTGTGTGTGAGGGAGGGAGAGAGAGAGAGAGAGAGAGAATTAGCCAAATACTGGAGAAGAGACGGACATCATGAAGAATTACCTAGTTGTTTCTATGCCAACTTGAGCATTCATCCTTGTTCCAACTTGGGCGTTCATTCTTGGTTACTTTGTCCTATAATCTCCAGCGATGAGAGGGGATGTATAATTGGTAAACCTGAGAGGATAAAAGGTCACTGACATCAAGATGATTATAGTCTAGCCAAAAACAAAGCACACAGAAAATTTTTAACAGTGACAACACAAAAATATGGAAAATACCTACTGAAAGAAGAATAGAGATCCTGCTGGACCAGGGTGAATGGAGGAGGCTTCAGGAAGGTTTTAGACAGGATCTGAGCCCTGAAGAACAGGCAGCATTCATACAGTTGAAGAGGAAAGATAATGAGAATGAGAAAGGTAAGAATGAGGCATTTGGAGAAGAAGAAATGGTGTCAGCTAGTGGTGTCTGCACACAAGAGTGGCTACGACACTGGCTAGTAATGTTTGGACACAGCAACAGTGACAAAGGGAGTTGTTCTGGAAGATATTCAGTAATACAATTAGGCCAGAGTTTATGCAAATATCACAGTCATAATGAGAATTGGATGTGTTTAGAGTTTTGATGAAATACATAAATCATTATCATTTTTATTCACAAGAATATATCTAGTCCCTGATTGCAAATGAATCATCTGGCCAAATGTTGATTGAGAAATTTCATTCGCCAATGGAGACAGGAGCTGAAAGCTAAGTAGAGATGATTCTCAACAATGCCCCCCAAAACAGATGGACTTTGGAAAGTTGTTCTCTGTAGTCCATGTACTTTTCCTTTTATAACCAGCCAACAGCAGAAAACAAATAAAAAGGGACTAAAAGCATCAGGCAGAGAGAATAGGCACTTGGCGACTTGTGAAATTAACTCAACCCACTCTGCAGACTGCCCTAATGCAATTCAGGATAAGTAGACATCAGCACAGATCTTCTGAGCCAGGAAGCTGGAGGTGCTCACCTGCTGCTTCTATGGCAGCCTTTCCACTTGATGGCAATGTATAGCCATATCAGGAATGGGATCAAGGCCAAGCAGAGAGCTGGCTTCTATAGAAATGCAGCAGATGGGGCTTTGTCTGCACCCCAGGGTTAGCCCCTCTTGCTTTAATTGTCACTACAGAGAAACCACAGGACTTCTGTTGTGAAGAACAGACTGTTGCACTCTGATCTTCATAGAACGATGTTGGTGATGTTTGAGAAGTTATTTTGTAGTTTATGTGTCAAGATCGATCGGGTCAAGACCATACGTCCCAAATTTAATAATGCATGTATAAATACAATAACAATGGCTATGTGCTGCAAGTTATGAACAGAGGGCTTTAAAATGCAAAAGATAGTGAATATCTCAAATATAGGTCAGCAAGAGCTTGGTTAAATCAGGTGGTTTTCTATGCTTCCACTGGAATAGTGAATAGATGGCCTTTAAAAGGGTGAGGAACTATGAGACACCAATTGATGTTATGTGAAGAAAGAGAAAAAAAATGCCTAGTTTAAAAACACCTGAGAAATACTGAGTTAAACTAAGCTAAATGGATTTGTTGTTATTTTCTGAGCCCCTTTAATAAGTGAAGGTGCCAGGCGATTCTCCTAGAGGGAGGTAGATGAGATCAACTCTCCCTGAATCATTAATTTCCTTGGGATTAGATGATATATGCCCTGGCCTAATGTGGAATTTTGAACACCGTGAAGATTTCAGGAACTGATGAAGGTCTGAAATCAGGCTCTGTGCTTTGGTTTGCTTTCTTAGTCTTGATGGGCGACAGTGAGCCTCATTCTTTGCAAAGTCGAGGGAAAGCAAATGTCTTCTTGTCCAATTCCAAATAACTTTGGTTAACCCAGGTGATCCATTCTCATACAAATATTCAGTCATTTTTAAAGACAACTTAAGAATGAATTTAATAATTAAAATTTTTAAATAAATGCCAGACCAGATATATCTATTCTGGGAAAGAGCAACAAATTTTATTTATTCAGTATTCCATCCATCACTTTATAATATATGCAGTCTCCGTAAATGCATAGAAAGGTGCAAAATTTGAAGCTGATGAATTATGGAAACCTTATATGTATGCTTAGTGCATTAAACACTTTCTGCTAACCCTTCCTCTCAACCTCCCAGCAGATATGGCTCAAATAATTTGAGGTAAACAAAACCCATTAGTCACCTTTAATATTCAAGAAAAGACAGCATGATTAGTTACATGCATAACAATTTAAAAATATGACCACATTATTTTGTGTGTTAAACTCAGCTGAATTATTGTTGATACCAAGTCTGTTAACTGAAGGGTTAGAAGTTTGCTCTGAATTCCAAACTCCAATTAATTGTAATTTTATATAGCCAATCAAGTTGAATAATTAAAAATAATTCATAAATTACATTGCTATGTCACATGCATGTATGAATATATAACAATAAATTCCACTCTTACATAGAATCATAATGCACCAACAAAATATGAAAGAAAAGTAATTTACAAGTTCAGTGCCTACAACATCAGTAATGTGGATCACATTTATCACCCAAAAAATAAATAATAGCACCTGGAAATTGGAGAGTTTTAACTTTGCAGTTGGTATTTGAAGTTACACAAAAAGAAGGGCCTCTGTTTATAAGGAAATTATAAGGCAAATCATATATGAACACATACAAACAAAGTATTGGTCATTTATTTACCATATGAGTGCAGAATTCATCATTAAGATGGAATTTTAGATTAAAATGTTTTGCTTCAATAATTTGATTTTTTAGATTATTACCTTAAAATGTATATGATGGATAATTATTTAATGTTTCAGTTTTGTTTGCTCGTATTCAAAATGTACCTACCATTTATTGAACATTTACTATGTGCCAGTCACTGGGTTAACCTCCTTACTGACATTATTTAAGCATTTTTGAGAGCCATATTCTATTAGAGTTAAAGGTTAAGTAACTTTTCCCAACATGAGTCAGAAAATAAAGTAGAGGAGGGATTTGAACTGAGGACAATCAATCAGGCTCCTTTCTTATAAAATGCTTTCTTATAAAATGCAGACAAAGACTCATCTGCTGCATCAAGTCCTCCCTCTTGATGAAGAAAGAAAAACATCAGTTCTAATCATCTCCCAAGTTTGTGTGAGGCTTTTGACAGATTGCATTTCCCAAAGATGTTTGCATTAATATAGACACCATCCAACACATGCTTTTATTATGAAATTTTTACATCTGGACTGACTGTGCCACTTCCTGGTACACCAAAGTGATGCTGATATTTCTACGCGGGGTCACAGACGGCAAGATGACTCTACTTGTATCTGCCTTCTCCCCTGTTCCTCTCTCTCTGTCCCTCTCTCTGCTTGTTCTGGGGAAGGTAGCTACAATGCTGTGAGGAGGCTCAAGCAGCACAAGGGAGAATCCTGCTTGGAGAACAACTGAGGCCAGGTGCCCAACATCCAGCACCAACTTGCCCACTATGCATGGGAGCTCCTTTGAAGTAAGTCCTCAGCCTTGTAAAAGGCTGTAGCTGACTGCAGCCTCAAATGACAATCCAACTGCAACACAGGAGTGACCAGGAGCCAGAGTCACTCAAGAGCTGTACACAAAGACCTCCCCCACAGAGCGCATGGGAATACATAGAAAGTACTTGATTGTTATTGTTTAGGTGTGATTTGCTCCATAGCAATAGACAATGCAAGATTACAAATTAAAGCATGCACTTTAAGTGTTCTGTAAACCAAAGGAATCACAAATCTAGAGCTTGCTTTATACATGTAATTTTGTGTGTGTATTCTGAGACCAGAAATTCAAGCAAATAGGCATGCTTAACCAAATACTTTATGTTGTGACTATGATGCAAATAACCTCCAATTCACACCAAGTTTACTGCAATGAAGCAAGAATAGAAGCCTATTTAACTGACCTTCCATCAGGAGATGACTGGAGATGGGGAAAAAGGAAATAATACATTCAGTTCATATTGTATTTTATAGTCCACAATGCCCTTTAACAAAACTCACCTCAGGAACTGATTTACCATGAAGTTAATGAAGGTTTGGCTTCTGGACCCTCAGTGGGAGTATTGAATGCTAGCAATACTTCCCATAGTCTGGTTTTGGGAAAATGTGCCAAAGTAGGTATTTTAAGAGCAATTTTCTAAGACCAATCTCTCTTTTAATTTTATTCTTATTAGTTCATTATAGTTATACAAAATACTATTTTGATAAAAATATACAAGCACGGACTATAGCTTGCTCCACTCAGGCCCCAGTACTTCCCCCTTTCCTTTTTCCCTCCCTCCCCCTATTCCTCAGACTCCACTGGTATCCCGTCTATTTATAGTTTTTCAAAAAAAAATTTGTACCTTATAGGTGCATTGCACCTTTATGTATATACATAGGATTGTTTGGTCCATTTCATTCCACATTCCTCCCTTTCCCCAAACCTCCTCCCTCCCCTCAATCCCCTTCCTCTAATCCATTGATCTCTCTTCTGTTTTTCATGGGATCCTCCTCCTATTTTCCCCCACTGCATTTTAAGACCAATCTCTCTTTACTCTGACTTCCTCTCTCTCATGCTTTGCCACTGACTTTGGAGTGGCCATGGGTGCTTTTGGGAACTAAGATGAATGGGAGCTGGGAATACAGTTTGGCTTGTATGTTTTCTTGTTTTGGTTTTCCTTGGAGGGAGATGATGCAGTTTTTTGTTTCCTAATGTAGTACGATTTCTTTTCTTATTCTAAAGTTCCACATTTATACATTTGTTTTATATTTTTGTAATCTGTTTTCTTAAAGGAAATCCCCCAAATTCTATAAGTTTTAAGCTTCATAGAACTTGAACCTGCTCTCTATCTGCTTAGGTTATAATTGCAATAGCCCCACGATGTTATTAGGGAAGATGCTGTTATCTCAGATTTATAATGAGAAAACTGAGATCTTAAAATTACAAATGACTTACTTAAGGTCATGTAGTTTATAAGAAATGAAGAGACCTGAACCTGAGACCTCTGATTCCTCTGGTTCAATGATCTTTTCACACCCTCACTTTGCTTGACGCACATATCTCTCCTTCTTCCTCTAATTTTCCATCAAAATTGATCTATCCTGGGGCTGGAGAGGTGGCTCAATGGTAGAGTGCTTGCCTGGCATGCACCAGCACCCAGGTTTGATCCCCAGCACCACATACACAACTAAGTGGAGGGGAAAAAAAATCACATACAAAAAAATAAAATTCAAAAAAATTGATTTACTCCCCATACTTTAACATCTTAACCTCTCCTGTGATTAATAAGATTATTCAGCTCCCATTAACTACAAATATTTGGAAACATTGTCATTTGACAGCTGACTCAGAGCTCAAGCCTTAGAAATGACTGGTGTGGGGTCTGGGCACAAAGGCAACTTAATGTGGTTTACATTTTAAGTGCACAACTACCCCGCTCCCCTCCACCCCCGCCACCATGCCTTGAGAATCTTGTAAAAATCTGCCTGTACATCAGGCCAGGAAAGGGACATCTCGGTAGCAGGTATGGCCAGGGCAAAGGTAGGAAGACTTGGTGCTGGACTGTACTTTCCTAGGGAGAGCCAGCAAGGAATTGATGAATCATGTCTCCCTGCTGTGGTTTGGTTGACATCATGTAGAGATACTGCTTCAGCTTCAGACACCATTGACCTGGCCATGCTGTCCCCTCCATGCCACCCTCCCAGGATACCACCTGTTCTGACTCCTAAGAACGACAGTGTACCCCAGTGGTGCATTTCGGTGGAGACAGTGTTTTGAAAGCTGGATCACCTCACTGGGAGCCTCTTGGATCCTTTTACAGAGCTAACAAATGAGAGCCCCATTTGTTGACCCAGATGTGGGAAGAATTAAAGCTTCCCCCAGGGTGCAAGTGAATTGGACAGAATTGAGGCACTGGAACAATTGATTTCAATTAGTCTTAAATAGTAATAAGGAATGCTCGAAAGAGCATTTCCCAAAGTGTCCTTCAGCTGATAATTTATTTCCATTCCTTTCCCTCTTTAAAGGCAAAACTTTAATGGACTGTCTTTTTGCAGCAAATCTTAATATAACAGTTAATATGCAGACGAAGTGACCCGGGCCCCTTGACACCTGTGTCTGATTTCCATTTAGCAGGAATGGGAGGCTGAAAAGAGGAGGGAGCCCTTAAGTGAGATGTGGTCCCCACTCTGCGCGAAGTGCAGCTCCATCTGTTAAGATTCTCCTATTAGTTTCTTACAAATCTCTTTCAACGGCAGAAAATTGTGAGGCCATCTTTTCCAATTCTGTTCATGGCATTTTCACTAAAGTATAGTTTTTCCATTTGATATTATGCATATTCTTAAACGTTAATGTTTTACATTATGTAAGATCTTAGTTACTTCATTTAAATCTATTTTAAGATAAATGAATAACAAATAAGAGGTGGGTAATCTGGCTAGTTCCTTTTTCTTCATTTTTGCTTAAAATATTCTAAAGGGGAACTGTTGTATTTCCTCTTCTTTGCCTTATCTCTTACAATTTCCTGATGAACTACTCATTAAAGCACCCATTAATCTGCATATGATTTGATCCTAACCCTTCCTTTCTCTCTCACTTGTTAGTTCTTGTTTTTATCAGTTCCCATTTTATTTTCTTTCCTCCTTCCTACAATGAGGCTAAAGATTAGATCTAGTGGCACTCCAGGGCTGGTAAGCAGTTACAGCTGATGGGACTGGAGTTCCTGAGGACTGGATACAGCTGCAGGACAGCAAGACGGCAACCTGTGCCAGGGCTCTGGCGGAAACAGACCGTGAAAAAGAAGGGAATGGCCAAGTGGTGATATGGCATTGTGCAGGCCCAGAGGAGATTTGAGTGGACCCTGCGAAGACTTCAGGAAGATGAGCACAAGAAATTGTAGGATGTTTTACTACCATTTGCTGTCACTCTTTGAGAAAACCTAGACTAAATGTTTTCTGTAAGTTTTCCTGTACCTGAGCTGCGTGTGTGTGCACATACATGGGCATTCGCGAATCATGCAGAGGAGGCAGAAACTACAGTAGCTGGCTTCAGGGGAGGCTAGACACATTTGGAGTCCCCCTACTCTATGCTCTCTTCCCAGCCCTTACCTGATTTCTATTTACAAATTAGAAATAGGCATGGCTTTTGGTCCCATTTGCATTGAAGAGACTGTTGCAGAGACAGTCAATTCACTCGGTCAATTCCTGATGGTTCACTGCCCACTGTAGGCCCTATTGTTGTACTGATTTGACTTCTATAGCAGGCAGAAGATTCTTACTGTGCTAAGGAACTACTTATACTATTTAGGAAAGAGTGGATAGACCAAAGCTTTGGGACCCAAGTGCAGTAACTCAAGTTTGACCACTGCGCTGACTCCCCCATTCAGTTTCAGGGATTTTTCTCCTTTCGGTCATCAGACCCATAAATGTTTCCTGTTACCTATTACAGTTCAGCCATCAATTTGACCACTTATACT
This sequence comes from Aplodontia rufa, assembly GCA_004027875.1. Lineage (NCBI taxonomy): Eukaryota > Metazoa > Chordata > Mammalia > Rodentia > Aplodontiidae > Aplodontia > Aplodontia rufa. The sequence goes on from PVKS010000507.1 coordinate 148,247, forward strand.
TCTAGAACAAAGATGTAGTCTTTGTCCTCATCAGTTTGTGAATATGATAAATATAAAAGTCAGTTATAATTATGTGTGCTGGTGTTTATCTGTCTCTTTTTTCTCATGATATAAAAGTTATTTTAAAAGAGAAATACCTTCGAGAAAGACTCCCAGATCACTTACAATCTCAAAATCACTCATTATTTTTTGTAGTTTTTTAAGTCGGCCTTTTTGATGCTGTGACCAAATGATCTGACAAGAACAATTAGAGGAGGAAAAGTTTATTTGGGGGCACATGGTTTTAGAGATCTCAATACATAGAAGGCCAGCTCCATTCCTCAGGGCTTGAGGTAAGGCAGGATATCATGGTGGAAATGTGGGGTGGAGGAAAGCAACTGGGGACAGGGTACCAGGAAGCAGAAAGGCTTTCCCCACCACTGACAAAACATATACCTCAAAGGCATGTTCCCAAGGACCCACTTCCTCCAGTCACACTCTACTGGCCTGCAGTTACCACTCGGTCAACTCCTATCCAGGAATTAAGCATTGATTAGGTTAAGGTTGTCATAACCCAATCATTCCATTTCTAAGCCTTCTTGCATTGTCTCAAACATGAGATTTTGGGGAACAGCACATACCTAAATTATAACACAAGTTAAGGGCTTTCAATGCTTCATTGACTAAATAGTAGGAAAAAATTTCAGGGCATGTCTAGTTAGCAATGTGAGGTGTTTCTATCTGAGAAACTCTTTTTGTGGACAAAATCTTCAGGTAAACTCTGATATTTGAGGCTAAAGTTGGTGGATGGTTTTGCCTGCTATCCCAGCTTTCTCTTTATGACCCTTCCCAGCCTCTATCCCCAGGCTGTGTATCTATGTGACTTAGACAATTTGCCGGATATATCCCAGTGTCCTCCTCTGACAATGAGTGGGGAGAGCCAGTCCCGCTGCACAGAGTTGGTATGAGGATGCAACAAGAGGGTATATCCCAAACCCTTAGCATCATGCCTGGAAAACAGATTCCTGGTAAACACTGCCATTAGCTTTTATTACTAATGGCATATTCAAGACTAGAGACCTTCCCTCCTCGTCTGTGCTCTTCCATGGCTGTGCACAGGGTCAAGTGCAGTCTGTTGTGGCTTGCACTGAGGTCACCCTGTGGTCCATACTTGCTTCACTGATGTTTTCAGTCTTCTCTCACTTATAGCTTCTCCACTGACCCAGTATAACCAGCAATCCCATCTCGTTTCCTCCTCCTTTATTTACAAGGTAGTGATGTGTGTATGCACACACCAGCACATCTGTGCACAGAGGGATACCCAACGACCTCTCTGCATGCAGGACAGCTTGAAGCTGACTTATCACTCAGCAGTGCTTTTCTGATCTCCTTCTCCAGGGGTGGCACTCTGTCAGTCCCAGCCTTGGTCTCAATTCTTCTCCTCTGCCTTTTAGAAGAGATTTTTCTGTAGCCCTCTCTCTCCTCCTCCATTGTCAAATCTCTTTCTGCATTTTCCTCGCCTTGCAAGACAGCTCTTGTCTCCTTTGTCTTTCCTCTCCCACAGCTAACTCCTTCCTGTCAGATGAGCCTGCTTGATTACATGCCTAGTTCTTTTCCATCCAAATGTACCCAGTGAGCTGCCTCAGTCCCTGCCTCAGTCTGGAAGGTTTTATTCAGGGACTGAAGTGATGTATGAGTGCTTGTTGCAGCAGCAGCATCTCACATCATGGTCTTATGGCCAGAAAAGGGCACTGTTGAAATAGATATAGGAGCCAGGTGCCACCAACAGTGCTGGTACTAGGACCCTGATCCCCAATCAAGAGCTCCATAAGACCCAAAAGATGGATGGATGAATGCCATCTGGATGCTAGAGTCTGGCCAGGAGGGCAGTAAAGTCACGGCTCACAGTGTTTAATTTTAATTTTCCCTGAATAAACCAGAGTGAATTTTGTAATTTGCAATATTGTGAAGTTTGTCAACACATAGGGACAAAAACACTATTTACCCAGTGTGCTCTGGCTAATCAGACCTGGCTGTCTTTCTGATTGCTGATTCATTTTGTTCATACTTACAAGGAAAGAAATGTATTCCAGTGGAAGCATTTGTCTAGACGAGCTCTAAAGCCAAAGCAAGCTGAAATGCTGAGGATAATTGGCTCAAAGACAGCTGTACAGCTCCTGGGAGAAAATTAGCCTGTGGATAGGGAAGGAGCTGAGTTCTCACCAGAACATCGACCAAGAGGTGAGTCTGGGGCTTCGACTGACTTTCCCAGATGTCCTGCTCGCTCAGGACAATTACCTCACCACCACATCTTTGGCCAATGATAAAACTCTAAACTTTCTTATCAAATTGCCATCAGCTAGAGAGCTCTTAACCATAAATCTCTATTTTTGGTGCCTTGCCAGTATAGCATTTTTATATAATACATAATGTGTATATAACTATGCATAATTACATATTATATAATCACATTATAGATGTTATACATAATTTTACATTATATAATTCACATTACAAGTATAACATATAATTATTGGTCCTTTCCCAGTAAAATTAAGTATGCAGTAATATGTAACATGTGTAGTTGTAATAAAGAACTTCTGGTTCAATTAAATTATAAGATGTACCTCTAATAACTTGAAAAATTCATTCATCATTTCAACAAATAGTTAAGAAGCTTCTGCATGTGATAGAGTTTAGGATACCAAATTGTGGCCAATTAGATTTCATGTTAAGAATATTTTATTGCTTTTTAACTGCTTAAAGATTTGTATACATGTACAAGATCAAGATTGGTTTCCCACTACTGTTGGGAGAATGCCATATGTAAAATAATCTGTATGATTCAAAACGTTTAACCTCTGCATGTTACATCTGCTTCTTTTGTCTGTTCAGCATGTCTTTTCACTTCTTATGAATAGCGCCCCAATTTATCTTTGGGTAACTACTTCTTTCCCATTGGAAGCAGCAAAATAACATATATTTAAAGAGTGCCTATTTAATCAAATAGCTTTTGTAAATAACCTGCTTGTTTATCCTCTTGGATTATCTACATGCCAAATGGTTCACTTTTACCTCCTCTTCCATACATTCCATCTTGCTCACAGTCAATTAAATTGAGGCCATTTAGGGCCAAGTGTTTCTCAGATTCATAATGCAAGCGTTATTCTTCCATCTCCACCAGCCTTACTAATCTTCCCTGCAACTTCTGCTTGCTGAGAGCTAGCCCATTTCTGCTGTTTCTGGTTGTCCAGTCTCTCCTCAGTCTGAAAGCAAAGAACAAAGCGAATTAGTAGGAATGTGAAACACTTCTCTCTGTTGAGCACGCACCTATATCACCACGCAGCTCTCTTCTGAAACTTTTTGACAGGTTAAGAGTGCATCTGAGCTGTCTCTTCTCCCCGAGGTGGGAGGTTCAAAGGACCTCATTAGAACAGTGTCATCTATAACGCATGACCACTAATCCCTGAGAAGGGTTTGAAGGGTTTTTTTTGGTTGATTTGTTTTGTTTTGTTTTGTTTTTGAAGAGAGAGAGGAACAGTGAGAGAGAAAGAGAGAATAAATTTTTATTTAGTTTCTCATCTGGTTTTTATTATTCTACACTTGAATGCTGGGTGAGAACCTGGGTCCTCACCCATGCCAGACAAATGCCATAACCACTGAGCCACCGCTCCAGCCCTTGAAGTTTAAGAGCATTTGCTCTCTACATTGCAAGTTTTATACCCAGGAATTTTTGGAGAACGAATAAGAATATTCTCTAGGAGTAAACTGTGAAACTCAGGGCCTCATCCCACCTGGCTGCAGAAAGGATTCTCATTTGGCTAAAATAAGAATTTAAATAGGTACCTAGGAACTTAGGCATCTTGGAAACTCCACAGATTGTCTTTAACAGTTGAGTAATGCTTTAGGAGCTCCTGATCCAGGAACCACAAAGGACCAGGAGGCTGTGGAGACAACTTCTCATACCATCCAGGAATGCTGCCCTTCGTGGCCTTATGGTAAAACTGGCAATTAGATGGCCTACAAGAGCAGATGACGGGCTGGAGCAGTGGCTCGGCGGTTACGGCACTTGCCCGGCATGTGCAAGTACATGAGTTCAAACCCCAGCACCATGTATATAACTATATCTCAGAACAATGAAAGTCACATGAAAAACTAAATAAAAATTGTTTCTCTCTCTCTCTCTCTCTCTCTCTTTCACTGTCCCTCTCTCTTAATAAAAAAAAAAAAGTAGATGATAACCTTGTCTCTGCTTAGGGATTCCACCAAGATGTTTCCTGATTCATCTGTGAATAAAACATTTTCCTCTCTATTTTCCTGACGGAATATGTTCACCCCTCTAGTTTCTTCTCCCTTATGTTTACATATTTCTCACATTGTTTATTATATAAGATTTTGGAGAAGACACATGTAGAGTCACCTTGTTTGAAAAGTACCTGGCTTAGTTTAGAAGATAAATACCTCCACCCCCAGTCCCTATCCTCCTGGCCTACACCCTATAGATTCTAAGAGAATGGCTTCTAGAAGCCTGAACTAATTTGGTGTCTCTGGAAAAAGTCAATGTTTTTGTGAATCTGCAGCTAAACAAAAACTCCTTGTGTATCTATTGTACTAAATCATCAATACATTCTTGAAATACATATTGCTTTTATCTCATTTTCAAGGAAAAATGTAATGGTTTGGAATCTGCCTCTTTACTATGTAAGCTTGGGCATAGGTTCTGGTTTTCCCATCTATAAAATAGGGACTAATGCCAATCCCATACGGTGATTGGGAGGATTAAATAAGGTAATGTGTGGAAGTGCATGCTAAGTTTCTGGACCTAGCAATTGCTGAGTTAATGTTAGGTGTTTAGTAGGTGTAGGAGAGAGTAATGTGGCTCTCTATCCTGGACTCAAACATTCGTCAAGATCTACTGGCCAGGATTTTCTTACTTCTGGGATACAGTGATGCATACAATACTGTTCTTATTCTCAAGGAGAAAGCAGTTAGTCTAGGGAGAGCTTCACAATCAATTAAAAAACTGCAATATTGTTAGAGACAGTAATGACCATTAACACTTATTGAATCTTTAATATTATGCTGGGCATTTTACATAGATTAATCTTTTCAAAAAGTTATGAAATAGGTAGTATGGTTTTATTTATCTTTCAGATGAAAAAATTGAGTCTTAGAAAGATTAAGTAACTTAAGACCTGTAGGACTCCAGGAAAAAAATGCTTTTAGCTATTTCTCTTTACTGAGATTTAGGATATGGATATGTGGCCTCCATGAAGGGAGCCATGGATCGAGAAACACACTGTGTTTGAAAAGCTGTGAGGAGGAGGTCTTATATGGACTGGGTCTTTATGGAAGAAGAAAATTTTGTAAAAGAATGAGGGGGCTACCAGGCACAGTGGTGCATGCCTGTAATCTCAGTGGTTTAGGAGGATGAGACAGGAGGACTGCAAGTTCAAAGTCAGCCTCAGCAACTTTGGGAGGCCCTAATCAACTTAGTGAGACCCTATCTCAAAATAAAAAGACAGGCTGGAGACGTGACTCAGTGGTTAAGTACTCCTGTATTCAATCAACAAAATAAAATAAAAGAATGAGGCGGTGGAGGAAACCATCCCAAACCATGCTGTGTGGCCTGGAACATGCCAGGTCCATGGACACAGAAGATGGAAAGTGGTGAGGAAGAAGGAAGAAGTCCACTAGGAGTAGCCTGGTAGATAACGCTGAGGACCTTCAACTCCAAACATGTGTTAAAGGCAGGGTTTTAAGAAAAGTTGACACAGGGTCAAATCAAAGTTTGCAATTCCTGGCCTAGGGGAGACTCCTGAACAAAACTCAATAATAAGATAAAGGCCATGAGTGCTCTGATGTGGAGGGAAGGCGGGAGATACTGCTGGGCAGCACCCTGATGATGCATGCGCTTATTTAAGGACTTCCATCTACCCCCTCTGGATTGCTGATTTTCTAAGCGCCACACCCATGTTAATGTTGCTAATTTTAACTTTATAAGCTAGTATAATGTTGTTTAACAGTTATAACTTTATAAGCTAGTGGGTACCCTATAGATGTACATTACTTAAAAGTATGGAAGACTAAAAGCTCAGAAGAGGAACCAGACATCATGCTCAGGAAATCAAAATAAAGGGATCCTTGGACTGAACCTTAGAGGATGATGAGATGCCGATAGGGAAGTGGTAAGAAAGGGATCGATGCCCAGGAGAGGAGACGTCCTCAGCACAAGTGTGGAGGCATGACGAGCCGCGACACATTCAGAAAATTCTTGGCAAGCTGGTCTGCTGAACAATTTCTGTCTCAATCCTTGATATTTTGGGGCTGGATAATTCTTTGCTTGGTACAGCTGTCCTGTGCATAGGATATGTAGCTCTGTCCCTGGCCTTTACCAGTTAGATGCCAGTACCCCCTGCCTCAGTTGTGACAACCAAAGGTATCTCCAGACATTGCCAAATGTCCTCTATGGGACAAAATCCCACTCCTCTACTCAGAACCACACAGGGCTCTGCAAGTGGAAAAAAAAAAAAAGTAGGAGGATATAATACAATATGCTGCTCCAGGAAACACAGAGAGATTTTAATAGACATTGTGCGTCATGACCAAAGAGGACAGATGGACTTAGCCTGGGCCCAGGGGAAAATTCCTGAGGGATGGAAGCAAAGCAGTACTGTGTTCCAGGAAAATCCCTAGGCATTCATGGCTCACAGGGGCTCAGGCTCACCTAGAAGTGGGGCAGGACTTCTCTCCTCCAGGCAAGAAAAGAAGGAATTTGAAGAGAAGCTATTGCAGGAGATTGGGAGGGGACAGCTTCCTAGGTGGCTGAACCGAAAGAACTTGGTTCTGAAGAAGGTGCCCATGCGATGAAAAGAGCCCTTCCAAGGACTAGGAGAGTGCTAACGCAAAACCGGAAGCGACACAGTTAATCAAAGGAACAAGCAAGCGTGAAGTGCCAGCCCCTGCAGAAGTGCTGCCAAAGCTTGCAGAGCCAGTGGAGAGCAGCGCATGCCCAGCAGAGAGCTGCCCCTGAAACGGAGTCCAGCGACGTTAGAGGACTCAGACAGAGGGAAACAGATGGTCGTCGCGCTGTCCTCAGTCACTTGACAAGCTGGATAAATAATTGTTGCCAGGGAAAACATAATAAAAGCAGGATTTTGCCAGCATGAGCTGCTGCCATGGCCTTTGGTTCAGGGCACGGTTCTGGAGCAAGGAAAAAGAAAATAAATCCGGAGTGATGGAGAGAAATCAATTAGCCTCACAGATGGGCCTTCAGCAACCTAGAAATGTGGCTAATGTGAGAGGTGAAGTAAGATGGGAAGAGAAAGGCTGTGTTTGGGGATTGGTGAGAGGCCTTCATGGCATCAGTAACACTCAAAGAGATCCTGGCCTGATGGCTGAGGCCGAGACAGACCAGTGCCCAGGAACACCAGGGATGTGTCCCCAAAATTCCCCTGGGAAGTTACTGGAGAAACTCAGTGGGTATGTGGGTGTTGGTGAAGCGAAGAGATGAATATATTGTCCAAAGACAGGTTATTTTCCAATTCAACTTATATTTCCACGACTGTGAGTGCAGTTCAGTGGTAGAGCATGTGTGAGGCCCTGGATTCAATCCCCAGCACTGCAGGAAAAAAATATCTATATATATGCACACACACACATATACATACACAAACATGTAACATCTATATACACTTACAATATATATAATACAATTTCCGGAAGTCTATGTTATATAAATTTATATTTTGAAGTAAATGAGTGAATATTTGCTCATCTGGCTAGATCAAAAAACCAAAAGAGTGCATTAAAAAAGCACAATGTATAATTAACTGTTAAGAATGACATAAGGGACTTTTGTTAGTCTCTGGCTTCAGGTAGTGCTCAACAGATTGAAATGGAAGAGAAGGCCAAAAGAGAGAGGAGAATGAAAGGAGAAAGAGGAAGAAGATTACAATTGTAAGCAAAATCATCATCATTTTTTTTTAATAAGAAAGAATACTATTTTATAGGTTTTTTTTTTATTAGCTGGAATGGCACATTCCAGCTAATAAGAGTTGTGGCTTATGTTAGGCAAGGGCTCCATCACTGAGCTCTAGCCCAGCTTTCAGAAGAGCATTTATCAAACCAGAGACTTGAGCAAGAATTTGGGGTTTTGCTAATAATTCTTTTATCATCCATAATTGAAATGTTATTGACATTTCTTGGAGCCTGGAAATGAGTTTGATTTATGTTCCTCTTTTCTGAATTTGGTGTCAGTAACACACACGAAGTCACACAGTGCCTAAATGAAACTTCAAAAGCAGTTTCTTAAGTAGCTACTTGCCTTTTTTCTCTCTCTCTCCATGGTTGTCACAGATTCTGAGGACAGTCCTGTGGGGAGGCAGAGGCGGAACCATTTGTGCCCATTTTCATTAACAGATATGGAAGACACACTTTCAAGGCTCTTTAGTCTGCTAGGCTTTCCCAGCCAGGAACACGAGGGCTGGAAATTAAAATCAGGCCTTTTGATTCTCTGCCAAATGTTCCTTCCCCACTCCACAATGCTTGCTAACAGGAGATTGGTTTATGTGGTTAGAGTCACATGCCCACAGTAGCTTGAGAATCTTCTTGTCCATTGACTGATCTGACCTTTTGTTGATAATTAATACAAAGCTCTTTTTCTCACTCAACCAACTTATCTTTTAAGCAAGTCATCTCCACTAAAGCCATTCCTGCACCTAATGTGCCCTATTTGATTCACCCCATTAAATCATATCCCTACCTAGACTAATGTAGCTCATGTCTTCTAGAAAGTTCTTTTTAATTAATTTTACCTTAATTAATCCCACTTTTAAACTAAAAGTTTCTTAATTCTTAGTTTGTACCATGTTTGTTTTCACTTTTTTTAAAAAAAAGTGATTTTGCCTATAATGAAATCCTTTGAAATACTGTTATAGAGTGGGAAAATGGTTTTAAAGTATCAGATGAAGAATTTGAAGCTGCCATTTTGTAAGTGAAAAAGATTGGATCTCAGCAATTTCATATGGTTCAACACAACCCTAATAATCATTTTGTGGAAAATTTTTTCTTTCATTTTTCCCTTCCTCTAATTCAAGAAGCTATGCTGGTCTGAGCTAATTCCTTGTCTCAGTCCAGTATAGAATGATATTAGCAGAAACCAAAAGAAATTGAATCTGTCTTGCTTTTGAGTTCTCAAAACCTGGGCCTTTAAGAGAAGCTAATGGACTTAATGAATAAATAAGTGTAGTAGAAAAAATGTTTTGACTAAGAGCATGAACTTTGAACCCAGTAAAAAGAATATAAATAAATAAAAATTCATCATAGTAGGGAGAAGATAGGGAAAGAACAGAGCCAAAGGGATTGGCACCAACTCTGTGTGCATGTCTTTAAACGGTCTGACATAGGAGGTCAGGACTTAAAGGAAACACCAGTTATGGGGCACATATGTCCTAATAGGTACAGAATATTCCTAAAAGGGAACTCATTGGGAAAATTTTATGTGTACACATATATATATATATATATAGACATATATACATATATACATAATGAAATATATGCATGTATTTCATTATTAGCACTTTTTATATTTGAAAAAACTAAAGAAATATTTTGTAGAATTTGATAGAAAACTGCTTTGGACTTTGTAAATTCATATGTAAGGGAAAGATAGGGATGATGACCCTGAAAGGCACTCCTGCCTTGGGTGAACTAAGCAAGCATATTGGAAATGTATTAAGTAGACAATTTGGGAGGTTGGAATTCTAGATGGAAGGGGTCTTGACTAAAGGGAGAAACATGGAGAGAACCCAGGTCTTGCCAGGCCTTTGTACTAACCCAGGTAGGAGGTAAACAGGACATTCTTGCACTTTAAAAATGATAATTAATCTGGGCTAACCACTAAAACAAATACATCATTTGTTCATGGATTTCTTATTCTTTGATGTCCTAAATGTATTGAACCAGAAAAGATTTATGAGACACGACTAAAAGACCAAGACAGATTGCTGAAAGAAGGGAGATCAATTTCATGGAGATTGCTTCCTTCTCATTAACACAATCTCTCTTTTTCAGCTCCTTCCCATGTAGCAGATGTTCAGACCTCCTCATCTCAATATGTATTATAGAGAACTCTGGCTTCATAGCTATTTGTTGATGAAGCACAAGTTGACTTTCAATAGAAGTTGGAATGGGGGATATCACATGTGGAAAATAGTGTTAAACCTCCCACATTTGAGGGGGGGCTTTGAAGTGGAATCAGTTTTTCAGGGACTGCTCAGGACTAAAGTGATCCCTTCCCAGGTATCAGTGGGATGCAAGCCTAACGCAACTTATAGCAATAGTACATTGTTTATCTTGACTTTTATTTTCCTCTTAACTACCCAGTTGCTCGAGCCAGAAACTGGACATTATCCTTATTTCCCTCTTCTTCTTCAACCCACACGTCTAATCAGTCACCATTCCTATAGTTCAGTGGCTCTCGAATTTTAGCCTGGTTCCAAATCCCTTGGTAGACTTGATAAAACACAGATTGCTTGGCCCCAGCCTCAAGAGTTTCAGGGAAAGAGGCCGAGAATTCACATTTGTAACGGATTTCCAAATGGTGCTGTCAATTCAGAGAGCACACTGAGAAATGCTGCTGTGAATGGATTCCTTAACATCTTTCTCATTCGACCATTTTGGACCAGGGACCGTGGACAGCTGTTACCCTGGAATCTCCCTATCATCTGGGGGATTTCCTTTGTTTCCCTTGCATGCATGATCTGCAGTTGACTGTACTTATTCTATGCTTTCTCCCATTTTTTCCCTGTAACTTTTGTGAAGTATATTCTCTAGTAGTTTTAGAGTAAGGTTGCATGGGGAAATAAATTTATTGATATTCTGTACATCTAAGCATGTCTTCATTCTGTCGTGATGTTTTGCTCTAAGTTTGGCTCAGTATCATAGATTAACTTGAAAATAGTTTCCCTTCAGATTTTTGAAGGTGCTTGTCTGCTGTGTTCTCATTGCCAGTCTTTATTTGATAAGCTCTTTTGGGTGTGACCTTTGATTTATTGTCCATAGGGCTTGTCCATGTCCATAGTGCTTTGAAATTTCTCTATGATGGACCCTGGTGTGAGTGTTTTTGTTCATATTCTTATTCTGTTATGTACTTGATGATTTATTTTGTTTGAAAAATGATGTATCTCTGCTGTGGAAAAAATTTAAACTATTTCAGTAATTTCTGACCTTCTTATTTCTAGGTTCTCATTTTTTGTTTATCTCATAAATTTTTATATATATATATGCTTATATACAAATGTACATATACACTGAAAATACTACAAATCAAAATTTTCCAAATGCGTATACTACAGGCGATAAAAAATCAATAAAGAGTTCTTACATGTGCCTGTGTATTCTATACACATCACATATATATTTAGTTGGAGGTAGTAGCATGATATATCTTTAGGAATTTCCACATTATATTTCTTTTCTGTGGTGTCCTTGTATGATTTAGAAATCAAGTGTAATCATACTTCTAAAATGGGATGGGAAAAAGTATTAATTTCCTGTGTTGCTGTAACAAATTGGCACTCGTTAGCTTAAAACAAGATTTATTCTCTCACAGTTCTGAATGCCGGAAGTATGAAGTCAAGGTGTCCACATGGCAGTGCTCCCTCACAGGGATCCACAGCAGCTTCCTCTATCTCACTCGTAGGTATGTGAGCACAACACAGGGCTCTCTGCCTGTGTCACATGGCTCCATGCTTTTCTATCTTGATGCTTTCTCTGCCTCTCGCCCATAAAGATGCACCTGATCCCTATTAGGGTTCACCCAAATGGATAAACTCCTCTTTCAAGATCCTTAAGTTAATCATATTTTTTTGCCATTCATATAAGGTAATATTCACTCTTTGGTATACAAAATAATATTCATAGGTCCAGGGAACAAAATGTGCACATATTTTAGGAAAATGCTATTCAACCCATTAAAAGGAGGTTTCTCTTTTGTTTTATATTCTGGAGTGATTTTATTTAATGGAGATTGATTATTCAAGTAAAATTTCTGAAATTGTCCCCCCAAATTTGGGCTAATAATTTATATGATTAATTACAAGGAATTGTTTTAAATTAATTCTTTAAAAATAAAAAGATTGGTTTTGAAAGTGGTGACTGGTGAGAGGGCTTCATGAAGAATCTCTCCATGAAGTAGATGCCAACAGAGGAAAAAGTGCCTTTCTGTGAGGTGGGTAAATGGCAAAACTTCACTGAAACACATCAGTAGACAAAAAGGAAAACTGGAGACTCAGATGCTTAGATACAACAAGCAAGGAAGAAAAACCACATAGGGGCCAAGCAACTGTGTCTGCAAGGACCACCACCTGGCAGTTGCACTGCTGGTGTGACACAGAGGGAGGGAAGAACACACACAAATACATGAAGGACAAAGTGGCATGGAGAATCTTGCTGTCAGAAGGGCTCCTGCTCCTTGGCTGAACCCAGGGTCAGCAATAGTGCACATATCTTAGATGTGCCTCCAAACTGGCCATGGAGGTCCACGGAGATCACCATCCTGAGAAAAAGGATGGTTAAAGCAGCTGCTCTGTGAGCTGTGAGTTTGGATCAGAGGCTGCCCCAGGTGTGGCAACCCTGGCCGCTGTCCACCCCAAGAGCCCCATGATCAAACCTCCTCAGGCGCTACAAATTTTGGACCAACAGGGCCCCAGGAGCTGCATGTTCTGACTGCATCAGGCCCCATGCATTCACAGCAGAGACAGTCCCAGGAGCCATGTGCATTATGGGCTGGTGAGGGCCTCAGGATCACCAAGTTCCACAGCATCTGCAGCCATGCTGCCAGGATCATAGAGCTCTCCTTGCAGTTGCCCTGGGATCCACAAGATTGCCAGCAACTACTAGGGCCCAGGCTGAAATGGGACAGGAGTATGGGAAGGTGTTCACAAAAGCACCCAGGGTCTCAACCCAGGAAAGCTGAATGATGGTATCCACAGGTAACAGTGGCAGTTAAGATCTACAATTCCTCCATATGACAAGAATACTGGGAGGATTCCTGGGAATCTGACTTCCAGTTGAGAACAGCAAAAGCCAGGGCCCCAGTAATTTCACCCTGGAAGCCTCCATCTAGGAGCCAGATATAATCAACAACCCGTGCTGCCTGTTTAGACCTCCTCAGTGAAAATCACCCATAATCCTCCCAACATTCCATTAAGACGCTGGGTGTTTTTGTTTGTTTGGTTTGGTTTGGTTTCTCTATTTTATTTGGTTTTTTGTTTATTTGTTTGTTTCTTATTTCCTTTGCTTTGCTTGTTTTTCTGCGAATTATTTTTGTGTTTGTTTGTGTTCTTGCAGACCTGCACATTTTGTTTTGTGCTGTATAGCCTCCCAGTGATGAGCTTCTCTGTGCCCCCTTTTTTCACTTCCTTCTGGTAACAACTAGGTATTATTCCTCTCTCTCTCACCCTCCCACAAAGTCATTATCTCAATCTCTTCCTTGTTTTTCTTTCTTTTTTTCTGTTTATTAGAATATTCTACATCATCTCCACTTTCTTGTGTCTCTTGTTCCAAATTCACAAGTTCCTCTCTACCTTCCTATCCCATCTCCTTTGCTCTCAAGTCTATTTTTCCTTACCTAGGGAGGTACTGGAAAGCTGAAGTGATTGCCAGACTTGCTTTTAAAATGGGTGTAGTTTGACAGTTATAGTCTGACAGAAGATACTTGCTAATCCTTTCATAGGTGGTAATTAACATTGTCACAGTTATAGAAGGAAAGAAGTAATCTGTTCATTACTGACTATGACATGCATTGATTGTATATATTGACTCTTTTCCCTTATCTCATGAGGTTTTGAAAATTGTAAAGGTCAATAATAATTCAAAAGGTTGGTGAGCTAGCTATAGAATTATACCATTCAAATTGTTCCCCAGTCCAAATAAGTGAAGAGATAAAATCCATACAACTTGGGCTGGAGTGGTGGCTCAGCAGTTATGGCGCTTGCCCAGCTTTCACAAGTACAGGAGTTCAAACCCCAGAACCATGTACACAACAAAGTCTCCGGGTAATGAGGCCACATGACAAACTAAAAAAAAAATTATTTCTCTCTCTCTTTCACTGTCCTTCTCTTTTTAAACAAACAAACAAACAAAAATACAGCTCCTCAACAAAGTGCCAAAGTGAGATAACCACTGAGAGCTCTCAGGCCCCACTTCATGACACTGAAAATGAGGAAAGAGGGAAATAATTCTCTTCCTCAAACCCACAACTCCCCAGTCAAGGAGTCCATGGACAGGGACAGGAATGAAAATTATGAAGAAAGTAATAATTTGATTATTAAAATGATCAAAGAATTATTAGAAGATTTAAGAAAGGAAATAAGAGCAATTACAAGAGCTGAAACATCATTTAATAAAGAATTAGAGATGCTGAAAAAAAGATGTTACAGAGCTCTTATAATCAAAAAACACAGTCAACAAGATTAAAAGCTCAATGAAAGGTATGAAAATCAGAGTAAACTCAATAGAAAATAGAACTTCAGCTCTCAAAGAAAGAATATTGGACAATGAAGACAGGCTGAATGCATGGAGGATAGACAAGAAAAAAAACTTATTGAACATGATCAGAATTTCCAAGAAGTATGTTATGAAATCAGAAAAATAACCTGAGAGTGATTGAGATAGGGGAGAACATTGAGCCACAAACAAATGGCATAAACAACCTTCTCAATGAGATAATCAAAGAAAATTTCCCTTATATAAGAGTAGAACCAGATATTCATATAACCATGACCCATAGGACCCCAAATAGATCTAACTAAATAAGAAATTCACCAAGATGCATCATATTCAAAATGAATAACATTGAAAATAAGGAAAGTATGATAAAAGAAGTAAAAGAAAAACACCAAGTCATATTCAGAGGCAAACTAATAAGGATCACTGTGGATTTCTCAAATCAGGCCATAAAGGCAAGAAGGGCATAGAATGAATTTTTTCAAATATTGAAAGAAAATAATTGTAGATCTGACCACATTATGGTCCAGCTCCTCTCCATTCCTATGCTAACTGGGAGCAATGGTGGTCGCAGCTGCCGTAACCTGGCTGAGACAGCTATAATCCCTCTTTTCAACTTGCCACACCCAAATCTCTGATTCTTGAAAAATCTGCCACTGACTAGCACTGTACCCCAGTGATGATTTTCTCCTACATGTACCTTGCAGGAAGGCAGTTCTTCTGGAGTTTTTTCATCTCATCTTGGAGCCAAATGAGAAGCAGCCTTCCTGCAGCTCGCCATCTTGCAATCCTAAACCGATTCTTTAATTTCTCTAACATTTATAAATTTAAGCAGGTTTTCTCTCTCATCTTGAATTAGTTTGGTCTAAATTTTCTCTCCTAGAAAATAGTTTAAGTTTTAAAAAGTATTGACATAATGGCATTTAAAATATTCACTTCTGGATTTTTTTCCATTGCCACTGTATCTCCACTTTATTCTCTTTTTGAGGTAAATAAATGCTATTTATGAAAATTAAAAACAATTTCTAAATAAATCTTGACTAAGGTACGTCAAATCTATTTTGCTTCTAGGTAAAGTAAGTTTACCTTTGCTAATTCCCTCTTGTGTTTTTATTTGAAATTTTATTTGCACTCTCATTGAGACTTTTTTTTTCTACTTTATTGGGTTAATTGGTTGCTTACTTTCTACCATCTGGAATTTTTTTAAATTTAATTTTATTTTTTAGCAACCTTACAAGATTTTAACAAAATAATATAAAATGTGTATATTTTATATATTATTTCATTAACATAACCCTTTTATGTTTCTTACATATGCACTTAAAGCTGTAGGCTTGCCTCTAACGATTGATATAGCTGTATTTGTGAAGTTTTGTTCTGTGCTGGGTTTATTAATTTTTAGTTTTAAGTGTTGTTATCTTCCTCAATCTGTAAGTTATATTAAAGTATACTAAACATTTTCCAAATACACTTTGGCAATAGAGTTCTAATTTTGTTGCATTGTTGTTAGGGAATATGATCCCTATGATATGAATTCTTTACATTTGTTGAAGAAATTACGTTGTAGACTAATTTTTTATCAATTTTTTAAATGACCCCCATGTAATCAAATGTAATATGCATTGTCTAATTTTTGTATGTCAGTCAATCTAATAGTTTTATTTTGGTGTTAAAATTTACATCTTGGTTATTTTTGTTCAATTTTGTATCCTAATTATTTTTGATTGATTAAATTATATACTACAAAAAGGAAAGTGTTAAAAAATCTTTTATTATGGTTCTGGTTTTTATATATAACCTTTTCTTCTTGTAATTCTCTTAACATTGACTTTATGTATTTTTAGTTTATGTTTTTAAGTGCATACAAATCTGACATTGCTACGTATTTCTGCTGAATTATTCCTTTCATTGTTATATGATATTGCTTTTTTTACTTAACATTGCTTTTTTGCTGCAAATAATTACTCTGATATTAATAGAATCACATTAGCTTTATTCATGCATTTTAAAATTGTGTATATCAACATTTGCAGAGAGTTATTGTATTTAATTTTATCTCTTAAAAAGTGCAACTCTCAAGTATATTAATAATTGTTACTGATCAATGTGAATGTATTATTATCTTCACAGTTTGAACTTTTGCTTCTTTTTCCTTTTGCATTCTATTAGAATGTTCTATCTTTTCATGTACATATTGACCCACAGGCCCAATTGTTTAGAAGTTTTAGAATTTATAATACATTTGTAATTAGATTTTAATCTTTTTTTTTTCACCTTAGGTTAAGATCCCGTCTTTCTGTGTATACGAACTCCCTTATCTGTAGGGGGAAAAAAAAACAGCTGATAGTGAAATATTCTTACCAGAGTCACTAATGGAATTAAATCAGATAATGTATCTCACACATCTGGATATACAGCTTATTGTCTGGCTCATAGTAAATGCCAATATTCAAAAGTAGATTGTGATTATAATTAGTTTTTGAATCTGTGCTGCATGTCTGGAAAATCTTTCCAGACATTTTACCACTGAAAAGTTTTGAGGACTTGATTATATATTCCAGCACAATGAGGCAGTTTACTGGTATGCAGGGAGTTTAATTATGTGCCTTCCTGCTAAAGCCTTCAGTGGGAAGTCATACGATCAGCACTGTGGGAAACTGATTGATTAACTCAATCAAGATCATCCTCAAAGATGCCTCCAAAAATACATCTGACAACTTGTGCCTGAGGAAATCACTCAGCCTCTGGGAGTAGGAGGAGTCAGTTCTGTACAGGAGGAAGTTATATGATAACCCCATGTGGAGACTCTTTTCTCATTGATGAGTTTTGAAAATATCTCTTCAAAATTTACTCCAAGAGGATTTTTGTTTTAATCTCTTTGAAAGTATTTATTTGCCTGTCGGAACATATTTCTTAACATAAAATATATACTTCAGAATTAACTTAAATTTTCATGAAAACACTGCTGAGGGGCTGTTTGAAGCATTGGTTCTGACCTGGGGAAGGGTCTATTTCACTCAACCAGGTCATGTGGCACATACTTCCCATGTCTCCCAACCCAAGAGAATAATTCAGACACCTAGTTAATGCCCCTGGAAAGACTTTGTCAAAGTCAAACAAAAATACAGAGACAGATCTGCAACGAAGGAATTTTACTGGGAATGAAGAACAGGATTGCAATCTGGAACACACACGTGCAGACCCAGGTGGCCTCTGGTAGGTGCAGAGAACAAAGGAAATGTTGAACATTTTATTGGAACGGAGAAATCTACACAAGATATTTTTAATGAAAGTTCATTGACACTCCTGGTGTCACTGGCAAGGTGGTTCTTGGGCTCTCCATCAGAAGAATCAGATACAGGCACACCTGGAACGAGAACAGACTTCTTTATTCATGTGTTCAAGTACAAAGAAGATGGCATGTGGGAGACAGAGAACCCAGGCTGACTCAGAGAACAAAGGTGTACAGCATTTACAGCATCCCTGAAGTAGGTAGGGCCCCAGGCTGTTGGCAGCCTCCTGGGACTAGGTGGAGTTTCAGTACACCTGAGCACTTCACCTGTCTTAGGACCATCTTGAGTCTCCACCCTGGTGTGTGTGTGGGGGATGGGTTTACTACACTGATAAAGAAACTGCAGCTTATTTCAGTGAATATTCTACCCCTCACCATCTAGATTCTTTCCTGATCACCTGGAAGAGTCACCCATACTGTTTTCAGAATAGGGACAACTACTGTCTGTCTCGATGGGTTTGATTTTAGTGACCTTGTCTTGGCTGGTTCTGGCTTCTTGGTGTTTCTGCTGACCTTGTGGTCTCAGAAGGCAGAGCAGACTTCCATATCTGCTGCCTCCTGGTATGTTATCTTAATTTTACAGTCTTCAAGACTGGTCCACTTTTTTAACTCCTAATTTTCTGGTTTTTCTGAGAGCAAACTTGCCTATCCAAGTGGCCGTTACTGGGTGAAACCAGTCTTAAAGCTGCAGCTGGCAATTCCACTGTCGTTGCTAGGTAAAATTAGTCTGAAAGATATGGCAGGTATTTCATTGACTGGTTCTGCGACAGAGCTTCTGGACAGGTACCCACAGCCTCAGTGTTTTCCCTTCTTTCCCATGGTCCCTTGACTCCATTTAGGTGGGGTGTGATCTTCATGACTCCATTCTGTGTAATAGATGTATAGGTTAGAGGGCGGACAGTCTTCTCTCCTCTTGTGTTTGGTTGACTAATGGCTTACCAGTGAGGTTGACCAACAGCGAAACTGAGAAAAGATCAAATGTGTTTCTACCTCTAGCAGGCACGTGCTGCTGTGCACACGGACACACATACAAGCACCCCAGCTTCTTTTCTTCTATTTCTTCCATCAGTGTCAACTAGGAAGTTTCCATCTCACAAGCCTGCTCATTCAATTCTTGGGTAGCTCTAACAGGTAGAAAGATAAAATCCCAACTCCATCATTCAAAATGTTCATTAGACCTAACAGCTTGTATCATCAGCTTTTTGTCTGCAATTCTTCGGAGAATTCACCCAGATCCTCAGAAAATTCTGGACAAGCTGTGATTTAGAAGGGAACTTGCCAGGCAATGTTAGAGGGATATTTATTAATCTATGCATTTTGAGTATCATCATTATGAGAAGCTAGAGTTGTTTAAAACATTTCAGTAGTTCTCCATTATTGCTTAAAAGGTGGTCTGCAAACAGGTGTTAAACTGTAAGCTATTTATTTTCATTTTGCAATAAGATAAGCACAGAAACTGAGAACATGTGGATAGTTACTTGAGTGATTCTATGTCAGTTTAATTTCATACCAAAAGATTTGGCTAGTAGTTTTTCTTTATTCCCTTTCTCTAAGTATTCATTTGAATATTTTTTGTTTTGTTTTGTTTTAAGATTGGTCTGTGATAGAATAAAAGCTAAAAAAGGAAGAATGGGTCTTTTACCAAAATATTTTGGGAAATGCTGATGTATAGGTCCCAGCTCTTTGTAACATCTATAAGGTCATCTGTGTCCTGGCCCTCACCCAACTCTCTGACATCACAGCTGCCACTCCCCACCCCTTCACAGCACTGTGCCATACCTAATCACAAGCACTGGCCATTTACAAAAGCTGGCCACTCTGCCCGGAATGCCTTTGATATTCTCAGCTGGTTGCTAAATTTCTACTCATGAGTCGAGCGCAAGCTTTCTGTATGAGTCAAGATATCAAGAGACAAACAACTCAATCATTTAAACAGGGAGGAAATAAATCATGTACAGAGAAGCAGAGATGGAGCTGGCTACAGACTCAATGGAATCCAAGCGCTAGAAGTATTTCAGTTTCTCTTTCCATTTCTTTTTTTTTCTTTTGTCTTTTTCTTTCTTTCTTTCTTTCTAATCCCTGCTCTTAACTCTTCCTGTTGATGGTTTTGCTCCATTTAGCAGACATTTAGCAGAAGACATGTGGAACGAACTTAATGGGGCCAGAGGAGAAAGATGTCTCCCTTGACTTCATATAAAATCATCCAGAAAGGGATTCTTATTGTTCTTAATTTGATCAAATGCCCATTTTTGACCTT
Organism: Aplodontia rufa; assembly: GCA_004027875.1. Classification (NCBI taxonomy): domain Eukaryota; kingdom Metazoa; phylum Chordata; class Mammalia; order Rodentia; family Aplodontiidae; genus Aplodontia; species Aplodontia rufa. The sequence goes on from PVKS010000507.1 coordinate 168,289, forward strand.
GGACCAATTTTTGTGGTAAAGGGCCATTCTCAGCAGTACAACTTCTACACTTCCAACAGAGAGATAATTCTAAAATGTAATTGCTATTGTGTATCTGCCCTTCTTTAAGACCTCTTTTTCTCCTTTATTTTCAGGGGCTAATATTCCAGATATTTTGTCCTTCATGAGCAAGATTTTCTGTTTCCCACTACACTTGCTGCTGCAGTGAAAAATTCAAACATTCCTTACCCCCATGTCTTCTATGTGCTGGGGATGACCCCTCCCAACAGTCCTTACAGTGACTTCCTAAACGTATCTCAGAATAGACTGAGATACAGTCTTCTCAGCACATTTTCTCTGATGTCTCTAAATAAAGATACTACCTATCCTATCCACTGAGACTCTTTTATAGTTCATGTACTCTTGATGTTCTTGCAAGACTCTACCATAACAAGTCTTTTTTCTTTTTTTTAAATTTTCCTGTGTTTATTGCTATTTGCTACTAAACTCTAAGTTTATTTACATTATCCAATATTATAATTGGCACATAGTTGATGCTCAATTTGATTGATGTATGTTGAAAGAGATTATAACACTGACCCTCTTGAATTACAGATATCTGCTTATATACCTTCCTTTCACATGACATTTGACTGCCGAGAGCTTATGCATGCATCCAGAAAACTCGTACAGCATTTAACACGTGTAACTGCTCGGTAAATCTGTGTTGAAGATGATAACTGAATCAGTTAAGGGAAAATGGACACATGCTGCATCCTTCTCCATGGAGCACTCTACTCAGACTGAATTTGCTGGAAAGTGCTGACTGGTGTTATGGGATTGGAAAGGCCCTGGCTATGAGCCTCCCTTCTCTTTAACTTATCATATGACTTGTTGGGTGTAAGGTAAGTGAGCAAAGGCCATTTAACTTATAGAGGCAAAATTGGACATTGGGCACAGAGCCATAGTTGAGGCACATAGCTGCATCTGACTGAGTTCTTGGTCTTTGTTAGATAACTCCCCAGGTTAACTCACTTCCCTTGGGATCCGGAAGGCAGGGACCTTCTACTCTATTCTCCTATATAACTTCAAAGAAACATCCATCAGTGAAAGAACTTTCCATACAAATTCTCATGAGGCATAAACAACTGGCTCATGACCTGGTTCTGCAGAGCTGTTCACAGTGGGAACTGTGTATATCTTGTATATGGTGTTGGTGTGGGAAGCAAGGAAGTGGGGGGCGGAAACACACCATTGTGAATAATAAGGAAGTCAGACCACGGTAACCATTGCCATGGTGACAAGCCGTCTCTGTCTCTCTAGAATATATACAACTTATCGTTATTCATCATATCCACAATGTCAGGGTGACACAGCCTGAGGACTCATTAACATCTCAAAGCTACACACACAAGAGTGGTATAACTGTTTATTTCTGCCAGGCAAGAGCTAAGAACCATCATTCAGGTCCTTATTGGCAGGGATTCCATAACACCTTCAGAAACCAGAAAGTGGATACACTTGGCTTCTGGCCTTGAGGTATTTTGTGTGAAAGATATCACCATACAATTAGAAATGATCACTTGGGAAGGAGTTTGGTAAAAATGTAATATTTTTCCCACTGCTGGCACCTATCTTTTACTGAACTACTTGGTAATTATCTTGTTGATTTCCTGTGAAATCCTCTGGAAAAGGTTCCTATCAAGTTCAGTCTTTAGTTGATACATAAATGGACACAAAGCTGTTTCAAAATATGTTCGTTGTGCTAGAATGACTGTAGAAAGATGTGAACTCCGGAATAGTATCACATAGGAGGAAGCATTACAGCAAACGTTGACTTGTTGATTTTTCTGGTATTATACAGTCACATGCTATAATATCATTACGTGATCTGATTATAGTAACAGGCTCTAACCTGTTACATTGCCTAACACACAGTAGATACTAAAAAACATTTGTTGAACCAACAGATGGATTCATGGTTACAAATCCATAGGTGTATGATTATAAACAGGCTTGAGTAAAATCCTGAGAAACACAGGGAATGAAAGCAAACACTGTATCCCATCTCAATTCTAAATTATTTCCTGTTTTCTAAATAAATCAGCAGCTCAACCTCCAATGTCTTGGTCCATGCTGTTCCTTCTGCCTTGAGAGCATCCTTCTCCATTTGTCCGTACGATTAACTCCTGCACAGTCTTCTGATCTCACCTCCTCCCAGACCAGTCCCTCCTTCCAGGGAGTAATTCTTCTCCCTGCCATAGATAATTATAAATTGTGAATTCTGATCAGTGGTGACTTCACTCGTCACACTGGACTCTAATGACATCTGAGTGGTGACTTCACTCGTCACACTGGACTCTAATGACATCTGACTTTCTCAAGGCCAGCCATGTCTCATTCGGTCTTGTAGTTTCAGTGCCTGTATTGAGTAAGGATTTAATAAGTGTTTGTATAAAAAAAAAAAACTTTGGTATACAGATGAGAATAAGAATCAGATACAGCCAGGATTTGTTCACTGGAAACAATGGCACGTGACTTCTAATCTAAGTTATCTGGAGTCACCTAGAATTTGCCTCTGAAAACCTGCTGAATTTATACCTGCCTCAGTCTAAGGCCAACATGCATGTTCTCACCACCATGTTCTGAGGTACATCAAGGGTCACAGGACTAAGGAGGAAAGTTTCCTGAAGAAGGTGACTCCATCTGACATCTTCAGGTGCCATGGCAGAAGCTGGTCAAGAAAAGTGGTAACAGGACAGGGAGAAGAAAATGGAATTCCGTTCCTTCAGCCTCCACAGTGCTGGGCTTCAGTGTGTCACTAACATGCACAAGAGGGTTCCTATTAGGTACTTCACCAGATCATTCTCCACAGAGGGGACAAAGCCCCACAGGAGCCACTGTGAGGCAAAGCTGTAGACTCTGAGGGAAATTTAAGTTTTGATTCTCACCACATTCAGGCATGTCACAGAGACTCAATAAAGACTAAATGAATAAGATATGAAACCAGTGCTATAACACTGTGGGATCTCAAGTTACACTCTAGCTTATTTTTAACCTCAGACTTGTCAAGGATTGCGATGGAGGTAAAGCCAGAACTTCAGTGAAGGAGTGATTCTTATTTCTAGTCTTATCCCTGTCATCCTGTGTGGCGTTAAGGAAGTAAGAGGTCCCTTCAGTGCTCCAAATCTCCAGGAAGTGGTACTTCCGTCTCTTTTAATGTATGAACAGCTTTCCCCCAACAGTCCCCCGCCCAGGTGGCTCCCTGGACCTCACAGCACCTCAGGGCACCTGTGTTTGATCTCACACACACTGAACTGCAGTCCTTGAGCCTTAGACTAAAGACGACTTCAGCACTTACATAAAGGCTTTGAGTACTCTGCCAAGGACTTGGGAGACACTTTTTTCAAAGAAATAAATACATCTGGTTTCCAGAGTTAGCATGTCAGATTTCTTTTTTTCTCTACCTGTTTTTTTTTCTCTGTCTCAGTCTGAGATGTAGCTAATTAAGTGCAGGGGCTGGAGAGAGCAGCCACCAAAATCACTTCACACAGACTGTGTTCCAGGAGGAAAGATGGGTCAGGGTTGCCTTCCAGAAATACAAATTAACGGAGTAGTCTCTGCCTGCATGTTGGGGCTAACAATCTTTAAAAAGCATTGGCAAGGGAGGAAATGTTGTTCACAGGTTCACAATTGGTAAAAATGTACTCTTTCTTCCAGGCCGATAGAAATCGATTTTCTGAAGTTTTGCACGTTGTCCCCAAATGCCTTCAATGTTAAATCCCTGAAGTGTCTACATAAAGCAAGCCAGTCTGAGTGCCAGGATCGAAGTTCCCCTGGCCTTGAATATAATCTGAGTGACTGGTTTCCTAAGAACGGAACTAAAGTCAGCTTTAGTGCACAATAGGAGCTGTGCTCAGAAGCTTGCTGTATCCTGGATGCAAATAAAAAGACTGCTAGATTTCACCCATTGATCCCTAGAGTTGGCCTATATTTAGAACTATAAAAGAATGCATGTGGTAGAATTTGATATAGCCTGGTTGGAATCAGTTCACATAGGAAAGCATATAAACAAAGAAATCATCAGTGACCTCTTTCCTACTTACTAGAATCTGGTAATTTTTCCTAGCCCCATATCTGAGGTCATTCTACCCTAATAGGATGTCACTCTTCAGTTTTTCTGATCCCACATTACCTTTCAAATTGCATAACTTTTAAAGGATTTATTTTCTTCTTACATATTATGTATCCAATACTCCACTAAGAGCTTTACAAATATTTTTTCATTTATTCAAAAAACATTTACTTAGCACCTACCATGTGCCATACATTGTTTTGGGTCCTATTGGTAAAGTTTCACAGAGATTATGTGCTAGTGTGGAGACACAGTCAATGTCAATGTGTAATTCATTCATTAATTCCAGAAAAAATGATAATGGTGAATAGATTCAAGCAAAACACAAGAAGGTGTGGGGAGGTGGATTTAGTGAGAGTATTCAGGGAATGGGGAAGTGTTTATGAACAGTCATCTGAACTATCAAGGACATGAGTCCTGTGAAACTCCAGGAAGAGAAGTTTCCAAGCAGAGGGAGCAAGCAGGCTAAAGGCCAATAGGTAGCTCTTATTTTTTGCATTTGAGAAACAGCCAGAAACAAGAGAGGGAAAAAGTGGTGGAAGAAGTCAGACAGATCAAACAGGAAGTCAGGCAACTGAGCACACAGGGCCTTGGAGTCTGCTGTGGGAGGTTTACATTGTGTTCATCTATAGGATAATGGGGAGCCTAGCTTGTACTTTCAATACCATCCCACTGATGATTGGGTGGGGAACAGATAATAGTAGGCAAGACCAGAGAGTTAGGAGGCTTTGGCGGAAGTTCAGGTCAGAATGGACTAAAGGGCAGTGGGTGGGTTTGGTTGTATTTGAAGACTCAGCTAGTGAGAGCTGTCTGTTTATACAATAATTCTTTGAGAAGAAGCTATGCTGATGGATAGAGCTGTCAAACATTTGAAGGTGGGTCTGATAAGTTTACCTTATAATCCAAAAGAGTGAAGAAAGCTGAGCAGATGGGGAAACCAGCCTCTATTGCAGAATTCAAGAGGGAAACTGGGGCAATTATGTAGATATTTTTGGCTAAAACAGCTCACAACTGTTTTTCTTCAATTGCTACCTGGAAATTTTGAAGGTACTTCTATACTGAGAAGAACTCAGAAACTCCAGTTTCTTACTTGTTTGAGTAGTTGACTTTGCCATTTGATGTTTACTTCCCTCTCATCACTGCTGATGAATAACCTGAAAAAAAAAAACTGCTTTTCAAACTTCCATAGCTGCCTCTGTTGTGTTGACAAGGAGAGAGTGCTGTCGGCAAAATCTGATGCAGCTGGCTGTTTGTTTACTTGGCGAACCCAAAGGTGAATATAAATAATTTAAAATAGCTTTTATGATCTATGTGTCCGTAGCTGGGTGATAAAATTAAAGGAATCAAGCAAAGATTGAAGAGGAAGAACTATAAAAGAATTTGAAAGAAACCATAAAATTTGATTTGGCAGAACATATTTCTTGAGAGCTCAGAGTGCGAGAACCACACACACAAAAAAAACCCACTATATTTACTGGGTGTTCTGCCTATGTATACTTGAATCCTGAAAAGACAATGCAAGAAGTGAAATCCTCACCATCATTTTGTAGATGGAGAAAGGAACAGGTTGAGAGGTCCAGGAACCTGCACGTATTCCCATAGGACTGATTCTAAGGTCAGTATCTCAATGGCCGTGGGCTGCTTCTTGATTAAGGGGCTCTTTAGGAGTTCACTGTCAGGTGGTGAAGACAAGCTGACAGCAGTCAGAAATGATTCAGGGTCATCAAGCCAAGTTACATGGAAGAGTTGACTTTTATACAGGGATTGGAAGGAAATATATGATTTGAATGAGAAAAGAGGGTATCTTCTCAGGTTACTCTGATAAAAGTGGGAAAATCAGGCTACTGCATAGTAAGTTTCCTTTGAGTTGCCAAGCAACATTTTTAGTATGTAAATACTAATATATGTAAGGATGCATATATTACATATAAAAATAATATACATTAAATATATAACATACAAGGCACATTTATTATATAATATGTAATATGGGTTACATATAACTTAATATAAATATATGAACAACTTTACACCTGATTCCATACTATATTCAAAATATTTATATATTTATGGCATTCGATATACCAGTACTATACATACTATATGTATTAATATATATAATTTATAATATTTATGCTGCATGTATATATTTCATAGTCTTGACTGGTTGACTTAGCTTCAGTGTCATGCAACAAAGAAATAATCAGACTGGAAATCTGGTGCCAAGAATCCTCACAATTTTTCCCAAATTCCTTGGTTTCTCAGGATCTCATGTTCTACTCTGAAGATTGGACTAAATATTTCCAAGGTCCCGAATAGACATTTCTCAAAAACGGACAACATGTATATGAAAAATTTTCAACATCACTAACCATCCAGAAAATGCAGATAAAGCTACAATGAGATATCACCTCACAAATGTTAGAACGGCTCTTACCAAATAAACAAAAGTAACAGGTGCTGTGAATGTGTTGAGAAAGAGACTCCTGCACACTGTTGGTGGGAATGTAAGTCAGTAGAGCCATTAGGAAAAAGAACATGGCGGTTCCACGATAATTAGAAGCAGAATCACCATAGGATTCAGCAGTCCCCTTCTGGATATACCCACAGAAAGTGAAATCAGTCTGTGGGAGAGATGTCCACACTCCCATGCATTATTGCATGGATTATTGCAGCATTATTCAAGACAGTATAGATATAGAACCATTCTAAGTGTTCATTAGTGGATGAATGGATAAAGAAAATGTGGTATGTGTACAATTAAAGATGATTTCATCTTTAAAAAGAAGGAAGCTCTGTCATTTGTGAAAACATGAATTAACTTGGAAAATATGCTAGTGAAATAAGTCAGACAAGTAGCTCAAAATCTCACTTGTATGTGAAATCTAAACATGTTGAACTCAAGTTCAGTGTAGAATGGTAGTTGCCAAGTGTGTGTTGATCAAAGGATATAAAATTGCAGTTAGATAGGAGAAATGTGTATTGCACACACAACAGAGAGAAAATATCTAACAATAATGTGTTACATGATACTAGGAGTAGATTTTCAAATCTAATTTTCAAAAACTAAATAAAAATTGATTCTACCTTTCTCTGTCTCTCTCACTGTCCTTCTCTCTTTAAAAAGAGAGAGAGAGTAGATTTTCAGTATTTTTACCAAAAAATGGAAACTCTATAAGGTTATACATTTGTTAGTCATCCCACGATGTAAGCGTATTTCAAAATATCATGTTGCACCTGATACACATGTATAATTTTTATTTGTCAATTGAAAGTTAAACTAATTAAATAAAAGAACATTTCCATGATTCTATTCCTAAAATTAAATTTTTAAAATTTTAATTGACACATAATAATTGTACATATAGATGGAATAGACGATCCCTTGATTTGGACATGGAAAACTGGCCAATATGTTCTACCAATTGGTGATGCTGCCCTTTGTGCTGGCCCTGGAGATGTGCACTGTTGTTGTGTATTTGCTAGTTTGCAGTCTACTTTTCCAGACCATGAGCTTTCTGATATTTAGCATGGTGTCTACCCACCTTTAACTCCATGACTATATGTTGCTTTTTCGTAAAATGATACTGTTTCAGGGGCTGCCATGTCAAATTTTATTGGAAAATATCAGTCCAAATATGCTACAGTTCCCCTTTATTTTAAAGTAGTTAATTTCCAGCTTGATAAAAATAAACAGTTTAGGTTGTAATCCCTAGTGATAATGTTGCTTAAAAGCCCTCATAATTGCCACCTAGTTATCCTTTCAACAAGATATCTCAAGATAATTTAATAAGGAAGCTACTATTTCATATTTTACACTAAGGTACAAAGAGATCAGAAACTTATTAAAGGTTAATAAATCATTGACTGATTGAGACTGAAGCTTCTGAGCCCTAGTATCACAGCTTTCTACCTAACCCCAAAAGAGCAGGCAAAGGAAATCTTGGTCGGAGAGTCTGTGTTCCCAGTGTACTTAACATAATCAGTTTACCTGTGTCAATTTCATTACTGCTTATAAATAGGGATGCTGCCTCTCGGGGAAAGAAAAGCTTCCCTACTCTTTTCCATCTTCAAGCAGAGTAATTCACCATTCAGATCTATTCTGAAAAGGGCACAGAATTTATTTCATCAGGCTCTGAGAAAGGAGGCAGCTCTCTGCAGAAGCATCTCCTCTGGGGTTTGATTCGGGTTGAAAATGTCCTAGGTTAGGTGTTTGCGTCCCTCCACCATTCATTCTGGCTGCCTTCTTCATCAGAACCATGTTTGAAAATCCCTTTATCTTCCTTTGACCCTGAGAGGCTGCTACCCAAAGGAATACACTCTAATCCTCCTCAGCCTGTCTGGAGAGATTTAGCTCTCTGTCAAAGCGGTTTCAAAGAAAAGATTTTCAGCGGTTCTGGAAGGAAAACATATAGTTTTCTGCATAGAAGCGGGTCACATTTGCTTGCTTTTTTGATTCGGAGATGCTTCCGGAAATTTATAAATTTATAAAAACATATGTGATATGCAATACAGGTGCATACGTAATTATCCATACATATGTCTGCTCATGCATGTGCGATTGTGATCGCATCAGTATTTCAACATTTCAGCGAGAAGCCTAGTCATAAGTTTGTATAAATTTGAATAAGGTCAACTGCATGCTTCAAAAGAGCTCGAGTTCGGGAACATGCAGCCCCGAAGCAATGCCCTTTTGTTACTTTCCTGCACAAAAGCAACTCACATGAAGGAAGTTGCGCCTAAAGAAGGCCCAAAGGGAGTTTGCTCTCTGTGCATGGAAAGAACTGTTTAAAACTGTATTAGCTGCATGGTAACAGAGAACACACTTCCTTGGGAGTACTTAAACATTTGACTCACCCTTTGTTTTATCATCATTTAAAGTTCTCCTTCTGACTTTTCTGAAAATAAGCAAACTGTGTCCTGGAAATTCTACCCACCTGGTTACAAGACCCACTTTGCTACAGGTTTGTTGGGCAGACTTAGGGTGTTTCTTAATTTCTCTGAAAACTGAGATTCTTCATCTGTAAGATGAGAGGGTATGTGAATAAGATAATTTGTACACAATGCCTACCAGGTGATAGAAATTTGAAAAACGTTGTTCTCCACTTCTAAACCAAGTTCTGTACCAGTTCCCTAAATGCCAAAATAACTGATATGGAATCAGTTATTTTGTGCTGTTTATCTCTAGGCATTATGCTTGTTTCTTGTTGTACCTTCCCCATGGTCTAGGCATTTCGTATACCTCTCCTTATGTTGCTCTAAAATATATTTTTTTAAATGTGAGTTGTGAATTAGAAAAAAAAGGTTGGCTTTCTGTTTTCCATTGAGAAAAGGACAAATGACAGTTACTGGAAAAGCAGTCTCTTTCACCTAACTCCAATACTATTGCTAAAGATACTCAAACTCATAGTTACATAAGTCAAATGGAAGAGACATACGTGATTTGGGGGATTGTTAGTCATCTCTCTGCTGTTGATTTGGAACAAAGCATCTGGATTCTCTAATAATTCAGGTCTTTGACAAAATGAGGAAGTATGTTTACAGAAATTGAAATTCAAAATTCCTTCAGGGACCACACAAAACGTTAATAAGTGAGCCAGTTGGATATATTAGTTATTAGAAGTTAATTCTGATTTTTAAAAAAGTGGTCCCAATAGCAACCTCCAAATAAGATGACCTTGTCGGTTTCTTCATGCCAGGATTTAAACCTCATCAGAAATGGCCTTGCTCACAATAAATGGGTTTAGTTGATGTCCTTTCACAGAGCTCAATTTGTCTATTATTATAGTATTTTGTGGGAATCAAAAATTTCCAGAATTTCTAAAAAGTGGATATAATCAAAGATACAGTACATTTATATCAGAATGTAAAAGGGAGAACAATAAATGGAATCTTTCTTTTTTTGTTCTTTAGAGAGAGGGGGTCAGTGAGAGAGAGAGAACCAATTTCATTTAGTTTTTCATGTGGCTTTCACTGCTCCAACACTCCGCTGTATACATGGTGCTGAAGTTAGAACCTGCGTCCTCATGCATGCCAGGTAAGCGCCATAACTGCTAAGCCACCACTGCAGCCCCAAAAGGAATCTTTCTAGAAGGCCGTTTTAGGATCTTGTTTCATTGATTCAAGAAGGAAACGCCATTCCTCGGTACTGATGCTCTCTGAAGTTCTTCCCTGGCTTCAGGACACTCAGCTTTACTCACTAAGATAACCAACTTGTCTTGATACCCTCTTCTTTCTCTACGTGGAGGTACAACTCCTTTTAAATGAGAAAATATGCAAAATTTGAATAGCAAATCATCCTGTTTCCTGCAGAAGAACTTGTATATATACTTTTACTGATTCCATCACTCTCAGCCATACATTTTAAAGTGTTTGCTAAAGTTAACACTTGATCATTTATGATTAACTTAAAACATGTGAATGTCTGTTGTGAACACTGCCTCTATGCCTATAATTACTCATATGCTATGACATTAGGGTGACAGGAAGTAGAATGTGTCACTCCAGTCTACCCCTAGGACTAAGCAAGCCATAGGAGCTGACTTGGACCAACCGATTTAACCAAGAATCATTGTGAGAGAACTTTTGAAGGTAACTGGATCCATGAGATGAGGCAGGAGAATATATTTTGAAGGATGAGTATTGGTGAGTAAGAGACACTAATAAAGTTATAACAGCAACAATCACTTCATTAGATGTAAGGAACATCAAGGAAGATTTATATCTTCTTTTAACTTCACCCTGAGATGGTTTCAAATTCAATTGCTGGGTTGTTTAAGAGTAAAGCAGAAGTTCAAGAGGAGAATGTCTTTCAACAGGCTCATGATGGTTTAGAATAGGTTTAATCATTGTCTGCTCTCAACAGAAAGATTACTGACATGACCAAAGAAGCAGGGTGCGCACCAATTTCATCCTTAGAGAGGAGGAGAGATGCTAAAAGCTCATTAGGAACAAATGCATTTGCATGCAGCCTACTTCATATTCAGAGTGAGCAGAGATTCACAACGTGGAGTCTGAAACAGCATTTAGAATGGGGAACACGGCTTCTAATGTAATAAACAGAATCTGTACAGCCTTGAGGCTGTTAGCATAAATGAGCTAGTCTCTAACTGCAAACTTAATACCCACCTTAAATAAATTTAAAATATGCATGTATATATCAGCAAGTAGTTTCTAAGTGGAAAGCGGGGGACCCGTATGTCTCTTTGAGGATTTATGTGCAATTCTTTTATTTTCTGATTTTCTCTCCCACACCTTTGTTTTTCATGCCTTTATTCCAGCCGAGTAAGACTATTCCAATTCCCCATGTACCCAACTTGCTTTTGCCTGCTTTGAGCCAATGATAAGACTTTATCCCATTTCTTCAATGTCCTTCCTACCATTTAGCATGCTTAAGTTCTAATTATCCTCTGAGATCAAATTCAAATATTAACTCCTTCACAAAACCCTCACTTGTCTTCCCAAATGGAAGCATAACCCTTTTGGAACTCCCACAGAGCTCCCACAGCTTTCACATGGGCACACTGATGCCACTTCTTATTTTGCATCATTGTCATATGTCATAGTCCTTGTTTCCCTTTCTGGCTGCTCAAAATGCAGAACTCTAATTCAAATTTGTATTTCTCATATCACCTAAGCACTCTCATTTTTCCCTGAAAATTCATTGAAGGATCCCAAATTTTCAATCACTGATATTTCTTTGTGTGAGTATATATATATATATACATATATATATATATATATACACACACACACATATATGTATATATATTTATGCACATATACATGTATATATAAAGTTATGATGATCAATTTGCTTTCATTTATTCCACATATACTTATTGCATGCTTTCTAGGTCTCCAAGACTATAAATACCTGGATGAACAAGATCAATTATATTTTAGTGAATACATAAATAAACAAAAAAATCAAAGATGTATACATAGTATATTGAAAATTAAAATAAAGTGATGTGAGAGTGAAAGACTAGATGAAGGGGTCCTACTAAATTTAAACTCAAATGATAGCAGCCAGCTATGCATATATGTCACTCAGGGTTTGGAAAGTAGATATCACTCCAAATATTTCAAACAGAGAGTTATTTAATGCAGGGAATTAGAGGCTTCAAAAACCTTTGCAAACATTTTGGGTGTGAAGTCAGAAGTAGCCCCATCCAGCATTTTAAAAAATCAGCATGTACAGGAATCAAAGTCACCTGCCAATAAAATGTGTAAATCTCAGGAGGGCAAGCAGAAGTCCAATAGCGATGTCAAAGACACATGTCATTTGAAGACCTGATTTTAAGATGAGAGTAGTCATCACTGAGTTTGCTGGATCTTCCACAATTGTTCAGCTTCCGAGGTTCAGATAAACGTAGGTAAATAGTTAGGTTTAACAAAACTTGAACACAGTGTAGGGAGAGAGGAACCAAGTTATCAAGAAGTCAGTGTTTGGATTGTTGTGATGAACAGTGGAAGCTTGGAAGGAGAGAGAAAACAGGAGGTGACTGAAACAAGTGGAAGGGTCCTTGAGTAGGGGTTTCAGTAGGATCCAGAGTCAATGGAATTACAGTATCTTGTGTGTTGGAAGTACAGGCCAGAAGCAAATCAAAGGAGGGGGGCAGCTGATGGCGAGTCAAGGTCAAGAGAACATTCTTGCAAGAGTCTTTGAAGCTACTGAGGTAACAAGAAATCCTTACCCTGTGCTGCTGGGCTGTGGGATTTTCCACTGTCTTATTCTACTACGTTTCTTAGTCACCTATTTAACATAATCAAGATGTGAGTGAGTTACAAGTTAATGAAAAAATAAAAGTCAAGATAAGGTGAAGTAAATAAGATAGCAGAAAATGAATTGATTTATTTTTAAAGTTTTTTTTTTCTTTTTAAGACCAATAGAGAGTCTCCACTCAGACTGGAGGACCCGAAATGAATTAACAATGTCCTGAGCAATAACAAGCTGAGTCTTGGTCCCTGGGGGTGGGGGTGGGGGTTAGGTGAAACTGGGCTACAGGTGAGGTTCACAGAGTCACAAAGAGAAATCTGTCTTGCACCATACACATGTGCTTGAACTGCAACGTGGAAGGTGATTAAGATGATGTTGGCACCGGAGTGACAGTGAGTTCTGGTGTCCCGGGACTTGACATGGGATCGTTTGTCCATTTAATTATCTCAATAACCTGTTGTACTGATGAAGAAACTGAAACACAAAGAATTTAATTAGCTTACCCAAGTAAACAAAACTAGATAGCTTAAACAAAACAACATTGGAAAAGCCATCTGTTCATCTAACCCCCTAGGCAAGCCGGTCCTACCAGTTAGCTGATTGACCAGCCAGGGCTTATGATGGAAAGCAGAGAAGCAGGATTCACAAAAACCAGGGTAGGAATCTTGGAGTGGCCACATGTTCACCAAGTGATCTGGGGCAAATTACTCACTCTTTGCCTGTTTTCTTATGTGTGGAGATGTGAGAATAACATCCTTATTAGCGTTCATGGAAAGACTAAATGTGAAAAGGTCTGGAAGGTTTTTCCCTGATGTGTTAGCACAAAGGGAATGGATCACATTCATCTTTATGTTGCCAAAGTTATCTAGTATATTGCAGATAGTTAGTGCATAAGAATTACGAGACAGGGCTGGAGCGATGGCTCAGGGGTGACAGCACTCGCCTGACATGTGTGAGTCAGCCAAGTTCGAACCCCAGCACCACGTACACAACAAAATGTCAGAGCAACAAAAGCCCCATGAAAAACTAAATAAAATTGATTCTCTCTCACTGTCACTCTCTCTTTAAAAAAATAACAATTATGAGACAATGAGCAGATTTCTGGATTAATAGGTGACCATTTAAAGGTGAAAAAGGAAAGAAGGAAGGGAATAAAAGAAAGAAAAATGAGAGAGAGAAGAGGAAACAGAAGGAGGAGGGCAGAGGGCGGAAGACGCACCCTTCCACATAGGCTCATTGACTGTGCGCCCCCACCCTGGGTTTCTCAGCCCTTTTGCAGTTGGGCAGTACTATGGGACTAGTTTTGGCCAATGAGCTTTAAACAGGATGATGTGTGTGACTCCGGCCAAAGCATTTTAAAAGCCTGTGAATAACTTTCGTGCTTTCTCTTACTGTCTTTCAGCAACTGTAGAGGACTTGGACTGAAGAGGGGAAAGAGCCACAGGCCAGGAGCAGTGGGGACCATTAAATCACCACAGGGAAAAAGCTGCCCTGGAATCCCCGACTCCCATGAGACTCTGAATAAGCTCTGATTTTATTTGTTTATTATTTTATTTTTATGAAGCATTACCAAACTTACCTTGCTTCATATGAATAGGTTTTTTTGGAGGGGAGGGGTGCAGAAAATCATCTTTCTGGCATACCAAATTGGTAAACTCAGAAACAGGCTCAACCTAATTAGAAATAAAGTCAAAGATAAAGAAAAACAAATAAACCTTGAACAGAAAAAAATGCTTTGGATAATATTTGGTAATTTTAACTGTTTCATGAAACAGTTTATTAATGCCAAATACGAACACAATTATAAGGTAATAGCTACAAAACTCACATCTTAGTGTAGTTGAATATTTGTTAGACCTCATTTTATCAGACTTTAGAATCTCAGGTCTGAAGTGATGTCAGAGGTCATCCTGCATGACCTCTTTATCTTACTGATAAAAAAAAAAGGAGGTTCAGAGGGGTCATGCTTCCCATGATGACTCAGAAGTTCAGGAACAGAGCTGGGCTCCAACAGGCTAGAATCTCCTGACCCTGTGCTCAGGATGCATCTTCCATTGTTTTGATTGCCTGGTGATATCTGCATGCTCTGGAATAGTTAACTTATTTTCCAAATAGTTGTTTTTGTTAAGTTCTGCAGAGTCAAATGGTATAAAAACCAGCAAGTACTCTATTTGTTACCTGTAGAGACTGCTCAGCCAGAAAATGTTAGGAGATGGAAGCTATCCAGAGAGAATCTCAGTGAAATACTTCTAGGAGGGAGAAGAAAAAGATAATTCTATCTGCCTGATTGGAAATTTTGCATGAGTCTTTAAAGTAGAATACCAGGGAAGTAGCAGTTCTCTGGGTAGGATAATGGAATGGCTCCTTAAATCTCCTCATTTTTTTTATTTTTTGAAGATCTCCCACTAGGTACATCCAGGTGAGTCAGCAGAATGTGAGTCTTGCAGGGAGCTGGTCTGTGAAATGCACCGCGTTTATCACAGGGCGATTATTCTCTGTTTGGAAGTTTTCAAGATTTCTGCAATGCCTGACTTTCTCTTCCCTAGCTTTCCTCAAGTGCTTAAGAATTCAGTTTCTAAGGTCCTTGTCTAAAGTACCAAGACATTTTTAACTTCTTCAGAAAAGCTCAGATTTTATTTTCCAGGATAACACTCTCAGGTGTCAGCTCTTTTTGTTACAGTGTTTCAGATTTTTACGGATTTCTGATTAACTTAGGTATTTGGGATAGCAAATGTCTTGCATGTAAAAATAAAAGCAAACAAGAAAAATAATACACAGACATCCTGAGGTTACAAATGCTCTCCAGGAGGCGTGGCACACAGAGGCAGCTGCTCCCAATGATGGAGGGGGTCATGGTTTGCAGGGGATCCTGGAGCAGCCATTCTGAGGATATTTATATTTTCATATTTTGTTTTAGTTTCCTCATTTGGTTTATCAAGAATGTGATCAATGAAGAATTAACTATCATCAAAGGACAGAGAAGAATGAGCATGGCGATTCTTCAACAATTCTTTCAGTAATTACTCTTGCTTGGAATTTCTAAATACTGCACACTGTGTAATCCCGGAGATTCCAATTGAGGCCCAATTTCAAATCAAACAGGGATGTGGATTCATATCCTGTGCCCTTCGACCTTCCATCAAACTTCTGACCATCAGTTAGAGTTGAAAGGATTGCAAAGTTTCCATTTGTCAGGCTTTGATTGATTATGATGCTGGGGTTTGGCAATGCTGTAATATTAAGCATGTTTTATAGACCATTGTGTTTTTTTCTTGTTTGATTTGCTGTTTTGTAACATTTCTTTTCCTTTTATTTATTTTTCTTCTCATTGATTTATAGGATTTCTTTAAGCATCATTAACATCTTTTGTGCTAAATATATGCCAAATAGTTTTCCCTAGTCATGCACTAACATTTTAATTTCATTTAAGTCTTCTTTGACTATCCAAAGGTTTTTATTTGTTGTGGGCTTGGTTCATGCTTAGACATGCCTTCTGCAGTCCAACATATAAACACATTCTCCTAATGTTCTTCTGGTATTTCCCCAGGTTTCTCAAATGCCAATCCTGTGCTTGTCCATATAGCCATATTATAGGATATAAACCATAATGATAGAGAACAGCAACCCTAGAGCCAGGATACTTCGAATCGCATTACAACTTTTAACTGTACAACCTTGCACATCTGGGAAAAGTGATAATAATGGCTCATAAATAATAAAACACTAAAATTAAGAAATTCATCTATGCAAAATATTTAGAATGGTGCTCCAATAAATATTAGCTATGTTTGCCTCTGTGAGCCTAGCTCCAGCACAGTTCCTGGCATGTAGATCAAAACTGCAAAGAAACTTAACCAATTTATACAAAATATGTTTCCCCCATTCTTCCTTTTCATAAATTTTTTATAGCTAAATCTGTCTGACCACAGTCCCCATAATTATTTCAGCAGCTCTTAGTATGAATAGTTGTTCTGATTCTTGATCAATCTTGGGGCTCTTAGACGCAACATCTGAAACAGCTTTGTAGAAAGATTTAAGCCAACTGATGGGAGGCTAAAATGTGGACTTTCCACACGTACCCCATCATGGCCACAATTCTCGGAAAGGCAATTAACACTTGTTAGCCTGAAGGTATAAATAAGAACCTTACATCTTTTTCTCTCAAGCTTTATTGATGTACTTTCATCTCACAGCCTCTACCCAACAGTTCAATGATTTGTGTGGTTATTGGGAAAAGAAAAAAAAAAAAAGACCTACCCGTTCTTTGGCACCTATAATTCAGAAACCAGACCACAGGGTATGGAAAGTTTGTTCTTTGCCCTGAAGGGTCTTACGGTTTTACAAGAAAGAAGGAAATGAAATTGAAAATATAAAAAATACAAAATCCCAATGCTCTATCTATGAGACAGAGTTGCTGAAGTTATTCACAGAACCAAAGCCAGGAACCAGAGTAGCGTACCCTCAGTTTATCAGATATTCTTTCCTTTTGGTTTATGTCTAAACTGTGCAGACTCAACTGATTGCTTCAACTCTGTCTGCCAGTCACTTCCCATGAGCTGAAAAAAACTGGAAGAAAAAATTGAGTTTTCCTTTCTCTCACTGTCATTTCTTCTTTCAAGAGCAGCAAACCTTCTGTGAAGGGCAGGCCTTCACAGAGCGCTCCCTCTATCCTCTGGGGGACAATTTCGTCCTTTCATCGTTGATGAGTTACTTCCTGAAGAGTTCCTCTTGCTGAGAAAAATCTGACCACAAGCTATTTCCCTACAGGTGATTTCTAACTTGAATGTCAGAAGTTCAACACTGCAACCAGGCATAATCCCGGTGGCTCCAGCAGCTGAGGCAGGAAAATCTCAAGTTCAAAGCCAGTCTCCACAACTTAATGAGGCCCTAAGCATCTTAGTGACAGACCCTGTATCAAAATAAAAATAAAAACTAAAAAGTGGTGGGGATGTGGCAAAAAAAGTTTAACATTGCTCTCTTCCATATTAATTCTTTCCTGTGGTCACCACTTAATTCTCTCTTGTTGAATGGATGCCTCCATTCAGTCAGGAGAAGACAGTGAATCTGAAAATGCAAAGGAAAAGCATATTCATATTTTTCCAAAATAGTATCTTGACTACAAAGGTATGGTGGACTTGAGGCAACCAACAGGCATGTTGTGTGAAGAGGATAATAAGTAGCTAAGTAGATTTGCTTGGCTGAAAATGAAGACTGACACATAGATCAGAGAAGTATTGTGGAGAAAATATGATAACGACATTGAAGCCTATGAGGAGGCATTTAATGTGATAATGTGATAGAAAACTGAAAACAGGGAGCTCTTCTTTTTTTTTTTTTTTGCTTCACTTATCAAAATGATACTTTGGAACAGGAATCTTGTACTTCATATTAAAACAGGATATACAAAGTTGAGGGCAAGAATAGAACATAGCAAGAAGAAGTAGGACACATGGATATCTGGCAAAATCAACTGGAAAAAAAAATATAGTGGCTCTGGCCCTAACAAGTCGTACACCTCCCATAGGGAAAGGGGTGGAGGGTGTAATGGTCATAGATGCATGTTATGGTTGGGTATGAGGTGTTCCCTTAAAACTCCTGTGTTAATGAACAAATGTTCAGAGGTGAAGTGATTAGATTCTGAGAGCTGTAACCTAATTAGTAGATCAATCCATTTGATGGATTAATAATTTGAATCGACTAACTGGGTAACTGGGTGTTAACTATCGACAGGAAGGGTCTGGATGAAGAAAATAGATTACTGGGGTCAAAACCTTAGGGATTATATCTTGTCCTCCAACTTCTCCCTCTCTCTCTCTCTCTGCTTCCTGCCATGACCTGAGCAGCTTTCCTCCGCCATTCACCTCCACCGTAATGTTATGCCCTACTTTGGGCCCAGAGTGATGGAGTTGGCAGATCATGGACTGAACCTCTGAAATCTTGGGCCTAAAACATATTCTTCCTCTTTTAAGTAGTTCTTGCTGGGTATTTTGATTGCAGACACACAAAGCTGACTAATACAAGACTCTATTGGAAAGCAATCACTCTAACAGTTACTAAGTTAAGAAACATGAGCAGATAAACATTCAGAGTCAAATTAGGAGCTCAGCTTGGGATATTTTAATAGTTTTCTAGAACTGCCATACAAATGACTGTAAACTTGGTGGTTTAAAGCAACAGGAGTTTGTTCTCTAAGAGTTATGGAAGCCACAAGTCTGAAATGAAGGTGCCAGCTTCTTCCAGAGACTCCGAGAGACAATATGTTTATGATTCTGGTGGCTGCTGGCAATTCTTGGTGTTCCCTGGCCTGCAGACAGATCACTCCAGTCTGTGGCTTTCTCCACATAATCTTCCTTCCATCTCTATGTGTCTCCTTTTCTGTCTCTTGTAAGTACATGTGCCATTGGATTTAGATCCCACTGTAAGCCAAGATGTTCGCATCTCAATATTCTTACCTTAATTACATCTGCAAAGACAAAAGGTCACATTTTGAGGTTTGGGGAAGCTTATATTTAGGGGACTACTATTTACTACAGACTCTGGAAATACTGAGGGGTGTGTTAAAGCTGAAGGAGGGATCTGAGCCAGGGTTGGGGGAAGCATTTTAGTACTAATTGAAATCAAGATAATGGGTGAGATAAAGAATAAGGTCAGGGAGCCAACACAAAACCTAGACACATCAGTATCTACTTAATGGGTAGAAGGGAGTAAAATATGTCTGAAGGGGCAAGAAGGCATAGACAGGATGACTGAGACAGAACCAAAGCACTGCTTCTCTGTATCTGCACACCTAAAAATGACTGGGCACCTACTAGGTTCCAGGTACTATAGTAGCCCTTCACATATATTCAGTTCCCAGCAGGTGCTCACAAGAAGGACTTTCATCTGTGTTTTACACATGGAGAGATCAACTTGGAATTTTAAACAATTTGAGCAAGATCCAAGAGCTAGTTTAGAATAAACTCAAATGATTCTGATTCCAAAGCTTCAGTTCCTTTGCTCTATTGCTCTTTATAGTATTTCAATGAGAAGAACACTTAAAGACGCAGGAAATATTTTCTGATACATGGCAGTGACTGTGAGTTGTTTCCCCAAATTCTTTATTTTCCTTTTTTTCTAACAGAATCCTTCCCTCCCTTCCTTTCTTTTTTCCTTCTACTTTTTTTTTTGGAGGTGTTGTTGTGCCAAGTTTTAAAACAAATGTCCAAATGTTCCTTGTCTTCTCTTGCAGATAGGACTGGCCCTGTGATAGAAGAGTGACCAATGAGATATAAGCAGAAATTGTTAGGCCCGGAAACTCTCTTTATAAAGACCGCTAAGCTGAAAGAGATGCCCCTTTGCCTTTCCTCCCCGAACTTCCAGCATGTGGGCAAGAGAGGAAGAGCCACAGTGACCATTTCCTTTTTGATCTTGGTGCAACTATTTGAACAAAAGCCAAGTGTTAAGCGAGGGGGAAGATGAAAGGACCCTGAAAGGACCAGGGCCAACCCTACCACTGCTGAGCTTCTGTACCAGCTCTTGCAAGAGAAAATGCTTCCTGTGTCTTAATGATGAAAAAGAAGCATAAGACCCATCTGCTTAAGCCACAGGTTTTTTTTTTTTTTGTGCTGTGTTACAAGAAATCAAACAGGGTCCGCTGTTATAGCCCCTTCCCACCAACTCTGAGATGAAAAGAAAGCAATAGAGGGCGGTGGTGGTAGAGAGAAGAGAGAAATTTGGGGGCAGAAGGAAAGACTGTTAAGGCGGATTTAACTCACTGGCTTCAACTTTCAGGATAAAGTAGGAAGCGAGGCAGTGCCTGCAGAGATGGAGTACAGTACAACCTGGATTAAGAAGTCTTTTAATCACTTTAATGGTGTGCTAAAATGAAATTCTGTACTAAGTGCTGATCTAATGTACCTTGCCTACTTAATGCTATAGCTTGTCTCTGGGGGGAAAGAAAGTGGATAGCATTTCTCCACTTCTGAACTTAAAGAACATTTGCTTTTTGTAGTTGTGCCAACTAAATCCATTTTGGAAGCTCATCATGAACCTTTTCAATATTTTAGTGATAATAACAAAAACCTGAAAGCTGGTTCAACCCAAAGAACATTCCTCCTTTTTTGTAATTCAAAAGAGCCACTAGAACCTTACTTGAACTCAAAAAATAAATAAATAAACAAAATTAAAAAAAAACTCTTCGAAGTGGTTGTGGAGGTACTGAGATAACAAGTGGGACTGTCAAGGTAAATATTAACACTTCCTGAAAGAGCCTCTTCTCTGTAGCCTAAAGGAAAGTGATTGAGATAAAATTTTTGGGAAAAAACTCTAAGGTTTGCTTTTTTTTCTTTTCTTATGTATTTAATAAGTCAATTTTTCAGTGTATCTGGTATAATCAATATTCTTAGATTTTTATCACACTAGCTTCTTGGACACAGTCCCTAACTTCACTGCCTCTTGATTTATGTTTGAATGTGGATAGTCATGAGATATATTTTTATTTTTATCAGGACTGACTTTAATTATAAGATCCCATGGCATTTGTCTTTTCCTTGCCAGGATCCATATTCACAGGAACACACCCTATTACAAGAAAATGGTTTGTACCGCAAAGTACTTTGTAGGTGGCAATTCAACCTAAGTTGTTAACGCATTTCAACTTGTGCTATAAGGAAATAACATGGTTTGGGCGGGGGAGGAAACCATTGCAAACTTTGCAATATCACAATTCAATAAGATGGCACACACACACACACTGAAACTGAAAATGATAACTGTTAAGAATACCAGGTACACGCTGACTTTAATTTTTCAGGTTCACTTGTTCATTCTTTCTAGCCCTTGGTGAGCTACCAGAGAGCAAGGATGGGTCTCTTTCATCCTGTGTTTTCAATATCAGCAAGTGCAAAATCCAATCTCGTCACAAGTCCTCCATGAATGTGTGCTGGCTGGATTGTAAAACATCTGAAGAAGTCATAGACGTCTAACACACAGTTCTTGCAACAAACAATATCTCTGCTCTTCCCATGGTCTAGATGTGGCATTAGGCACTAAGAAGGGAATTAAAGACGAAGCCAGTGGCTGGAGCGGTGGCTGGGCGATCATGGTGCTTGCCCAGCATGCCCATATACATTGTTCAAACCCCAGCATCCACGTACACAACTAAGTGTTGGAGCAACAAAAGCCATGT
>PVKS010000508.1:0-15826 GCA_004027875.1 Aplodontia rufa
GAGAGAGGGCTGGGGACTTAGTACATGCACAATATTCCAAAACACGCTCATCACCCCACAGGAAGCCCACTCCCTGTGAGCAGTTTCTACCACTCCGTCGGTGCCCCAGGGTCTGCTTTCTGCCCCCATTAACCCCCTCCTTTGGGCATTTCCTACTCAGGAATGGTACAGCATGTGACCTGCTGTGTCTGGCTTCTGTCTTTTAGTACAATGTTCCTGAGGTTCTTCCATTTTGTAGCAAGGATTAGCACCGGTCTGTTCCCCCATGCGGCTATACTGTGCTTCATCTGTGTGTTCATCTCTTGAACACTCACATTGCTTCCCTCTCTTTCACTGTGAATAGTGCTGCTATAAACATTTTTGTCAAATCTTCATTTGAATGCTTTTTCTTTTTTTTAATTTTAATTTTTATTAAGGGGTTGAGTTGTTGTACAATCATAAATGCTTAAAAGTAACATGTTATGCATTTGATCCTAAACCTGTTTCCCTCACATTGCCCACACCCAGGCTCTTTATTCATCTATATTACACCCCTATAAGAGATATAGATGTCTCTCTATATATGTACACACACACGTGTGTATATGTGATTGTAAATTTTCCAGAATTAAATGTTTGCGTAAGTATCATTTGACTTCTCATGAGGGTAAAGAGTATGCCACACTGTTGATTGTCTCCCTAGATCCCTCGCATCCTTCCTAGCTATCCCGACCCTTGTCTGCCTTTCCCCCTCCCCCACCTACATGTCTGTGGTTCCTGTAGATTATGTGTTGCTGCTCCTTTGCTGGGTCTAACACGTGAGTTTGACTACCTTTCACCCAAGCCTGGGTTTAGCTCCAGCCTCCACAGATGAGGGAAAACATTTGGCCCTTGACTTTCTGGGTTGGGCTAACTTCCTTCGTAACTCTTTGTGCGTGTGTCTGGGAGTGAAGGCTGGGTCCTATGGTAATTCTATGTTTTTTTTTTTATTTTAAAAAACCTTTATCACTTTTCTTTTTATAATTCTATGTTTAACTGTTTGTAGAACCACCGAACTTTTCCACAGCAGCTGTGCCATTTTATGCCCCTGCCTGCAATGTTTCCATTTCTCCACTGTTATTGCCACTCTTAGCTTCTGGGTTTTGTTTGTTTGGGTTTATTTATTTTTTTTATTTGAATGGGCATTATACATTATCTCATTGTGAGATTGATTGTGTTTTCCCAATGGCTAGTGAAGTTGAACACCTTTTCCTGTGCTGTTTGTGTATCTTTGGAGAAAAGTCTCTCCAAACCCTCTGCCTGAGTTTTGGGTGGCTTTCCTTCTGCTTCGGGCTGTGAGAGTTCATGCATGCCGGATGCTATGACTTGTACTAAACCCCTCCCTTTCTGTTAATTTTCTTTCACTTCCTTTTTCTTTTTGCAGTGCTGGGATCCAAGCCTGGGCCCCATACATGCAAAGCACACACTCTCTGAGCCACACTGCAGCCCCCTTTTCACTTTCTTAATTGTGTCCTTAGGTTCCAAGAATTTTAAATTTTGATGAAGTCCAATTTATCTAATTTTTTTCTTTTGTTTCATGTTTTTTTTTAAGAGAGAGAGACAGTGAGAGAGAGAGGGAGAGAGAGAAATAACTTTATTTAGTTTATCTGACTTTTGCTGCTCCAATACTTAGTTGTGTACGTAGGGCTGGGGTTTGAACTTGGGTCCTTGCGCATGCCAGGCAAGCACTGCAACTGCTGAGCCACCGCTCCGCTTCAGCCCTGTTTCGTGTGTTTTTAATGTAATATCCAAGAAGTTATTGTCAAATCCAAGATCAATAAGCCCAGGAAAATATGATCAGTATCTCTGGCCATTAAGTAAATAAAAATGAAACCATAGTGACACAGCACTTTATCCCATTAGAATGGTTATTGTTAAAAATGCAAACTAGCTGGTGAGTGCATTAGTAACTAAGTAGTAATGAGCTTGGTGAGTGTGTGGAGAAATTAGAACCCTTGCATACGGCTGGTGGGAATGTTTCACAGTAACGGTGAAGGTCACCAACAGTGTGGGCATGCTTAATACTCCGGAATTGCACACTCAGACTAGTTCAGAGGGTAAATTTCATGTTATTTACATTTTTATCACAATTTAAAAACAAAATGAAAAAAGGAAAACTTTGTTATGTGACTTTTACTACAATGAAAATGGTTAAATGGTAAAGTTTTCTGAATATTTTACCACACACGTACACACGCATGCACATGCACACCCCTCAGACATGGTCTCTGCATAATTCCATGCCTGATGAAAGACCTTTCTCTTCTGAAGTCTGCAGGCTGCCACACACACACCTGGCAGATCTCACAACCAGGGGGAGTCTGCTTTCTTGGGGCACTTTTATTCCTCTTTCCATCACCCTGTCCCCTGTTCATCTTATAGTCACTGTGTGTCACTGTTATGGTTTGGATGAAAGGGGTCCCCCAAAAATCTCAATACATGAGACATTACAAAGGCTCAAAGGTGAAATGGTTGGGTTATGAGTGAGGACTACAGGTTCCGGTCAGCTGGCAGGGTGTGGCTGGAGGACTTCTTTGGGGGACGGCCTTTGGGTATATATGTTGTCTCTGCTTCCTGGAGCCATGGCTTGAGCTCCTTCCCTCAGCACACTCTTCTGCCATGATGTCCATGTTCAGCCTTACGTTGAACCTGGAAAAATGGAGCCCACCTCCTCTGTAACCCTGAGCTCACAAATACATTTTTCCTCCTAAAATTGTTCTTGTTGGGGCTTTTAACAGCAGCAGCAAAAGCACTGGTTAAAATTGTCACAGATGTGGTTACCGTCTCCGTGGATCCCTTTCCAAACAATTGAGATCGGCTCTCCAGACTGGCTTCTTAGCAACATGCACCTAGGATTCATCCTGTGTTTGAATGGCTCCATAGCATCCTTTCCCTTCCTGAGCAGCGATTCGTTCACGGGTGTAACCGGCTTGGTTACCCATTCCCTGAGGGTCATGTGTTAAAGTGTTTGGCCATCATGAAGGTCAAATTGTGAACTGCTGTCTGTAATTGCTGGCTGGTTTGTGCTTGTATTGCACTCCTAGGATTTCAGAGCCGTTACCTAAATAACTGGGAGAAAAATTGATGGATCATGTGATGAGACTATATATATATATATTTGAGTTGTTGTATGATCATAAATGTACTAAATGTATAAAGTAATAACAAAATATGCATTTGATCCTAAACCATAGTTACTCCCATATTGCCCACACCTCAGTCTCTTTATTCTTTTATATTATGCCCCTATAGCAAATATAAATGTCTCTCTCTCTACATATACATATATATATGTAAACGATTGTGAATTTTCCAGAATTAAATGATTACACAAGTATTATTTGACTTCTGGGGGGTAGGTAAAGATTATGCTACATTGTCTACATTGTTGATTGTCCCCCTAGATCCCTCTCTATCTTCCCTCCTTCTTTGGTACCCCATTCCTCCCCTTCCTGCTCCCCCCATATGTCTATGGTTCCCCTAGATTATGTGCTGCTATGCCCTTGGTGGATCCAATACGTGAGTTTGATTACCTTTCACCTAAGCCTGGGATTAGCTCCAGACTCCAGAAATGAGGGAAAACATTTGACCCTTGACTCTATGGGTTTGGCTAACTTTGTTCAGCATGATTTCTTCCATTGCCATCCATTTACCTTCAAAGGCTGCAATATCATTGTTTCTAACAGCTGAGTAGAATTCCATTGTATATATATATCAGAGCTTTTGGATCCATTCATCCAGTGAGGGGCATCTAGGTTGGTTCTATAATTTAGCCATTGTAAAATGAGCTGCTCTGAACATTGATTTTACTGTGTCGCTGTAATGTGCTGATTCTAACTCCTCTGGGAAAACACCCAGAAGAGGATAGCTGGGTCAAATGGTGGATCCATCCCTAATTTCTTGAGGAGTCTCCACACTGCTTTTCGGAGCTGCTGTACTAGTCTGCAGTTCCACCAACAGTGTGCTAGTGTTCCTACGTCCCCACAACCCCTCCAGCATCTGTTACTGTTTGTATTCTTCATCTTTGCCAGATGAAGAATTTTACCTGGTGAAATCTTAATGTAGATTTGATTTGCATTTCTCTGATTACCAGTGATTCAGAACACTTCCTCATGTATTCATTGACTTGCTCATTTTCCCCTGTTGAGAAGTTTCTGTTTAGCTCATGGTGAGACTATATTAAGTTTGGAAAAAACTGCCAAACTGTCTTTCAGGGTGGCGGTACCATTATACACTCTACCAGCAAGCAAGGAAGAAGTATTCCTGTGCAACTGTCATTGTTTTAAAGATTTTAGCCTTTTTTTGGGGGGGGGGGAGTGTACTTGGGATTGAATCCAGGGGCACTCAACCACTGAGCAACATCTCCAGCCTCCTTCTCCTCCTCCTCTTTCTTCTTCTTTTTTTTTCTTTTAAAGGCAAGGTCTCACTAAGTTGCATGGGCCTTGCTAATTTGTTGAGGCTGGCTTTGACCTTGTGATCCTCCTGCCTCAGCCTCCAGAATTGCACATACCTATAATCCCCTATACCTATGCCACCTGGCACAGATTTTAGCTTTTTTTTTTTTTTAAAGAGAGAGGGACAGTGAGAGAGAGAGAGAGAGAATCAATTTTATTTAGTTTTTCATATGGCTTTTGATGTTCCAAGACTTCCTTGTGTACCTGATGCTGGGGTTTGAACCTGCATACTTGCGCATGCCAGGTAAGTGCCATTACTGCTGAGCCACTGCTCCAGCCCAGATTTTAGCTATTTTAATAGGTGTGCACTGCTCATTGCTGTTTGAGTTTTCATGTCCCTTTAACATATGACAATGCTGGTTGGTATTGTATTGTATGCTTGTTACTTGTGTATCTTCATGATTTTATACACTGATTTGTTATCTGTATATCTTCGCTGCTGAGGTGTCTTTTGAGATCCTTACACATTCTCTGTGTGTGTGTGGTATTGGGGATTAGATGTGGATCCTTACTAAGCACACTCTTGCATTTTCAGTTGTGTTGCGTGTCTTCTTCTGGTTGAGTTTGGGAGTTTATTTGTACATTTTGCATACAAATCCTTTTCAGATGTGTTTCTAAATATTTTCTCCCAGTCTGTAGCTTTTAATCATTATCTTAACAGGATCTTTTTCAGAATAGACATTTTACATCTTAATAAAGTTCACATTTTTTTTCATGGACTGGCTTTTGGTATTATATCTAAAAATCTCACCACCAGACCCATGGTCATGTAGATTTTCTTCTGTGCTTACGTTTCTATGATGTTTACACTTTTGCATTTGAAATTTGCCTGTGGAATTTTTTGAGTGACTGTGGAGTCATTGGTGCCTGTGTTCGGTTCCCCCGCGTGTTTTTCAGTTGTTCTGCAGTGCATTCCCTTCTCTTCCAATTGCTTTACTCCTTTTACTCACTCAGCTGACTACCTCTACCTGGCTCCTCTTTGGCTGTCTGCTCTGCTCCACTTGTCTCTCCACCTGTTCCCTGACCCACGCCACTCTCTTTCATAGCATCATGGAAAGTGTTCAGATTCGGATGTGCACATTATTTGACACTGTTCTTCTTCAGTCTATGTCATCTATGTAGGGTTAGAAACCATCTGTTGGTGTCCTTGCTGGGAATTCAAGTGGGGTTCTGGTGAATCTGAGAGGAGTTTAGAAAGAACCATCATCTTAACCATTACACTGCTTCAGAACCCGGAATATCTCTACATTTGTTTGCATTTCTTCTGATGTCTTACAACCTCATTCAAGGTTTTCTGAATTTGTATATATTTTGTTAGATTCACACTTAAGGACTTCAATTTTTAGAGTGCGCCGCAAATTTTCTTTCATTTCAAATTCCAATAATTCCTTTATTGCTAATCGATAGGAAGTAATTTGATTCTTGTCTATTGGCTGTCTACTTGGCGTCTTGATACCTGCACGCATTCGGATCAAGGCATGGGATGGAGGGTTCTGCTTTACCTGGAACTGACAAAAACCTGGCTGGGCCTGGCATGATCAGTACACTCAGATTCAGAGTTGTGCAGGACTGCCAGGAAGGGGCGCACAACCACACCATTACAGCTAGCTTTGAGGCTCCCTGCTGGGGCCTCGCTGCCTGGAGGCCCACAGACCCCTGTGCTGCTCTGTGCTGAATATGGAGCCCTGATCTGCCCAGGACTGCGGCCTCAGGACAACGGCCCCATAGGAGAAAAGGAGAGGCGAGGGGGGAAAAGGCATCCTGTGGTGGCCCCCTTCCAGAGCCAGGGAGGGAACTTGCATAAATTTGCTTTCTCCTGTAAGATTTTAGCAAGAAGTATTTTGCCAAAGTATCCCCCCTATTGACACTTTGCGGATCATCATAGAATGTGAAGTTGGCTTATTTTTTATTTGTTTGTTTATTTAGTTATTTTTTAACATTCAGATTTGTTTCTGGGGAGAAATTCCAGTACAAAGGGGAAATGGTGTTCTTCAACTTTGGGATGGTCCTGGGGAAAGTGTCCAGTAGACACAGCCAGCAGAGTCCCATCTGAGCCCCAGGGAAAGGCTCAATGTGCACCAGTCTCCAGCTTTTATTAATGTCCTTTTTATTAAGAGGGGGGGGGAGAGAGAGGGAGAGAGGGGGAGAGGGAGAGAGGGAGAGAGAATGTAAATTTTATTTAGGTTTTCATGTGGCTTTCATTGCTCTCGTTGTGTACGTGGTGCTGGGGTTTGAACTCAGATCCTCGGGCATGCCAGGCAAGCCCCGAAACTACAGAGCCACTGCCCCAGCCCCTTTTATTAATTTCTAAATGATTCATTTTTCTTAGCATGTAAAAGTAATTGAAACAATGTTAAGAAACTGAAAAGTAGACATGTTAAAACATTATTTAAGTTTATTTATACCCAAAGTAGAATTTATTAGGAATTTATATTGTGTCTTTTATGGAAGTAAACTCTCAACATTTTTTTTTTTTATGAGAAAGTCACAGCTTAGTTGGTATTATATTTGTAATGGAACATAAAACAAAGTGTGCTTTACAAATATTGAAATTATACATTGGATTAATTGTATTAAACATATCAAGCTTTGATTTATACAAGAAAGTGAAGAAAGTAACCCCTTTTGTTTTTTTAAGATGTGGCCATTTTAAATAAAATCAGAATTTCCTAAAGGTTAGTTTATGCTCAGCTATGAATCCACATGGTCCTGGGACCTTCTCCAGGGGAGGGGCATCATTTCAAGCCTGCCTATCCTAACTGGTCTATTTATGTTTTTTTTTTAATTTAAGAGTTCATTTTAATACTGTGTATTTTACTAGGAAATAACCCACTACCTCTAGGTTTGGGTGCAATGGATTTCTTATTTAGCTTTTAATTTCCTCCTTTCTAGTTTTCTTAATCATATGTATTTCTGGTTTTTTTTTTTTAACATTTCATAATATACTCCTTAGCTTATCTTGTTTTTGATCAAGGGAATTCCCAATGATGCCCAAATTATCAGCTTTTTTTCTTTTTTCTTTTACTTTTGGTGACATGTTTTAAGCAACTACAGACAAGGCAGGGAGCAGTGGCACACATCTGTCATCCCAGCAGCTGGGGAGGCTGAGACAGGAGGATCTCAATTCAAAGCCAGGCTCAGCAACTTAGCAAAGCCCTGAGCAACTTAGCCAGACCCTTTCTCAAAGCAAAGAAATCAAAAGGACTGGGGATGTGGCTCAGTGGTTAAGTGCCCCTGGGTTCAATACCCAGTATCAAAACCAAACCAAACCAAACAAATAAAAAACCCCAAAACAAACAAAATAACTAATGATAAATCCAAAGTCTTTAAGATTTGTTAGTATATTTTTTTCTTATTTTAATTCTAGCTCTTAAATTTAGTTTCATCCTCCTTTTGTTAACATTTTATATCTTATTAGTTTAAGGTCCAAATTAATTTTTCATCCCTGTGTTGAACAGATTCGTGCTCCAGTTAGTAGACAATTTTATACTGTTTCTTGGGGGAGGTTTTTTTTTTTTATTATTTCCCAAATAAAAATCGAGGAATAATTGCAAAGAAATTGCACTTATTTATGCAATTTTGGAAAACTCTACTTAAGACAGAATCCCTTTGGTCAGAGAAAGCGCTTTCTAAACCGGGGGCCGCACCTAAGCCGTAGCAGGAGCTGCCCGCAGGTGCGCGCGGAGCTGCCGCCCACGAACCGCGAGTTGACCAATCAGCTGCTCGCAGGGCTTCGCGGTTTCCCTGCCCCAACCCTGGCAGCTCCTGAGTTCTTTAACCCCGGCCCTTTGTTCTCCCACGAGCACACTTCTGCCTTTATTCGGATTGTGTCTTCCGAATCACAATTCTTAAGAACCCAAATAAATCTCTTTTTTTCTTTTCACAGCCTCGATACCGATTATTGATCATGCTTTTAAAATTCTTCGAGGTTATAAAACATGTTCCGAAGCTAGCTGCCTCGCAAAACTCTCCAAGTGGGACTCTGTCGTGATCATCAGCAGTCACACAGTGTCCTCTGGTGGCTGCATGAGAAAATGACACGCGTGCTACTAAGATTCAGTGTTTTGTGGGCGCCTTCTCGAGGAAGTCCATGCTCAGGACTAGCGGGAGCCGGGGACCCTGAATGTGGTTATCTGCCGGAGCAAGCCAGAGGACCAGGCTTGGGCGGGACGCCAGAGTGATCTCCTAGCCCACATTGCTGGCTGCGACGGGCGGGACCTTGCGCAAGGTGTCCTTCTCTTCTTGCTTCTTTTGTCTGTTCTTTTCCACCGCACAGAGGTGAGTGAAATAACCGCTTGTCCTCAGGTCAGCTTCAGAGCCAGGGGGTCAAACTTGATGTTGGGACAAAGACCAGGGATTACTGCCACCAGAGAGACAGAGGCAGGAAAGTGCAGGAACGGGGAGCTGAGAACTCCAGGGAGCAGAGGGGGCTGAATTAAAGCAGCAAAGTCCACACACACTGGAAGAGTGAGGGCGGAGGGGAACTCAGGGATTCTGAACCCCTCCTTGGAAGTTCTGGGCCTGCAGATCACAATTGGTCAGGGAGACAGGCCCACTGAAGTCAGTATTAAAGGAAAGAATTCAACCAACAGTGATGGAGCGAGCAGGTGGGAGTATCAGGGAGAAGGAGCAGCAGGAGCCAATGTCAAAGAGCTGCAGGACAAAGGTGTGTGGATCTCCTCTGTGGCCTCAGCAGATGGAACAGTGACAGATTGACTGTCATGGGGAGCCAGGGTACAGGAAAGGGCGCAAAAGGAGCCCTGTGTCTGTTGCACAAGTAGCCAGCTTCAGATGGTCATCCTGGGGTGTGGTGGATCAAGTATACTGCGTGGCTGTTTGCAAAGTTGACAAAGGCTGGTGGGCACCCTTTGGGGACCGAGTGAGTTCACACAGTCCACCTTTTCTTTAGGGGACTTGCTGTCTGCTCCGCTGGGCGCCACCAGATTCTCCCTGAGCTGACTCATTCAGCTCAGGCTGTTCCGGCTCAGGTTCCTCTTCTGGGGTGGCACACAATTTCTTAGGGTCACAAATGAAGCTCCACAGTTCTGTGAACAGTTTCCGGGTCGATGCTCAAGTGGCTACGGCACCTGCATTCCTGCGGGCCATCCAGAGGCCATGCGTGTCTTTCAAGGTCTGTGGGCACCCACTGTGTTGCATTCAAAGGCAGGCGAAGTGTGTCTGATTGGATCTCCTTTCAGAGATCTAGGTGAATTCTCGAAGTTCAGCCCACAGTGCCATCAGTTCTGCCTTTTTAAAAAATTACAGAGTGAGTTATTATGCAATCATAAATGCATATAAAGTAAGAATATGATGTGCATCTGTTCTTAAACCACTTTGCCCACATCTCAGTCTCTTGATTCTTCTATATTTTGCCCCTACAACAATATAAATGCTTAGATTGTGAATTTTCCAGAATTAAATGATTGCATAAGTATCATTTGGATTCTCAGGGGGGTAAAGAGTGTGCTACATTGTTGATTGACACTCTAGATCCTTCCCTATCAACTCCCCTCCTCCTTCTCCCCTCCCCTTTCCCCCTCCCCATATCTATGGTTGTCCTAGATTATGTGTTGCTACGCCATTGCCGGGTCTAATACATGAGGTTGACTACCTTTCACCCAAGCCTGTGTTTAGCTCCAGCCTCCACAAATGAGTGAAAACATTTGACCCTTGACTCTCTGGGTTCAGGTTTGTTCAGCATGATTTCTTCCACTGCCATCCATTTACCTTCAAAGGTCAATATCATTGTTTCTAATTGCTGGGTAGAATTCCATTGTATATATATACACCACAGTTTTTGGATCTGTTCATCCAGTGAGGGACTCTAGGTTGTTTCCATAATTTAGCTATTGTAAATTGAGCTGCTATGAACATAGATTTTTGCTGTGTCACTGTAATGTGCTGATTCTAGCTCCTCTGGGAAAATACCAGTAGGATAGCTGAGTCTTATGGTGGATCCATCCTTAATTTTTTGAGGCATCTCCACACTGCTTCCCAGAGCAGCTATGCCAGTCTGCAGTTCTACCAATTCTGCCTTTTAAAAATGAAGCAAATATGTGATATGGTTTCTTGGTAGGAAAAACATCACACACAAAAGTATACTCATTGATTACTGTGTCTCAGAATAGTTTATTAACTTCAAATGATGTTCCTTTTATTAAGATGGTTTGGTTTTGTCTTGGTGCAAAGGCAGGAAAGAAGTTAATTTCCCCACCTAAAAACTGACTGAAAAATAAAACTTTAAAACTGATTATCTCTTGTTTGGAGAATTTATGATTTCTCAATTGTAGCAAAATGATTCAAAATCAAGCACTAATACCATATTTCATCAAATCTGTCTCATCAGCAATTGTAAGAACATTATATCGTATATACTACTAAAAAAGAAGTGTTTCCTCTAATTCTACTAGTGTCCAAAGCTTCCATTTGAAGAAGAAA
Source organism: Aplodontia rufa (assembly GCA_004027875.1). Classification (NCBI taxonomy): domain Eukaryota; kingdom Metazoa; phylum Chordata; class Mammalia; order Rodentia; family Aplodontiidae; genus Aplodontia; species Aplodontia rufa. The sequence continues at coordinate 10,911 of PVKS010000508.1, forward strand.
CTTGATTTTAAAAGAGTTTAGAAGCGTTTTGGGCTTACAGAAGCTAGCACATTTCAGTCATTGAAGTCATTATTGGACCTTTAGTCCACAAGCTCTTGGAGACTTGAGTTGTGGACTTGAAAATGTTTCCCTGTTATGTGTATGTAAAAGATAAAATATAAACCAACTACATGAAGGCTTTTCCAACTCAGTTTTTCTGAATCATAGAAACACTCTGTGTCTTGGAGAATGCTGGGATGTCTCAGCTCTCAAAATTACGCCTCACTCACTCTACCTGGGGGGTTCCTCTTCTTGGCTTCTGCTCCTTCCAAAAGTTTCTAGAAATTGGTTTTATAGGCTTGTCCTCTGAAGGGCTGATTCCTGTCCCTTCTTGAGTGTTGGTAGAGAGGTTAATGTCTTCCTGGAGCCTGCAGATGGATGTGGCCTTGACAACACCTTGATTATCGCCCAATGAGACCCATGGTTCAAAAGTATTAAATGGAAAATTCCAGAAATAGTTAATAAGCTTGAGACTGCACTGTTTTGAATAACACAATAGAATTTCACATGGTCCCTTTCTATCCTTCCCAGGACGGGAATCATCCCTGCGTCCAGCCTTCCCACCCTGCATACACTACTCTCCTGTTGGTTACCTGGTGTCTTAGTTGTCAGATCGACTGAGACAACAGTGCAGCATTTGTGTTCAAGTGACCCTTTCATAGTAGGTTTTTTTTTATAGCATGACAGTGAGATAGAAAGAAAGAGGGAAATATCAACTTCATTTAGTTTTTCACATGGTCTCCATTGCTCCATCACTTTGTTGTGTACGTGGTGCTGGGGTTTGAATTCGTGTACTCGTGCATGCCAGGCAAAGCGCTGTAACTGCTGAGCCACGGCTCTAGCCCCTATAGTAGCTTAATAGCATGTCACGGTGCCTACACAGGCATCACATCGTCTCAACCTCACAAGAAGGGTGAACAGCACCATCAAGTATTTTAAGAGAGCTGGAGGGCACAGTGCACAACTGTTACTGCAGTATATTATTGTAATTGCTCTATTTTATAATTATTGCTATTATGTAGTTATTGGTGGTGTTATGTAGATATTGTCTCTTATAATGTGTGATTTATAAATCAACCTTTACCGTAAAATAAGTGTGTATGTCTAGAAAAAAGTACAGTGCCTATAGGGTTCAGAACTCTCCATGATCCCGGGTGTCCACTGGTTTTTTTTTTTAAATTATTTTAAATAAGAGTTGAGTTGGGGGGATGGAGTGGTGGCTGAGTGGTTATTGTGCTTGCCTGGCATGCATGAGGACATGAGTTCAGACCCCAGCAACATGTATACAACGAAGTTTTGGAGTAGTAAAGGTCACATGAAAAACTAAATAAAATTGATTCTTTCTCTCACTGTCCTTCTCTCTCTCTTTTTAAAAAGTGTTGAATTGTTTTACAATCATAAATGTGTATAAAGTGACAATATGATATGCATTTGATAGTAAACCAAGTCACCCCCACATTGTCCACACCCTAGTCTCTTGATTCTTCTGTATTATCCCCCTGACAAATATAATTGACTATATATATATATATATATATATATATATATATTTATTTAACCCAGCATTAAATGATTGCATACATATTATTTGACTTCTCAGTGGGTTAAAGAGTATACTACACTGTTGGTTGTATCCCTAGATCTCTCCCTATCTTCCCTCCATCACCCATCCCCCTGCTTCTCCTCCTCCCCCACATGTCTATGGTTCCCCTAGATTAGGTGCTTCTATGCCCTTGGTGGGTCCAATACTGTCTACCTTTTATCCAAGCCAGAGTTTAGCTCCAGCCTCCACAAATGAGGGAAACATTCGACCCTCGACTTTCTGGGTTTGGCTAACTTTGTTTAGTATGATTTCTTCCATTGCCGTCCATTTACCTTCAAAGGCTGCAATATCATGTTTTCAATAGCTGAGTAGAATTCTGTTGCATATATATATACCAGAGCTTTTGGATCCATTCATCCTGTGAGGGGCATCTGGATTGATTCCATAAATTAGCTATTGTAAACTGAGCTGCTATGAACATTGATTTTGCAGTGTTACTGTAATGTGTTGATTCTAACTCCTCTGAGAAAACATCCAGAAGAGGGATTGCTGGATCATATGGTGGGTTCATCCCTAGTTTTTTGAGGAGTCTCCACACTGCATTCCAGAGGGGCTGTACCAGTCTGCAGTTACAGCAACAGTGTGCTAGTGTGCCTTTGTCCCCCTGCCAGCATCTGTTACTGTTTGTATTCTTCATCTTTGCCAGTCTGACTGGAGTGAGGTGAAATCGTAATCCCACTGGGGGTTCTGGAATGCATCCCTCTTGAATAAGCTGGGTCTGTTACATGTGTGGCAGGGAGGGGTAGGAAGAAGAAACAAAACCCAGGTCCTGTAGTGTTTTCATCCTAGCGCAGGGAGAACAGAAGTGAGGTAGGATGCTTGGGAGGTGAGCGGGACAGGATGTTCCATCTCAGATAGGACCCGGGAGAATTTACATCTGAGAGGAGCGTAAATGACCCAGAACCTTAGACAGCCCATGGGCAGCTGGACAAGGCCTGTTTAGTGGGGATCTCAGTGGACCCGAGGCTGGCTATTTAGGAGCTTCCTTGTGAAGTCCCTCCTCCCTCCTCCCATTCTGCCACTATTCTTATTCTTATTCTTCATCCTCATCGTCCATTGCTGCCCAGAAAACCATTCTCGGTCTGTTGTCCCTTGCTCCTGTTGCTTGGCATGGAACTTCAAACTCAAGAACATTCCCTTGGGCTTTCTACCTTTTAAACTCCCTCTCGAAAAATAAGAAGACAGGGTCCAGACAGCCATGCCAAGCTGGAAGTTTTGTTCCATCTGTGAGCAGGAGCACTGGGGTCAGTAAGAACGCTGGACACCTTCCCTTCCTTCTGAATACATCGAATTCTACATTTGGTTTTACTGTTCAAAATATTACATTGCAGGGGACATAATTAAGAGACTATATAAGACATACAAATTTGTGAAGTGGCATATTTTTTGGAAGGACCTTCTGATATGTGCAGCAGCACAGACCAAACTTGAGGATGTTATGTTAAGCAAAATAAGCCAGCCACAAAATGCCAAAAGCTATCTCACCACTTCCATGAGGAACCCAGAGAAGCCAGATTCATAGAGATGGAAAATAGAGCAGTGGCTGCTGGGCACTGTGGTGGGAGGTTGGGGAGTCAGTAAAGGGGTTGGGCAGTCAGAGTTTAGCGGTAATAGAGCCTCAGTTATGCAAGATGAAAACGTTCTGTAGATCTGTGGTGCACCAGTGTCGGTATACCTAGCCCATTGAACTACGCGCTCAGAAACCACTGAGAGCAAACTTTGTGTTATGTGTACTTTTCCACAGTTACCAATTAATTTAATAAATAAAAATTAAGATGTTTTGTGAAAGTAAAGCAGATGTAGAGTGTCAGAGAATGCATCCATGGGAGTAAAATTATCTTTTTTTTTTTTTTTTTTTTTTAAAGAAGTAAACTGGGGCTGGAACAGTGGCTCATTGATTATGGTGCTTGCCTGGCATGATCGAGGACCTGGGTTCAAACCCAGCACCATGTACACACTAAGTGTTGGAGCAACAAAAGCCACAAGAAAAACTAAATAAAATTGATTCTCTCTCTCTCTCATTGTCCTTCTGAAGAAAAAAAGCAATAAACTGTCACCAAAGTGATAAATATGTTTACATATGGGGAGTAAAGACAGAGATCTGGTAAGGCAAAAACTAAATTTCTAAGGTATCATTTCTTAACCTAGGTTGAGGTATTTCCTCTGTAATTATTCTTTAAACTGAATATATGTATTTTTTTTTAAAGAAAGAGGGACAGTGAGAGAGAGTGAGAGAAGGAGAGAATTAATTTTATTTATTTTTTCATGTGGCTTTTGTTGCTCTGACACTTTGTTGTGTACGTGGTGCTCGGGTTTGAACCCGCATACTTGACCATGCCAGGCAAGAGCTGTAACCCCCCAGCCACCGCTCCAGTCCCTGAATATATGTATTTTATAGACATTTCATGGGTATATAAATTAAATTAAAGAAAATTGGGGGAGGTGGCTGGGGAGGTGACTCAGTAGTAGAGCACTTGCCTGACCTGTGTGAGGACCTGGGTTTGATCCCCAGCACCACGTACACAACTAAGTGGAGAAAAAGCAAAATAAAACAAAACAGATGAAAACAATAAAATTAACTCTTCCTCTCTCTCTCTTTAAAAATATTTGGTATAAAAGAGGTAAAAGAAAATTAGTTAATACAATTCATGATATAAATTGGCCAAATGCAAAAATCCTATGATTATCTTTTTTTTTTTTTTTCAGGGCTGAGGACCTAACTTGGGGCCCTGCACATAATAGGCAAGCGCTCTGCCACTGAGCTAAATCCCCAACCCCCTATGATTATCTTAAAACATGCAAATATGCCTTTGAAAAAAGTCAAACCCTTTTCTCTCTAAAAGAAGGAAATTTTTAGCAAACTAGGAAGGGAGAGGATCCTTCCTTAAGCTGTTAAAGAGATTCTACATGAAAACCTACATTAAACACCCTGCTGAATACTGAAACAAAAGTTTCCCTTTTGAGATGAATAATGATATAAAGATTCTCATTCAAGCTTCTGGCCTGTGACATAAGATGATAAAAATAAATACAAGGATTGAAAAGGGGGAAAAAAGGAACATGATTAGAGAGCTTCGAGACAGCTACCCCTTGGGGGCTGTCACCAGTGTGGGCTGGGGAAGTACCTGGAGCTGGGCCACTGGGCTGGAAGGGGGAGCTGACTGGGAGAGGGGGAGTTCCCTCTCTGCAGTTACCTCTACTCTGCAGCTAGAAGCGTCTATCTGACAAAAAGCAGTAACTTTCACTGTTGAACTGAATGAAAGAAGCAGGAGGT
>PVKS010000508.1:15926-190335 GCA_004027875.1 Aplodontia rufa
CTCAGGCCTGCTGGGCAAGTGCTGTACCACTGAGCTGCAGGGGATGGGACCCAGGGCCTCATGCCTGCTGGGCAAGAGCTGTACCACTGAGCTGCAGGGGATGGGACCCAGGGCCTCATGTATGCTAGGCAAGTGCTATACCACTGAGTTGCACCCCTGGCTAAGAAGCAGGAGTTTCAAATTAGGAAATAATAAACAACACAACATCAACAATAACAACACCAGCTGGCTACAAGTTGGAGACCATATAGCTCTCAGGGTTGTGGTAACGCCACCACGATCCTGGCCAGGGACACCCAAGCTGAGCTGATGCTCCAGCCATCAGTGGTGGCTTGCGTGGTGCGCTTCAGTGTGTTTGATGCTTCTGGTGGGCAGAGGCAGATGTGTTTTGATGGAAGCCCAGGGAAGATTCTTAGAATCTCCAAGATTCATTTTTGTCTTTCAGGTGCCTGGCTATTGCTTTGGGAAAGACTTCTTTCTCTGATACTGATCTATTTATTTATTTGTAAAATCTAGTTAGAAGATTAGAAGCTAAGACTTTGCACTCTATTCTCCAGATCAGTGCTTTCCTGGAAGGTGGTACTCACAGAAGCCTCTAGTTTTATATGCAGGGCTTGCCCCGGACTGTGCCTGCTGCAGGTGGTGCCGGGGATGGACTGAGAGAACCCGGTGGAGAGCAGCGTCCTCTCCCTCGATCAGAACCACAGCCCACCATGTGTGTGGACCCCTGGGGGAACTGCTGCTCACTGCTGTGACCAGCGCCCTTGCTTACTGATGCACACTCTTCTTCAATGGAGTCTGACATGGCTTATTTTCCCTCCACCTCTTTTTCTTCACGGCTCCTTCTTTTTGACGGTCATCTATTTTAGATTGTGACTTGTGGCAGCCACAGTAACTCCTGATGCTTGCTATCATCCTGAGTTAGGGTAAGAAACTTCACACAAGCCACTTGTGGCTTCCTGGAGGAGGCAGGCATGAGGCCGTAGTCCAGCCAGCTGCCCAACCTAAGTGCTTCACTGGGGCCAGGCTGGGGTGTGAGCTGCAGCTTGGGGAAGCAGAGATGAGCCTTTCTGGGGTTGCTGATTCCTTCCCACCTTAGAGATGCACAGGAATAAGCACCCCCTGGAATGGTTGGGGTCACCAGGGAGGGTCAAGGGAGAAATGAGCTGTCTTCAAGTCCTCCAAGATCTGTCATATGGATGAGGGAGCTTGCTGGTCTGTTTGCTTCAGAAGTTGTGTCTCTATTTGCTCATGTACAAAGAATTTTTAAAAGATATATACCTCTTGCATAATTTAAATGTGGCCTCTAAACAATTTTATCATAAGAGTTTAAAGGGCTCAATTTTCCTGCACTCACCATGTTATCTCCATTCAGTAAATATATTTTTGTCAAAACCTGGTAGAGCAGATTTTATCATTCACCTTATGGAAAATGTACACCTTCTAATCCGATTGGTGAGGCCAGTTCTCATTGCTCAACTAATCAGCCAAATGACGTTTACTTTAGCTGGAAAAATCTGACCTAATTTTCCAACTCAAAGAAGTGCGTTCATATGTGTTTTTGTAAGAGCCGTTTCACCTCTCAGTTCTAATTCATAAATGGATTAGTGGATGCATGGCTAACAGAGCCTCAGCACAGGCTGTTCTGGGTGAAGTTACACTCTGCTCTTGTTGGTATTTCTTACTACACCTGCTTTTTAGCCACAGGACGCTCTCTCAGGAACCATGCATTTCCCACTTGTCCCTTTATGTCTTGTTCAGAAGTTCTGCACACAGGAGTCAGATTTAGGCTGCGGGAAAGGAGGTATATGGTGTAAAGTGAAAGGCAGGTGTGAAGGGGGACCACGTTCTCAAGCTGCCCAACTTGGGACAGAGCAGCTGTGGCAGATGAAGTTCTGGAAAGTGAATTCCTTGAGCTGACCATGGCCTAGTACTCCCTGGAAAATCGTCATGGGTATACACACCCCAGATTGACGACCGATGCCTTGGGAGACAAGCCTAGAACTGGTGGATAAAGTACAATGAAGTCACTGAAACTGTCACCCATAGTCCACCTGCTTTGTTTAATGAGGGTCTTATCCCTTGGAATCATTTACAAAGAACCTAGGTGCTTAGGTGTTATGCATGCTGGAAGGCAGCCCACACGCTGAATGTAAGTTTGACAGAAGAATCATTAAGAGTACCTGATGCTCAAGAGTCTACTGTGTTCTACCAGTGTCGCTTGAACTTTGGAGTGTGCTAAGTCCATAACCTTATTTTAAAATCCTGAAAGACAAAAATGGGACCCACTCTTTTTTTTTTTTTTTTAAGAGAGAGGGACAGTGAAAGAGAGAGAGAGAATCAACTTCATTTAGTTTTTCATGCGGCTTTTGCTGCTCTGACATCTCATTGCATATGTGGTGCTGGGGTTTGAACCCACGTCCTCATGCACGCCAGGCAAGTGCTGCAACCGCTGAGCACCGCTCCAGCCCCCGGAACCCACTCTTTCTTGAAAAGCAGTATTTCTTTTCTCCTTGTTGGTCTCTGTTGATTTTACAGGTTGGCTCTGTCTGCTGAAACTGCCTACCATTTGCTGCTAGTTAGCTAACTGAACATGTAATTTGCTTAATATCACACAAGTTGGTTCTTTTAGAATTTCGGAAGCTGTAAGGTCTTCATTCAGGTTAGAAAGCGCATAAAGTGTATAGAATTGGTCTTAACAAGGTGCTGGGTTACAGACACTGGGCCCAGAGGGAGCGGGAGCATGGTGGCGGGGGCGGGGGGCAGCGGCAGGGCAGAGGCAGGGCAGAGGCAGGGTTGCTTCAGCTTGTGTTGTTTGTTTCTCATACAGTGGCACAGGGAGCAGATTTTGGCTGGCTTTCCATCGGGGTATCTGTGGGAGTGACGAGGCAGTGTGGACTTGACGCCTTTGATGCTGGAGGGGCGTGGGGTGGAGAGCCGGGAGGTGTCAGGAGCCCCTTTTATCTTATCATGGCCCAGGCCCCACCGTGACTCCCGCTTCTGCTGATTCCATGGCAAGGGTGGCAACAATTTTACACAATGGTATCTCAGAAAATATTGAGTTCCGGTCTGGCCTTGTCATACTGTTCTGAAGCTGACTGTAGAGCAGGACCTCGCCCCAGGGGCCACCCCTAGAGGAGAGCCGGAGCCCAGGCTCTCCCCAGCCTTCCTGTTCACTTCCTTCCTCTCCCTGCAGCCAGGCCCCACAGCCAATTCAGGTCCCCCAAGCCCCAGGAGGGAGCTGTGCCTCTGGATAGCTTTTTGGATCCAAACGTCAATCCATGTAATCAACTAGCACAGCCTCAAGATTCCATTAACCTCATCCAACCAAATCTCAAAGAATTGTCCCTCTGGTGAGTCTGGGAATACATCACCTGCCCTTCTCCACCTGTTTCCATAGCTCCTAAGTGACTTTCTGCATCAGAAACATAGATCACACTCTTGTCCTCTCTGTGAATTAATTGCTCAAAGGAGAATGGCTTGGTCTAGAATAAGTTAAGAGAAGGGGTATTTAGTAATATTTATGACAAAATCACCACTTTATACAATAACATGTGGATAGGCCTTGGATTAAAATGGCAGTGAAGCACATGCCTTGCTGAATGATCATTTTATTTACTTATTTCACTGTGACCCTGGGGGACGGTATTCACCACAAAGTTGCAGGCATCATTTTGTAGTGTAGACAATCTCCTTGTCTACAGGAGGAAGGATTCATCCAGTTGGTTGAGACACTGACTTACTGAGGAAGTGCTGGCCATGGAGGGAGAGAGGCAAAATTCAGCGAAAGTGGCAAAAGTGTGGGCGCTGCTTCAGATGTGCATGGGGGGCACACCCTTTGCTTATAGCACAAATGTACACCCATCACTTTCTGTTGGTGGCTTCTCTCCAACCTCCTGAAATAGAGGTGCAACAGCATCTCTTAACATTTATAGAATGTTCCTGAAAGCTTCCTGGCATGAGAGAAGCCAATGTGCTTTCTATCACCTTGGAAATTCTTTTAAATTATCCCTTAGTCAACACCAAACTTGGTGACAATTTGTGAGTGTAAAAGAAATCAGGACCCTGCTCAACTGCGCCCTTCAAGTAGCCAGCCCTGAGATGAAGCCACAGAGTTGTCCCTGAGGATGTTTTAGGCTAAACTACAGATCTCCACTTGTACAAACAGAAAACTTATATTTATAGACTCTCCAGGTCCTGCTGATGCTTGGAGTGGAGTTTCTCAGTTGACCAATCTGCTAAAATGTTTTAGAGATCTAGGGATAAATGAGAGAGGATTTCTTTTTCCTTTTGGACTCTAAATGATTTATCCACTACTTCAAATCTGTTTAAAATTTTTCTTCTTACTTCTCAGTGATATCTCATGAATCATCACAGTTATTAGCTGTGTTTCCTTTCCCAGCTAAATGACTCTGGGCTGGGCCAGCAGCACAGGACATGGATGTGCAAGTAGCTGTGATAAATATCTGTTCTATCAATTAATAAGGAAGCGATTAGACACCCAACAACACTCAGTGAATGTCTAGTGTTTACCAGATATGGTGCCTGTCACTGAATGCAGCGATCAATAGGATCCATTTTCCATTACTGAAGAACTTACAGAAAATCAGGGGAAAAAGAGTTTGGGGTTTGTTATGTGAACTGCAGAACTGCCGAGTACGTTGAACCTCAAGAAAGAACAACACAATGTGATACTCCGGAGGTAATCTCTTCAGTTTAAGACGGGGTTTACTGGATTCCAGTCTAGGTGAGGCAAGTTTCACTAACACTTTTTTTTTTTTTTTTTGCAGTTGACAGTATGGTCACATTTTGCATTTACCTATAATGTAAAATGTCTTGTGCAACTGAGATGTGAGCCTCTTTGGATCTCTGGGCGATTCCACTTGGTCCCAGCCCAGGCTGGAGTGGTAGCGTGAGAACTCTGGGCTGAGCCTCTGGGTTCTATTAGAACAGCAGCCTAAGGCCACCCTGCAGTATTGGGATTTCTACTTCCACTTACCCGTGTGAACCATAATGGAGAGCTGTGAGCTATGACACTTGTCCAACTAGTGACGATAGCACTTGGCCATTTGGGAGCACATCGAGAAAGCACTGTGTTGTCGCAAACTCAGGGAGAGCCTGGTCATTTTATGAATTTGGTCTTCTTTACATCTTTTTATCCCAACCTGACCCTCCTTTCTCAGACAGTACCCCTAGAGCCAGAAAAAGTAAATGGAATTCTCCAATATGTGGGAGCCATGTGTTATCACCCTCAGAACCTGTCTCCAGGTGTGGCCCTCCTAGAGCTGAATATTTAGAGTCATGAACAGAAGACAGTGTGTGACCTGAGTCCCTAGAAAAGCTGCCCTTGAACCTGTTATGGGCTGAGATTAACTTTAGATAAGTTCATGGCAAACTGCACTGGAGAAGAATCCTCTTTGGGAGGAGGTGGCTGAGCATGGTTCAGGATGAAGAAAAATTGACTTTAAAATCTTTTTCTCTTTTTTACAACAGCTGTTTTGAACCTTGTATTCTCTAAAGCTCCAGTCCCATTATGAAATACCACTGCACAACCAAAAAGACTCCTGTACCAACTCTTTGTGAGGTTGCCAGAGCGCAGGTGGTGTCCCTGATTACAGTGGTATCTGAAATGATAGAATTCCAGGTTTGCCAACAAATTTCAAGAATTCTTTAGATTTTTGTTGCGTCAAAATTTCTAAGTTAATAGCTTTGTGAATGTCTTAACATCTGAAATTTCAAGCTTTCACCAGATGTTCCATTTTATCTTCATCCTAGCAGGTATTGACTTCACACTGTCCCTAGTTTTGACCTGTTTGCTGTCTATGTTGCTTGCTGGAGCATGAGCAGAGAACCCAGAAAACGTAGGTGAAGTGACAGGCATGCCTGAGAATGTGTAGCTGAATGGGGACGGAACTAGACAAAGAACTTGGCAAACTTGGCCATCTTCGATTCAGAGTTTCTGTGACTATCCTGCCTCACCTTCCCTTGTCCCTGGAAGTTGCCAGTCCTGGGCTATCCAACTTCTCAGTACTATGCCCACATCTTTGAATCAACTCTATGCAGATAAGTCCAGGAGACCCTGCAAGACCCCCAGGGTCCTTCTCTGCCTCACCATAGCCTGCACCAGGCTTCGACAGCGGGCCAGAGCCTTGGCACCCTCTTCCCTCCCAGAGGTGGGCAAACACAACCAGCTCTGTTGCAGAGCCCAGCCCCCACTGCCCTCAACTGCTGCACGGAAGGGCTGCTCCCCTCTGCAGGGCCACCACCAACCAGCACAGGAAGTTTGACAGAGAAAGTCAATGTCCTTTTGGACCTTTGGCACCACAGTGCCAATGCTCATGCTTTCCTGTTGGGTTTTGTTTTTAGATTTTGGAACTATTTAAGGAATGAATAGAATTGGAACAAACGGAACCCACAAAGAGTCAAAGCTGGGCTCAACAGGTAAGGGGTGATCAGGATACTGGTGAGAAAGGGCAGGGAGATCACAGGGCAAAAATGGGCAAGAGATCAGAGCTGCAGGAAACCGTCCAGAGAGCCCACTCCTTCCATCTGTTAAGGCCTGGAGAAGGTAGGGGGTCTGCTCATGTGTCCATGTGTTTGCTTTATCTAATTTTTTTTAGGAGACAGCAAGAGAAAGAGAGAGAGAATATCAATTTTATTTATTTTTTTCATCTGGACTTTGTTTCTCCAACACTTAGTTGTGTACGTGGTGCTGGGGTTTGAACTTGGGTCCTCGTACATGCCAGGCAAGCACTCCAACTACTGAGCAACCACTCCAGCCCATCCATGTGTTTATTTTAATTCCTTTGAATTATTTGATAATTTTCCTTTCTCAATGATGGTGGGTAATTCTAAAATCCCAGCAAACCTCATTGACATGGGATGAGATGATTCAATTCCAAGGTTAGGGATAAAGGCATTCTGATTTTATGTAAGTGCAGAATCCCTCTTTAACGACATGCCCTTTGAGAAAGGCCTGTGTGACTACTGTCCAATTAAATGATTTACAGCATCTTCATTTAAACTCCTCAACTCTTCATGTGCAAAAGAATCTCTTTTGCTTGTTTTCCTACTCTGAGAATGACCCAAGAGTTAGATGTACCTCTTTATAAACAGTCATTAGACAGTCATCAGGAGAAGTATCCACCCATGAGAGGCTTAAAAAAGAATTTTAGCAAAAAGGGAGAGCTGGAATCTTGGGCTTGCTTCTTTTCTGTGTCAACATCATAAAGGGACAAGAATCAGGAGATAATCCTATCTGAGGAGAATCCCAACTAACCATCAAAGCCCTGCCCAAGCTCAGGGTTTCTCTGTATCTTAAATTTAATTTTGATTGTATTTTCTTTGTAAATACTGGGAACGGCCCTTGGGCCCTTGGGGGAGAGAGTCGGGATGGACGTTTCCACAAGGATGGGAATTACTGAGGTACCGGGAGACAGGAATAAGCATTCACATCTTTATTAGTGCCAGGCCAACTTGAGTAATAAAATATAGATGCAGTTGCTTACCAGGTGCTTCACAGGTGGGTAACATAACATTCTGCACTTTGCTATACACGTTAGAAAATAGTCTCTAGTTTCTCTTGTTCTTTGGTTGAATGTGGGCCAAAAAAAAAAAAAAATAGAATCATTCACAGAATTCTGCTGATTTACTTGCCCCTTTTAATATGATTTCAAACACAATGCTGGAAGTTTGCTTTGTTCAGGTCCCATCAGGTGTAACTAACGAGTGGTTTTATACATTTATGTTGAAGTGACAGTTGACGTTTTGTTACCTAGAAAGAGTTAGGAACTTGCGGATCGGATGCCAAAGGGATGATATTTTTCTTCTTCGCCACGTGAAATCTCAATAGACTCTATTCATTGCTCAAGTGGACCCTTAAAGAATCACTTGCAAAGGACACCATGGCTGGAGAAGTAATATTTATCAACATTAAATAAACACTTGGTGAAATATGCATAAATAGTTCTCATATAAACAGAACACGACATTAAATAGCTGAGATACACACACACCACGGAGTACACTTTCACTGTGGTTGAAGTCGTCTGTAAACACCACCTCACGCTGAATACAGAAGCAGTTTCCGCCCAGCCCTGGGTCCACGACACGTGCGCCGTACAAAGGAAAGAGTTCTCGGCAGCCCCCCGCCCTCCCCCCAGACCCAGCAGAAGGAAAAGAAGGAACCCCAACAGTACAGCAGCAACATGACAGCAGAGCAGCACCCGTCCCTCCCCAGGGGACGCTTAGCTCTCGGGGCGATCCGAAGGGTATGCAAAAGTGGGTTTTCAAAACGTCAATCAATTTGAAACAACTTATCCAAACATGACTCTTTCTTCGGAGGACATGGAGCTTCCTAGACCCCACCTGTTCCTGGGCAAGGGTTACGGACTGCAAGCCAGAAGTCTCTGGCACCGCAAAGGGACAGGGAGGAGCCCTGATTTCTTTTAGAAGGTGCCAGGCGCAGCAGGCAGTGGAAAGCGCTTTCCTTCATTCCCCTCTCAACGTAGCTTTTGCTTTGCCACGTGTATTGCTGTGTGTGACATTCTAATAGCTTAGAGAGCAGAGATTGTGTCTGGAAATGTTCAGAATGGGATGACTAAATCCGCGGGTGGATGTGACTCGTTCTTTGAGCTCAGAGGGGCCCCAGCTTAGCCCTGTTGATGGAGAGATCAACAAAGGAGGCTGCGTGTGCTCAGAGTCTGGGCAAGCCATGGTGCCGAATGACTCTCGGGGCTGTCTGCTCTGTGCAGACCTGCTGGGAGGCCTGGCTGCTCTCTGCTGAATATTCTTCTGGGTGGTTTGTGGAAAACAGCCCCAGGGTCAAAAAACATTAGGCTGGGTTTGTTTCACTTTTATATTGTGTTAGGATCCTAGAGAACTTCAGTTACCGAAGTACTGAAAGCATATATTGCAGGACAAATTTGCCAGTTCAGTGTTTCCATTATATTTATATACACTATGTGTGTGCGTGCAGAACTCACACATATATATATATACTTATGCATTTTTATTTTTACGAAACTTGAACTGCACAAAACAGTACTTTGCAAGAATCAAGAATCAAGTCCACAACTAGAGTTTAACAACACATCAAAGAGAGGACAGAAGCTCTATCGGGACAAGAAGGTTCAGCTTTGCAATGTATGGAATAATTTCACAATCACAGATTCACTAGCCTGCTGCGTTCCACGAGGGGGCTGGATCAACCTGGGATCCTTGGGAAGAACGTGGAAACCGGGCCAGCTAGGCTCCTCTGTGATTCCAGAGCTAATGGAAATTAAAAGACCCAGGCAAATCAATCTGAGTGTATAACTGCTGAGAAGCAATATTTTTCTTCCTCTTTAAGAAAAAACACCTAAAGTTTATTTCAGAATAAATTTCTTTATACTCAGTAGTATGCTTTTTGTGGTTTTTTTTTTTTGCTGACTTGATATTTGATGTTTTATATTAAAATTGGTTTATTCAGTGGGTGAGTAAACAGGCAGCTTCTTTGACATCTGGGTGATAAAAACGTTTCTATCATCGCCAGGAATCGCCCCCACCCTCGCCTCGCTCCTCCTAAGGTTTGCGGGTTGACACGTGTGTTTTGTCACTGCTAAGGACAGACCTTGTCTACAAAGCCTGCTCGGGCGCGCGCTTGTGGAAAGCGACCGACTGTCTCTGCTGGTACTGTTGCTTGCGCCTCTTCCTCTTGTCGCACTGGCACAGCAGCAGCATCTTGAAGGTGGTTCTGAACGTCTTGTTACACAGGGCATAGCACACGGGGTTCACGGTGCTGTTGATGTAGCACAGCCAGTAGCCCAGGTTCCAATAGGTTCTGGGTATGCAGCTGTCACAAAAGGTGTTCACCAGGACCATGATGTTGTAGGGGGTCCAGGTGATGATGAAGGCCAGCAGGATGGCGCTGAGGGTCTGGGCTGCCTTCTTCTCCTTGATGAGGGACATTCGTTTCCGCTTTGTGATCTGACTCCTGGTTTTCAGAGCAAACCTCTTGGCCAGAGTGGCTTCCTTGAAGGACAGAGGTAGAGTGGCCGTGGTCTTACCCACTGAGGAGTTGGCGTCAGAAGTCTTGGCTGTGTCCACGGCAGACTCTAGCTGGATGGGAAGCTTGGAGAAGCTTTTCTGAAAGCTGCCACCATCGTCCAAGCTGCTCTGGGCCTGCAGCTTGCTGGCGCTCTTCTCCGAGTCCAGCGCCCCCAGCTCCTCCTCGGGCACCTGCAGGTTGTCTGACGAGGGCAGTTTGGTGGAGTTGAGGATGGTGCTGTGGCCCGGAAGCTTGAGCACAATGGAGTAGATGGCTCTGGTCTCTGAGCCGATGTCCTCCTCGTCGGACGAGGCCGAGTTTTCCAGGGAGGCGGCAGCGTCGTTGTTGTTCCAGCTGTCGCTGCTGCTGTGGTCTTGGTCCATCTGCTCGGCGCTGGGCTTCCAGCTCTTGGTGGTGAACCAGAAGTGGCAGCCGCCATACTTCCTCCTGGCCGAGCATTTCAAGTTCTGCTGCTGAAGTTCATAGCTGCTGCAGCTGCGGGAACTGCCTGTGGGGTGGACAAAGCTTTCCGCCTCTGCCTCTGTCCCAGAGGCCTGCAGCCCAGCAAGCTCTTTGGTGCGTTTTTCAGTTTCCTTATAGATCCTCCAGTACAAAATGGTCATGATGGTGACAGGCATGTAAAAGGCGGCGATGGCCGTGCCGAAGGTGATGGTGGGCTCGCTGAAGAACTGAATGAAGCACTCCCCTGGAGGCACCGTTCTCTTCCCTACGAAGTACTGCCAGAACAAGATGGCAGGAGCCCAGAGGACGAACGAGATGACCCACGCCAGGCCGATCATCACCCCGGCTCTTTTGGTTGTTCGTTTGGCCCGGTATGTGAGTGGCCTCGTGATGGAAAAGTACCTGTCAAAGCTGATGATCAGAAGGTTCATGACGGAGGCATTGCTGGCCACGTAGTCAATGGAAAGCCAGAGATCACAGGCCAAGTTCCCTAGCGCCCATCGGTTCATGATGATGTAGGTAGTAAACAGGTTCATGGAAATGACCCCAATGATCAGGTCGGCACAGGCCAGGCTGAGGAGGAAGTAGTTATTGACTGTCTTCAGTTGCTTATTGACCTTAAATGCCACTATGACCAGAATGTTGCCAATGATGGTCACCAGGGCCAGGAAGCCTGTTAAGACAGCGATGAAGACCACCTGCCAGACAGTATGACCTCCCAGGGGGTCACTGGTAGTATCATTGGGAGAGGAGAAATTCTCAGCTGCTCGAGAAATGTTGTAGCTGCCAAAATGAGTGACTGTCCCTGGGGGCAGTCCTGCGTCCAAGGGACTGTGTATCCAGGAAGAGCTGATGTTTGGAAACAAAGGCGAGGTGGTACTGTTACTGTGCAAGGTCATTGTGACTCTCTGACATAGTCTGGGAAAGAGAGAGAGAGAGAGAGAGAAAATGAAGTTAGGAAAATTTCTGCCTTTGGTATGTTCTTTGCATTGCATACGTTAAAAGACACGGAAGATGCGCTATAGGATACTGGATCTTGAAGAAGCTGAACCTTACCAAAATCACTCTCTAACTTAAGGGTGAAGAATCTAGGGCAAGAGGAGATTGATTTGCTCGAGGTGGTACAACTAGCTAGCAGAATCCACTGAACATTGTGTTTTCCCCATTTCTAAATACATTCCGTATACTACTATTATCAAACAAAGCAGCATCATTACTTCTTTTATTTTACTTATTTCTTTTATTTTCAAAAGGGGAAATATTAGGTGCTCACATAGCAATCATTCAACATAGTGCTATCATCATGCTACTTGATAAATTAGCTTACTTCATTTGCATTTTATCCACCTGGGCATTTACCTGCCTGAGGCTTCAGACCCAAGCAGGTTTAAGGTGATGCCAGCCATTTCCATCTTACTCGAATGGGCAAAGTGAACTCAAAACAGGAGAGGAGGAAGTGTAAATCATCTCAGTTTCTGCTGACTTTTTAAAACAAGGATCCAGAACCTGGAGGACTGATTTCTTCTGAGGTCTGGCAATGTGCTCATTTCTTCCGGGCTCTCTGAAGAGCCATTATCTTCCCAATATCTTGGTCACCATGATTGCTGGACATGCTAGCTAGATTTCCCTTTCCCCATTTGGGGTGTTTTGTTGCCTTTCTTACTCTCCTCCTTGGGCCACCCCTGCCCAGTGGCTCTGAATCTCACAAGACTTCTACAGTACCTTCAGGACTCTCAGTCCTCACAACACTTTCTGAATCTGCTGTCATGACCATGGGAACTGAGCATGCTCCATTGCTTTGGTTTCACATCTTATGATTATCCATAAACATAACGCCCAGTCATTCCATTCTAGGCCTCTGTCTTCCTTCATCTTTACTCTTATCAATGAATGTCACAATGGACGTCTGTTATTTGTCAATCTTTCAGCTATTCTTTTGGAAGTAGCCTGTCTCTCATGCTATATGTTCTGGGATTGTTATCAATGACCTGGTTCTGAGTTCTTGGCCACAGTAATGGACTTGAAGCATATCCAAGCAGGGAGGATCCACGGGGAATGGATAGGGATGCTGGAAAGAGAGAAAAAAGTCTCTTCTCTTTGGGGGTGTTGGGTGCTGGTCAGTCTATTTGTAGGCATGTGGAAACTCAAGAAGCAGGTAAACATAGAAGAAGCCCATGGGGAAGGAAAGACAAGGAGGGAACATGGGCAACAGCCAGCAGGATGCTGAGTGCTTTTAAAACTGGATTTACCTCTCTCTGAATCAACACAATGTCTTTGACCTTGCTGGTTATGTAAGCCAGCGCACTTCCTTTGTTGCCTGGGCTCACTGGGATAGGTTTCTGTTATCGGCACTAAGAGGCTCCTGATTAACGCATTCTGTCATTATCAACATCAGCACCTGCTGGCAGGAACCACTGCTAGCTGGAGGCTATTGTGGTCAGTGCTGTGGAATTCAATAAGTCACAGCCTCTGCCCTCTAGGAACCATCCCCTAGCTAAAGGATGGGCTGTGAATAAACATTTTAAAAGGTGCACGGTTCTTTAGGCGATATAAAATTACTCCCTGTGGATAGTCACATTATGTTTGTACAAACTCAGCAGCAACTGATCTGTTCCCTTGACAGTCTTATTGAAGAACATAAATAACAATTTGGGAAATATGCCTAAGGTCAATGATTTTCTTTTAGTCCATTTCATCCTATGAATTTGAAGCATATCACAAGATGTATAGCATTGTAGTCCAGTTGTGCTTCGTTGGAATAAACGGAAGGCACCAGAATTAAGAAGGGACAATGACAGGCGAGTCTAGCTCTCTCTCTGTTGCATTCTATGCAAAGCGCATCACTAAACTAGAGGTGGTGTGCAGGGCTGAGGGGTGTCTATGGAGCCACAGGCACTGGTCTGATGCTGCCATGCACCCAGACACATCCTTCCACTTCTGCTGAGAAGTGGGTGCTCTCACCATCAGCAGGGACTTTTCACTAGACAGCAGTGGCGCAGCGTGATACAGTGTGGTCTCTGGAGCAGAGGGAGTCTTTGGAACTCCAAGGGAGTCGGAGTTCTGCCTTGGCCCAGGGAGTGTACAGCTGGCAAGCTGTCTGATGACTCGGATGACACTTTTTCATCTATATAAAATTAGAATGCTACTGTGCAGTCTATGGGGTCCGGAGAGGGCATGAGAAATTACCGAGTGGCAGGCTAACACTCCGAAGCATCAGTGCGTACGTGGCTTCTTTTGCGTCCTCAGAGCTGGGGTGCTACTGCAGAAACTCAGGGAGAAAGAACCCTGTGCATGCTTAGATTTTGCTTCTAAGGAGACTTCAAATACTCTGGTAGAGACGAGGATCTTCAAGGTAAGGTCCCCTTTAAGCTCCGCAAACACTCAAGACTGAGCCAAAAAAACTAGACAGATAAGAAAGAGCTCCCCTTGCCCTACTCAGACTAAACAAGCCTCTCCAAATTCTGCTCCGAGTCAGAATGGCAGAAGATCCCCCGAGGGGAATGCAGTCAGGCTGACCAGCCCTTGCTTTCAGGTGCAGAGACCCTGAACAGGTGTAGACTGCTAAGTTTATGTCATTTGCTGAGCAGCACAGGAACTCAAAATACAGCTTTTAGTTATGTGAAAATGGAATTTCTTTTCTTGCTGACATGAGCATGAGCTTCGATTGAAAGTCTGTGTGCTTTATCTGCAAAGCTCTGATCTTTCAACTTATTCTCAGCAACCCTCACTCTCCTATAGTCATGAACCTTTTCCTCATCGTAGCAGGGCCTTCCTTCCCTTTGATGCTCAGGCAACATTGCTACCTGACACACATCCTTAGAGCATACCGTATCTTCTCTCCATAGCCCAGGCAAGGAGCATCCTTGGTGCCCTTGACCAATTCCCATCGAGACTGGAGCCCACTTTATCGAGGAAGGGAGTGTTCCTCAGCAGCTAGGAGGTGAGATGCTCCTGCCCATCCCCACCATCCTTCAGATGCTTGTACCTGGGCCGTTCTCTACAGCCTTCTGTCTGGTGCTTGTGCCCCTGTGCCGGGACCCTCCTTGAAAGGACCCCTGCAGACTCTAGGCTCAACAATTAAGGTAGAAAGTGACCAACAGGTCATAAGGACTTCAAAAAAGATTATCTAATGATACTTATCATCACCTAATGTCTTTTATCAGGCCTGTGTATAATTTTATATATTATATGTCACTTTTTAAAACTCAAAGATTCTGGGTGAGTTTGATCCTAAATGAGACAGTGCTATCAGTGGGCTAAGCTCTCTCAGTTTAAGGTGCTTTTTCTTTTCTTTTTTTAAAGAGAGGGAGAGAGAGAGAGAGAGAGAGAGGAGAGAGAGAGAGAGAGATAAAGAATCAATTTTATTTAATTTTTCATGTGGCTTTTGTTGCTCCAACAGTCTGCCCTGTACGGGGTGCTGGGGTGGAACTCGCGCATGCCAGGCAAGCGCTGTAACCACTGAGCCACTGCTCCAGGCCCTTAAGATGCTTTTTCTGAGGACAGCGTTTCATTTCTAACTAAGCTTCAAGTACTTTCCTCACCCTGACTCAACAGCTCTGTTCTGTGGAGTTAGTATGTTGAGCACCAACTGAGTTATTCATGGTCTATGCCCACTGGTTTGAACTATACTGGGGAAGATCCTGGGGGTTCTCCCTTCTAAGGCTCAGGAAGAATTGCTGGTGGAAGTGGAGGCCCTATCAGCCTGTTGACTTTAGCACTTCCTGAGACACCTAGGCTGGGGTGGGGCTGGAACGAGGGTGTGGGGGGTGGGAGTGGGGAGCCGGAGGCAGAGCAGACTGGACTCTTCTCTGGGAAGCGGAGCCTGCTTCTACCCTATCAGGTGCTGGCTGGGGCACTCAGGGAAGTGCTGTTCCAGGGCTCAAGCAAGAACATAGACTGCCAGTGGGCACATGAGAGACTTTGAGGGCATTTGTGAATTCTGGTCCTCTCCTTCCATGTGGGTTGCTTGTGTCTGTCTGTCTGCCTCTCTCTCTGTCCAGCATGGGGTTGGTTTTCAGTTTCCACTCTGAGTGTGTATTTGTTTCCAGATCATTGGGCTATTTTTGCTTCATTATGGTTTGCAGCACATATACAATTGATCTATGAAGTTTAAAATGCAAGAGCCAATATAAGAATTAAAACATAAAAGAGCATAAATTGAACTGAACAGGACATATCAGAGCACATGCTACAATGATGATAAATGTCACTTCATTAAATTTTTGCTTCATCTAACAGATATCTTGACTATGAAATTATGATGGACATACAATGTAGTTCATGGCTGACAGTGTTTGAAAGGCACTGCCCTAGATTTTTTTTTTTTTTTTAGCAAGATGGGGTGGGGGACAGGGAGAGAGAGAGTGAAAGAGAGAGAGAGACTCAATTTTAATTATTTTTTCATCTGGCCTTTGTTTCACTGACAATTAGTTGTGTACGTGGTGCTAGGGTTCAAACCTGGGTCCTCGCGCATGCCGGGGAAGTACTTCAACCGTGGAGCCACCACTCCAGCCCTTGCCTGCGATCTTTGGGCATCTGTTCTTAACATTTAAAAGGAAAGGGTGGGGCTGTGCATGTAGCCCTGTGGTAGAGCTCTTGCCTAGCTAGCACTCATGATACCCTGAGTTTGAGAAAAAAAGTGAAACAAAAAAATGTGAAAAAATTATTTAAGGATACAAAGGTTAGGGGAAAATTGAAAGATAGTTATGGGAAATTTGTCCTCTCCTCATTGTGGAATAAAAGTTTTCTGCAGTTAAAAATCTGTAAAACATACAGAATACTCTTCTAAAATTAAAAATTATAAAGATACATTATAAAAATAAATGTGAAATTGTTTAGAGAAACGGGAGCCAATATAAATGAGGGTCCTTTCCTTGGGATGAATTCCAGGGAGAAAAACTAATTTTCTTTCTTCTAATCCATCCCAGGAGCAACTAATCTGGAAAAAGGATCCAAGAATCTCAATTTTTAAATCCCTTGAACTGATAAAAAAGCACAAAGTAGTCTTTCCCCCTTTAGAAGTCTAAATTAATTCAGCTCTAACAATTTTTTTTTTAGCATGACCAGGGAAAAGAGCATCTTTACAGTTTGTCTCCAAGGCTTATTTTTAAGACCAATTACTTAGAACCTCTTCTCTATTTGGAATGCTGTATTCATCCTTTTTTTGGGTCTCTATTTGACAAGAGTCTGTTTTGTGTTATGATCATTGCAGCATGACAGGTCCCAAAGCCATCATGGCTTGTAAATGTTCTACCGGCCACTAGATGGCAGAGCCGACTCAGAGAACAGTCTCTGTTACCAGAAGCCGCCAAAGCAGCAGCCTGGTCCCTGAGCAGGCACCAGGAACTTCAGCTCGGATCAGTCCTGCCGCCTGCCAGGGGAGGAGATCAAAGAGGTCAACGCAACTTTGCAATCAAATGTGTCTTTAAAGGGAATCAAACTAGTGGACTTGGCTCTTTCTGCCCTCCAAGCTGCAGGAGAAGAGACGTTACCTAATATGGTGCAGTTGTTCATCTTGTGACCAAAACATTCCTGAATTCCAGAACTGGAATAAAACACCATTCAAAAAGGAGAAAACTTGTTTTTAAAAAGTTGATGTGCCAGGTCGCCTCCCGGTGGCTGCCAACCCTAAGCTTTTATTCAATTTAACAATGAAAACACAGGACGCCGGTGGTGGTGGGGTGTTTTGTGTTCACACTGCTTATATGTAGCAGGCAAAGCTGAAAGGGCCTCATTTTACCTTCAAAGCAAAAGCCCAACTGGACTAATGGTTATCCGCATTAGTACTCTTCAAGCCTGAAGCCCTTTGTTAGCAGAATTTCTAGAGAGATGGCGTGAGGTACAGTGGGAGCATTCTTTGCAAACATTAAAGAGAGCCCTGCAGAGAGGCCCACTTGCCGCCCCAGACTTGCTCTTCTCTGAGAGAGGAAGGAAAAAGTGCAGCTGGATTCTGTTTAGGCAAACCTTCGTGATCTAAGATTTGTTTATTATTTTTTTCAACATTCAAAGACATATGTATCAGTATTTACTTCATATACTGTGCCTTTGTCATGGAGGCTAAGGAATGGCACTCTAAAAACACCAGCTGAGCTAACAGAACCGTGGAAATAATTCTGCTTAAAAATCTCGCCAAAGTCATCCTTTGGGCTAAATATATCCATGTCAGCTTATGTACCAAAATGACACCTGTTTGAACAAAGTTCTTTGGGCCTAATGTTTACGCGCTTGTGATTAATTTAGGTTAGACTTGTTATGATTTTTTTCAAGGTCCATATTTATCAGAGTATTTTGATATCTGGACATGTTCCGCACATCTGATTTCCTTTCAAACTTCAGTTTATTTGCACGCCCCAATTCACGCAGGTACATGTAGCTGGACGTTTGCAAAGAAGGTAGAGGCAAAGCTCTGAGCATGACACAGCTGTGCCATGGCACATCAAGGCAGGAAACGCCCAAAGCTACCTGCGGGTGAATCACCTAAGCGCTCCGATCTTGCGTCCTCATCTGTAAAATGGTGATCGTAAGACCCGAGGGGTAGGTACATCTGTAGAAAGAGACCCAGTGCAGCCTGCCTGGTCCACAGCAGTTTCTTAAAGATGGTAAGATGGACTCAGTGACTTTCCCTGATTGGTTGATGATGGAATGTCTGTTTCCATGGCTAATGGGAGCTAACTTTCGTTGAGACTAAGGCAGTGGTTTTTAACTCAGGGAGACTCTGCCTCTGGGGAGGTTTGGCAATGTCCACAGCCATCTCTCGTGTTACAACATGGAGAGAATGTGTTCCTGGCACCTAGTGGGTAGATGCTAGGAATGCTGCTAAACATCCTTGAATGTGCAGGTCAGCTCCCACAAGGAATTATTTGGCCCAAGACGTCAATAATACTGGGGTTGAGAAACCCTGGCATAAAGACACATAAAATGTTGTAGCAGAAATAGTTGTAGCATTCTGTTTGCCAGGAAAATCTGGAAACCATCCTGATACTAATTAATGGGGCAAACTCTAAGTCTCTGCAAGAATTGGCGCTCACTACACTTCTCTCCCCTTCCCCCAAGGATGCATCTCATACTCTTGCACCCAACTCTTCAGTCTTAATTTTAGATCGTAAGCATCTTCGAGCGCATACTGCAGGCCTTGGACTGGGGACACAGTTCCTGTTCTTGAGGGACCATTTGTTGGTACTGCTATTGACTAAATAAAGTAGTGGGGGATGATTAGCTGTGTGAGTTGGGGAGGGAGTAAAAAAGGTGTGTTGTGAGCCTTTGGGAATAAGACCCCACGCAGCTGAGCAGGAAAGAACACAGCATTCCAAACACAGGGAGGAGCCTCTGCAAAGTTCACGTACCAGGGCTCCCAGTGTGCCCCGCACAAGTTCCTGTTAGCAGTTCAGTTTGCCTCCCAGGCCACCCTAGGACCCTTAGGGAAGGTTCCGTTTCTACCCAATGTTCTACTTTGAGACAAAGCTCAATCTCTTTCCAACTGCTGACCTGGAACCATTGCCTCCCTCTGTCCTTAACTGACAGCAACACAGTTTTTACTTCGGATGGGACAACCCATGACAGAAAGACTCCAGAAGGTGCACTTGGAGACCAGGCAAAGCGGCCACTAATCGGGGTTGCTGTCGATGCATCACAGCTGGTAGAGATTAGGAGTCAGGGGCTAGGGCTCCAGAGGCAGCTGTAGGGGAGGCAGGGAAGCCAGCCTGGGTGTTCTCCAAATTTCTCAGTTAGGGTGTCCTCTAGAGGATCTGACCCAAGAGAAGGGATTCAGAGGAATGAATTTCCCAAGACAGATCAGGAGAGGGAGCCTCCCTACGCCACAGCACAGGTGTATGGAAAAAGGGGTGTGCTCTCAGGCAATGCACCGTCCTTTCCAGCAACTGACCATGGGCACAAGACAGCTGGAGGCCCCCCAAGGAAGCCAGTGCTCCTTAGTCCCAAATGACTTTGCAATTGCTCTTCGCTACCCCTGACTTTTAACACTTACAAACCCACAGGCAATGGGGAGGCATGGGAGGCTCTTGACAGCCTAGGGTTGAGTGCTGGCTCACCCCTTATGAACCACGGGATCTTAGGTCAGTTATCAAAGTTCTGGGATCCTCAAAGTCCACGTGAGAAAATTAAGAGACCATACCGTCATTAAGCAGATTCAATGCGATGATAGACAAAGCCTCTGATATGACTGGCAGGAGATGCTTTGCAAATGGGGGTATTCTCCCTGTCCCCTGCACTGCCCACAGCTGAGTCCCTGCGAGGAGGCCATGATAAGGCGTCCATGTGTGCTGGCTGTCATCTGCTCCATTCCTACTTAGGTCTTTGAAATAAATATCCATTTCTGTGTTTTTGTTTTACTATGAGGTCACAAATTTTTTGAGGACACTATTGAAGGTTTTTTCCTCTTTGCTTCTTTTTCAATTCACTTTCTAAATACATTTTAGAATTCCTGTGATTAGAAGAAAGCAGTTCCTCAGCAGATAAAATGTTTAGAGGGCTGATATTTGATGTATATGACTTTATTAATAATACTTCATTTTTCTTGAAGAAACACATAAGGTAAGTCTACAGGTGAGAGGAGAACGCCTTTAAGATCACACTGATTGCCACTGAAGATGAAGAGGGAGGAGTGGAGCGGGGTTGGACGCAAGGTGGAAAAAGCCCAGGGTCATAGGAAAATCTGGATAGGATACAACGCAAAGAATACTATGCAAGGCTGAGATTAGACGCTATCGTGGGAGCGCAGGAAACCATGGAAATGAAAACAAGACACCATGATTTTATTTGGATTTCT
The DNA here is from genome assembly GCA_004027875.1 of Aplodontia rufa. Taxonomy (NCBI): domain Eukaryota; kingdom Metazoa; phylum Chordata; class Mammalia; order Rodentia; family Aplodontiidae; genus Aplodontia; species Aplodontia rufa. The sequence continues at coordinate 36,200 of PVKS010000508.1, forward strand.
ATTGTCCTTTTGGGGACATGCTTTCTAAGTTCTGTTTCATGATTTTAAAGACAAACATCATGATGACCTCAGGGAATTGCAGGTTCTGACCCTCAGCTTCCTGTACTGCTGCGAGTGATAACCCAGTCCTCCAAGGAGTGACATCTTCTGGATGATGTGTAGGTACCGATACACTGAGTCTCACAAGCACTGCATGAGCTAGGACGATTAGGGCTTCAAGTGGGAAGAAGTGGGTGCAGTGAGGGGTCACACGGCTGTCCCAGGTCACACAGCTGGTGGTCAATGCAGAGGCAGGAGGCCGGCACTGGCAGGCCACCTCCTCAGCCTGTGCCCAGCTTCTGGCCTAGTGGGCAGATCTGTCAGGGATGGGCACAGCTTTCAGAAACGCCCCAGATGGTGCAGCAGAGACTCAGTCCCCCTGCCCTTACCTCTCTACTTCCATGCCTTCCAGGTAAACTCTTTTTAAAATTTTTTTTATTAAGGAGTTGAGTTATTGTACAATCATAAATGCATGTAAAGTAACACTATGATATGCATCTGTTCTTAAACCAGAATTACCCCCACATCACCCACACCCATCTCTTCATTCTTCTATATTTTACCCCTACAAGAGATATAAATGCTTGGATTGTGAATTTTTCAAAATTAAATGATTGCATAAGTATTATTTGGATTCTCAGGGGGGTAAATAGTGTGCTACATTGTTGATTGACTCCCTAGATCCTTCCATTTCCTCCCTCCTTCTCACCCCCCCCACTATATATCTATGGTTCCCCTAGATTATGTGTTGCTGCGCCTTTGCTGGGTCTAATACATGAGTTTGACCACCTTTCACCCAAACCTGGGTTTAGCTCCAGACTCCACAAGTGAGGGAAACCATTCGACCCTTGAGTCTCTGGGTTTGGTTAACTTTGCTCAGCATGATTTCTTCCATTGCCATCCATTTTCCAGGTAACCTCTTAATCAGCCAATATTTGTTATGTGAATGGTTACGTTCCTCCAAAGTCTGTTTTTCTTCAAGTTACACATGTGTCTAGACACTGAGCATGAGCCAGGCACTGTTCTTTGTGTGTTTGTGTATTAATTCATTTAGCCCTTACTGTAATACAACAAGGCCAATGATTTAACTAATGGAGGAGAAAAATGGAAGCACAAAGAGATTCAGTGCTTAGGTGAGGGTCACAAGCAACTATGGGGCAGAGCTGAGATTTGAACAAAGGCCGTGACCAGAGGTTTTGCTCCTAACCATTCTTTGTATGTTATGTTCTCTAACTTGTCTTTTCTCTTTTCCACTTAACAACATATTACAGACATTGTTCTCACTCTCTGTGCAAATACATATTTATGTCACATGCTTTAAAACATAAAGAGGGACTGTCCAGGATCCTGTAGTTGGCAGCTTATGTCTTTGGCTCCAGCAGAATTTCCAGGGCAGGAGAGTGCAGGAGGCACTGTGTTTGCTGAAGACTCTTTTGAATGCAATGTTGCAGAGCTCAGCAGCAGTGAGGCCAACACAAATCTCGAAGGTTCTTCCGACAATAAAACAGCTTTTTTCCAGACTCACTTCCCTGAACTGGCTCTGCCACCATTTCCAGTGTGGAGTTAGGGCCCTGGGTTTAGAGGAACCAGCCTCAGCTCTCCGACCCATACCACCCAGCTGTGCAGAGAATCAAGCAGCTGAACAGATGTGAAAGGGTTCCCACGTAGCATGTGGTGGTCCAGGCACTTAAGCAGCCCTTTTCTTAGAACACCCAACTCCAAGGGCATTTGCAGAATCTGATTAAAATACAGCTACATTCTTTACGTTAGATAAACAAGGAGAAAAGATGATCATTTCGTCGAAAACACTACTGTTAAGGATGGAACAATGCGTACAGTGACTGTGAGAATCAAAATAAAATAACAAAATATATTTTTTGGCCTGGTCGGTCTAATTAAATACTAGAAAACAATGATCTCTTGTTTTGGATTTCCTGAAACCAAATGGACACCAAAGCTTCTATCACTACGAATTCTGGCTCTCTGGGATTTAAAACAAAGAGGTGAAGGAACAAAGTTGGACCCATCAAACAAAACAGGGCAAAAACTTCTTCTGAAACATGAGAGGAATATGATTGAAAAGTTAAACACTGCAAGTGTGAAAGCAACACAAGAGGACTTATTCACATGGGAAAAGGAGAAACCGAGGCTTATGATACAAACAAAAAAGATTGCAGGTTGTATGTTGAGGTTGGTGCCTGGAATCATTTTTGCAGGTCCCCATCAAATTGGACCCACCTCCTGGGCTGTGCAGAGGCAGCTTGGTGTGGAAAGTTGCTTGCGCTGATATGCTCAGATGTGCAATGCCTCCCACCTACCGCTAGGCCCGCTGAGGGCAGGTCATGGTGCATCTCGATGTACAGACAGCCAGTGGCCTGTGTCGGGCCAGACACACTTGCCTGCAAACTGTCCAGTGACCTAGGTCACCTGGGCAGAGCATGTCACCTCCTCAGGCTTGCCTTCCCCTTTCCTGGGTCAGAACATGAAAAGCGTATCATTCAGTGGCTCAGAGGTATTGAAGTCCCCACATGCGGCCACTGTTACCTACATCTTACTGATGAACACTTGCATCAGACACTTCGTAGCGCTGACCTACAATGGAGCAGCCAATCTTCTCCCAAGGAATTCTTATTCCAATTGCCAATGCTCAGATTTGGATGATTTTTAAGTTTTTCAAATGCCAGTGAAAGAGCTGACCCATCTCACTGTTTTCGAGATTTTACTGTGAGCACGCGCAGTGCTAAGTGTGGTGTTGAATGGGTACATATGGGGCACGTGATGCGTGGTATAATCACCCCATAATAATCAGGAAAGCCCACTGTATATTGCCTGCTGTGTGCCACTCCACACGTGGCATCTCTCTTCGCCAGATTAAGCCCTTATCGTAACTCTGTACAGCAGCCAGTATTCTCAGCATTTTATTTGTGGGAAACCAAGGCTGAGGTTAAGAAGAAACCCGCCCGAGGCGCGTCTGCACGTCTGACCAGGTAAGTGGCCGTGCTGGGATGCCACTGCGAACACTGAACTCTGAGGCCCTTCACCAAAGACTGCTCTGTCTCTCAACCTACAGGCAGGGGACACACAGGGGACAAAGGGGTCTTTTTACAGTCCCACTCACCATGTGGTTATTGTGACCTGCACACATCACACGTTCTAGAGTCGGTACAGATTTGATTCCTCCTCACTGTGTGATAGCTGAGCCCAAATATGGGTCATAAGAGAATTAAAGAATTAAAGATGGCAGGCCCTGAGTTTGAATTCAACCTCCCTGGAGACGAAACTTTATGTGATTTTGAAGTCTGCTCCTTTGAGAGGATAAATGCAAAATTAGGAATATAAAGTGCCATCTCTCCCCTCTGTCTCAGGGGCCCCTGGGAAGGGACTTGGAGTCTCAGCTTTATCAGCTTCACTGCACACACTCCTCCTTCCAATAAAATTCTGGATGCGCCAGGCATGGTGGCACATGCCTGTAATCCAAGAGAATCTAGAGGCCGAGGTGGGAGGGTTGCAAGTTCAAGGCCAGCCTAGGCAATTTAGCAAGACTCTGTCTCAAAAAAAAAAAGGGGTGGGGATGGAGCTCAGTGTCAGGGCACTAATGGGGTCAATCCCTAGTATTGCAAAACAAAAACAACAAAAATTCTAGATGACTGAGTTAGGATTGAGACACTGAAAGTTTAAAAATTCCTGTGTATAGCTAAGAAACTAATGATAATACATGCTCATAAACTAGAGGTAATGAAACTCTTTTCAAAAGCATCTCACAAAACAGATATAAGTGGAATGCTGGGAAGGGTGATGTTATGGAGGGGACGTCTGACTCGCCAGGTGTGACCTTGGCCTGCCAGAGAATTAGGTTTCTGAAGGTCGAATTCACTTTTGAAGATGTGCGCTCCTGCTGTACACCAGTCAATAATCACATTCAGCAAAGGAGGAGCGAAGAGTGGATTCCCTCTGCTGGCAAGGTGGTATCAATACACAGCCCCAGGCTAAGGGGACATCTGTGAATTTGGGGGACATCTATGTGAGAACTATCACCTAAGCAGTTGAATAATGAGGACAAAGGGACAAATCAGGACAGGTAAAATTCACATGGAGGGGGCTTTAGTTTTTCTGAGAATAATACAGAATAACAAAGAAGATGGGCTGGAGCGGTGGCTTGGTGGTTACAGCGCTTGCCTGGCATGCGCAAGTACATGGGTTCAAACCCCAGCACCCACATACACAACTAAGTGTTGGAGCAATGAAAGCCATGTGAAAACCTCAATAAAAATTGATTCTCTCTGTCTCTCTGTCTCTCTGTCTCTCACTGTCCTTCTCTCTTAAAAAAAAAAAAAAAAGAAGAGGTTACCTGGACAAAAGCATGTCAAAGGAACACGCTGGGCCACTTGCTGTCTGCCTATGTGGCACGGGGCAGCTCATGTAAACCCAGGAGTGCTCCTGTGACCCAGCTGGAGCACCATGAGCGTACGTTGTATATCCAGCTGCAGGAAGGTGTGTACTGAGATTCCTGAAGGGAAGCCAGGCTCATGCAACTTAACATTCTTAATTAGAGATCTGGAAGTGAATGCTAATGAAATTTTCCTATGATATTAGATTTGTGACTATTGGAAGCACAAGCAGGCATATGGAAATTGATGGACCTGCCTGCAATTATACAATTTATTTAAAGAAAACCTCTGACCAGATGTTACACTACCCATGGCCACTAAAGATAGAAGATGCACAGAAAGATTAAGTTTAGTCTGATTCCAGGAAATATTTAAATAAGATACGATAACCAGACAGAAGAGCTGGCCCCGAGAAGACGTCTCCATGGAAACATCTATTTTTTTCTTCCCTGTGATATTTTAGATTAGAATACATATCCATCAGGGCTGGAAACCCTCGGCGCACATACCCGAAAGTAATAGTGTGGCCTTTAGCACTTCTCTCTGCCCAGGGGGGCTCCTCCTCTGCTGGCCATCCATGGTTGCCTGCAGCTGAGGCCTCTTACTTTCCACTATTACACCAAGGGTTTGGGTTCAACACAGAATGAAAGTCAAGTCAGACTCTGCCATCAGGAATCGTTCCTATCTGCTTTGCTTTCTCAAAAATATCACTACCATGTGACTCACACTGGCTTGAAATAACACACGAGAAATTAGGGGAGTAGCTCATGTGGTGCTAAATATTTGAGCAGAACTTGGTTGATCACTTAGAAACAGCTACAGGACCGTTTAGAAATACTTTTGAGAATATCTTCATTAGCATTCTCCCTCCACAAGCCAGTGGGGAATCAGAGAGATTAGTTTCCATTTAACAGAGCAGACTAGGACAGCAACTTAGGAAAAACTTGGTCAGCCCAGTGTATGCCGATCAGTTACCTACTTAGTGTAAGGTCACCTTCCACTTTGTTGGAGTGGCCTGTTAGGGAGCTGGATTCCCTCTGGGGCTTTGAAGGGAAAGCCAGGGCTGGTGTTGCATTTCGAGAGGAAGAACGGCTTCTCAATGTACCTGGGAAGCACCACACAGGTGTGCCCTCTGTTAGATTAAAACACAATATGTTGCTGAGTACGTATCACACGAAGTCATTGTTTGGTACCAAAGTTGTCACCAAATAAACTTATCTGCTGCTAAACATACAGTGAGGGCTTTTGTACAAAAACATGTAGTGATGATGTTGCTCTCCGGGCATGAGGGTGATTCCCCCAAACCAATTTTTAATTAGATCATCATATATTTGACTTGTAGAAGTTTCCTAGAAAAGCAGTTCCCCAGGTGTGGTCCCTGGAACCCCAGGCTCAATGGACTGGTTACTGTTTAGACAGGCAAAGTCTTGGCTTTGGGACAGTTCTGCACTGGAGGTTCGGGGGTGGTGGTGGGGGCAAGTGGCAGCAATCATGCTAAAGTTTGAGCACTGGTGTGCTAGGTCACTGTCATGTGTCTTCCCTATTAGCTTAAAGCTAATAGGGACATTGATTATTTTCCTGCCTGCCTCCTACAATTTCTCCAATGCTCTCTAAAACTTTTCTTCAGGCTTTCCTCCTGGTTGCCTCCCCAATTCCAGCCAGGTGATGAGGGCTTTGACGGTGAGAAATAGCATGGATTGAGTCTTATCTCTAAGACATCTGTTGGGGGACTAAACATACTGTGTTTGTTTTCTAGAAGCTACTTCACAAGAATCCATTGTACATCTTTCTTAACGAATTCGGCATCCTAAGATGTTGAGGGATATTTTTAAAACTTCAAACCATGCTATTTTAGGAAGAGTAATATTTAAACTCTACTCGTAAGCACCATACAAGTGCTGGGTTTAATCTATATGAATAGGTAGCATAGTAAATTTAGAGTAACTAAAAGAAAATAAGGAATTTCAAGATGCCTTGAAATTTACCATCAGTTTACACAATACAGGTAAATCACATCAGGCTCCTGAAGAGCTCTGTCACCAAGATACGAGAAGGAGTTAGTGCCATCTTCAGGTGTCAGGTGTATCCCTTTCCTGCAGCTACTATCACAAGTCGCCACAGCCTGGTTGGCTTAAAAAAACAGGAACTTATCCTCTCACAGTCTGGCAGCCACAAGTCCAAGTTCAAGGTGTTGCTAGGGCTACTCTTTAGAAACTCTAGGAGGGAATCCATTCCTTCCTCTTCTGGTGGCTTATGAACAGTTCAATCCAACCTCTGCCTCCGTGGCCACACAGCCTCCTCTTCTTTCTTCTCTGCATGTCTCTCATGAGGACGCTTGTCACTGGGTTTAAGGTCCATGGGGACAATTTCCTCAGCTCAAGCTCCTTCACTTAATTAAACCTGCAAAGACTCTTTTTCCAAATAAGGCCATGGTCACAGGTTCAGGGGTTACCATAGGACATATTTTTGGGGGACCACCCTTCAACATACTGCGGTCAGCCTAACATCGAGCAGGTGGATGCGGCTGCTCTCTAGAGAACAGAACTTCTATCAAACTAGGGCTGATCTGTGTGCGTGTCTGTTGATGGAACCCATCTCTTCATATGATAAATATATTTCCTTTAGAACTCTAGGTCAATGAGTTTTTTCTTTGTATGAGAAAAAATGTTAAGAAGAGAGATACACTTTCAATATTACTTCAAAAAAGGAACTAAAGATTGGTGGGGTGGGTGGAAACACATAGGCACAGGAAGCAAAGTGGAGGGGAGACAGAGGTAGAGGGTGGACATCTCTCTTCGCTCCTCGGCGTACATTTTAATTTCCTTAATTTATTCATGTGTTTGATGAAGAATTGATGATTTGTGTAATTTGCTCAGAGAACGTCTGAATGCACACCCAGAGTTAGACCCTGTGGGTTTAAAAGCACAGGCTAGTTTTGCAGCCTTAATGCCCTGCCCTGCGCCTTGGTTTCCTCATCTGTGAAATGTGGAGTCCTGGGAGAACCTGCTTGTGGAGTTGTGAGGAGGAATAAAATGAAAAAAGCAGTTCAGGATGCACAGCACAAAGCCAGGAAGCAGTGTCTGATAAATAAACAATGTCAACACGACAGGCCCTCCATGAGCTCTTAGGGTGACCAAGACAAATCAAAGACTGCATTCTGCTGCAAAAGAGAGAGCTTCAAACCACAAATGAACCCAAGTGCGGCTCTGCAAAAGAAATGAACGATGCGCAGAGCTGGTGAAAGGGTGGATAAGCTGGGGGGCTCCATTTTAGAAAGCACGGAGGAGAGCTCTTTAAAGAAACGATATTTAACCCTAGGAAGAGAGCGTGAAAAGTGATGGAGGAACGTCACAGGCCAGGGCGAATCCTGATAAATCAGATTGTTCCATATTTTACCACCATGGATCGAGGGCAGCAGCACTGACCCTAGTGAGTGAGGGATTGGATGTTGTCCTTTGTGTGTTTCCACAGGTCCTAGACCAGAGCGCTGGAAATATGCAGGAAAAGCTCTTGAGCCACAAGGGTGTCCCATGGAGTGGGTAGAATTTGGATCAAGCTGAATTCTGCATGAACTTGGAGAGAATCCTCTGTCCACAAAAGTAGCCCCTGAGCCAAGGAGTCCTCAGGGTATCAGTCACTGGAGGCGGTAAATTTCAGTTCTCCACAGGCTTACTGAAAACTTATTCCATGCTGTGGAGCTGGCTGGCCCTACAACAGGCTCTGCAGAGACCCTGCTTTCTAGTAGCACATGGCTGGGATGAAACACCAGGTCACGTGGTGTTGCAGTGGCACGGACATATAATGTTCTAAAGATACGTACATTTCAGGTCACAATTTTTTTTTTTTTAAGATAGAGGGACAGAGAGAGAGAGAGAGAGAGGAAGAGAAAGACAGAATCAATTTTATTTTGTTTTTCATGTGGCCCTCATTGCTTGGACACTTCACTCTGTTCGTGATGCTGGGGTTTGAACCCGCATCCTCGTGCATGCCAGGCCAAGTGCCACAACTGCTGAGCCACCACTCCAGCCCCTTCAGGTCACAATTTAGCACAGAATAGATTTTCCTATAAATTTCTTTCTTGCTCATGAGCAGGTGAGCCATTCCTCCTTTTCCTAAATCTGCACGAACAGTGATGTCAAAGACCTTAGGGAAGTTCTGTCTCTCTTTGTACCTCTCGGTGTGCCATAACCGTCTGTCCCTAAGTGGCATGGCACCTGCCTCGTGGGATCCTGTTGGCACCAAGTGAATTGACGCAAGCAAAGTGTCCCCCGGCAGCCATGGTGGACAGTAACAGCACCACCCCCAGCCTCCAAAATCTGATGCTCGAGTACGTTATGTAAAATATACTCAGCATACCTAAGGAGCCTCTTCAGCTTCCCATACGCTGTAAGCCATCTCCAGATCACATACAATACCTGACACCACGTAAATGCTATCTAAACAGCTATGATGCCATACTGCTGAGGGACTAATGACAAGGAAAAGCAGCCACACCGTTCAGTACAGAAACAACTAAAAATGCATATTTTTCAAATCACGGTTGGTTGAATCCCGGCGTGTGGAACTCATAGATTTGGAGGGCCAACTGTTTCTGAATCATATCGAGCCCAGAGTAAGGACCCCAGAAGTGTTATATAATCACTATTATCATCACTCCTATCACCAGGAGAACTTAATTCAAAACCAACTGAAACAAGGTAACAACTGCAGGCCGGAGCCACCTTTCACTCGCTAGCATGCGGTTTGGGGTGAGTGGCTATTCTCCATAGGTCTCTGGGTAGATGAGGACACTGGAGGAACTGGGCTGTTCTCCAGCCTGGACTTTGCAGAACTCAGGATCTGAGTCCCTGAGTATGTCAATCTGGGACTCCACTAATGCATCAGCTCCTACGCCCTGCAGGGAAGAACCTTAAGGCTGGAATTCTGCAGCTGGGGGCTGGGCTGACCAGGATTTCTTCCACTGGTAAAACTTGAACTCCAATAATGCAAGTCACTGCTCAAAGGGCTCCGGGAGCAAATGGCTGTCTGTGAGTTCCAAGTCAGTGGCTTGGGAAAGCACCCTGGAGATGAGGGTTTTTCTGGCTGATTCAGGACATGGGAAGCTTTGGTGCAGATTCAGTTGAGGACAGGGTGAGCCAATGAATGGTTACTGGGCCGGAAACCCAGGTATGTTGATGGATGGTGCCGCTGTGGTGCGCCAATCTCTTTTCTTCTTTCCCATCTCTTTCATTTCTCTGCCGGTCCCTCTCTGAAGGCCAGCTGGTGGCAGCCTTGGGAACCAGCACCTGCCCTCTTCTGGATCAGCGGCTGCTTTCTTTTCTTTAGCATTTTCCTGACAGCCAGCATTGCAGCTCTTTTCCTCTGAACTGCTGGAGTATCATGGAAACCAATAGCAGCAAAAAAATGCTTGCAATTGTCATGGTCCTCAGAAATGTCCAGTTGACGTCATGGACAGGAAAGGAAAGGTTCCAGGGAAGCAGTGTGCCCAGACACGAAGCCGTGTGTGTTCGTGGAGCCTGCGTGCTCAGTGGCTTTGCTTAGGACCAGCAAGTACTTCTCTAAGGAGATTTCCTGGTTCCTGCGCTCTGCAGGTCACTGCAGGGCTGTGGCTGCTCACTCCTGGGGTGCCTCGCATCTGGCCAGCCAATTCAGCAGGGAACCAGGTTTTCAGTTTGACGATTCCTGGCTTCCGTGCCTGGGGAATTTTCAGATTTGTGGATGTCTTAGCAAACCTAACATAAGCAACACAAAGTTGGTTTCTGAGATGGCACATGGCTATGGACGCTGAATTGATCAAACCTGGGAAGCACAGGGTGGATCTAGTAACTCAGAGGGACAGTCCTGGCTGTGCTGTTCCTTCCAGGTGCTGCTTTATAGGAGAGCCGCAGAACTCACATTGCCTGGGAGCTTATTCCAAATGTACATTCCTGGGCTCCCGATCTGATGAGTCAGTTTTGGGGGTGACACCCAGTCACAATTCTGATGTACACTCAAGTATGCAGAGTCCTGGGGTAAATGAGTCTGGCTTCATTCTCTCTGTGCCTCTGCTTCTGCCAGGTCTTGACTTGGGAATCCTGCCTAGCCTTCCACAGTCCTTCCACAGTCACCTGATCACTCCCCCAGAGGGACAATGCTGTGGTAGCCCCTCATCTCAGGCCTAGACAGTGTCCCTGTAGGGATAGGGACACATCTCATCCAGCTGAGTTAGAACTGCCTGTCTCATCCCCACCTCTCCTAGAGCCTGCAATCAGGTGGGGCAGGAGTCCTGTCTAAATCACCCCCCCGTTCCCTCGAGACCGACAAGCTGCTGGCCCAGCTGGTGAGTGGATGTGGAGTGTCAAGGATTGAGAAGCTAGGGCGATGCATAAACGTATAAACTCTAACAATTAACACAACACACCTACACGAAACAACTTCAGATCACGGAAAATGTAGTCATCATGTAAGAGTTTCCGTAAAAGGAAAAAGTAATCTGTAGTTCTCCTCTTGCAAGAAAAAGGATGAGGTAGCCAGCCGACTCCCCTGGGTTTGCATTCTAAATCGGCATTAGGGTTCAGTTCCCCTTTCTCAGCCTCCGTGTCTTCATCTGTAAATGGAGACACTGCCTTTCTGCAGCGTTGTGGAAGGTTATGGCAAGTGCTATTCTTCACCAGTTGGAGTTTATTTACTACGCTGTGGAAAGCAATTAATTCTGTTTTTTTTTTTTTTAAAACAGGACCATGGCTCTGCTGAAATCCCTAACTTCCTGTAGGACCTAAAAAGAAAAATGCCTGATATTTGTAAATAAAAAGCTTTACCCTGTGCTCTGAAGGAATGATTGATACCATCTGTAAGTGGAATCCAAATGGCCCATCAGTGCCTTTTATAGATTAAAATTGCGAGCAAATTTGAAGACACCCAGTGTGTTTTACAGCGGGGGTGCAAGGGCACGAAGACAGGGCGCAATTTCACCCGCAGCCGCTTTGCTTTTGGCAAAGCCTTGCTCATGCAGCGACTTTCCAGGCATTCTGCACTTGCGTCCCCTGAGTCAAGTTGTCAACTGTGACTCATAAAAGGTGAGAAGAAAGTGACATTTTTGTCTTTTCCTGAGAGAGTTCAATAAGCAGACAACTTTGTGCAAACGCACCTGCGTTGTGCAAGGTCCGGTGAACCAGCCAGTTAAGCTGGTCACACCAAGGGCCATCAGCGAGTACTAGCGGATTGAGCATTGGTGTGACCAGGAAATTAAAAATACACAGCGTGCCCTAAAGCTAGAATAACCTCAGCACGAACCCCTCTGTTTTGCTGCTTAATTCTGCCTGCCTGACACTAGGGTGATTGACCAGAGTGGGTCAACGTCATTCTCTCTCCCAGAAATGGGTGTTTGGGACTGAACATAGTGGGCAGGGCACTTGGTGGAGCTCAATCCTGCAGAGTGGAGATGCAACCACAGATGTCACATCCTCTCCTCATTCATACAGAGACCTACAGATTGCTGCTCTGCAGGGAGATTCAGGCACAGCAATACCCATCCTGCTTAGGTCCCAACAGCTGACCAGCTCCAGTTAGGACCCTTGTGTCCCCTGAGCCACCTTGCTATCATAGTCCAAGTCTCTTTTTTTACATAATTTCCTCTGGCTAGCTTCTGCAGACACCTGCATGGGCGGTAAGTCATGCTGTGTCCATGGTAAATGCACACCAGTGTCTTAACATTTGGAAGTAAGAGCAAGATGAAGGACCTAGGCTCCTTATCTCTGTGTACAAGCAACTGTTGAGTTACGCAGGAAGATCCCTTACATGGACACTGGTTATTCAAATACTGCTAAGATCTGAAAGAGGGCTGATGCTGAACAAATTCTCTTTGCCTTTGAATAGCGAGCAAAAGTGGAGCCAGGGGGAAAGGCCATGCGGACAGCTTTTTGATGCCCCAATCTCCACCAGACAACATAGTCAAGCACTGGGGATGCTGATCACTGCTCCAGTGGTATTTCATAAACCTGCCTCCAAGGGGGAGTGTTGGGGGCCAGGGGGTGGTGGCGGAGAAATTTGTGGTAAGTCGCTTCCCTTGAATTCATTTACTATCATTGTGCAAGAAACAACAGGAGACAACATAAGAAGTGTTTTACGGGAAATCTTTGCCACTCAGCTTATTTGGACCCATTGCTACTTATTTCCCTTAATGTACCAAATCAGACACTGAGATAGGAAGGCCAATGATTTGAGGCAAAATGCATACAAACCACCAAAGCCTACCTAATACTGTCCTAAGATGCAGGCAGCACATCAGTTTGGGTTCATTTTTTTTTTCTAGGATTTTGTAGAACAGGGGTAGTCAGAGGACCAAATCCAGCATGCCACCTTATTTTGTAAGGCCTATCGGTTGGGAATGGTGTTTATACTTTTAAATGGTTGAGAATAAAATCAGCAGAATAACATTTTAGGATGCATATTAAGTATATGAAAATCAGTCTTCAATGTCCATATGCCAGGTTTTCTGGGACACAGCAGCCCTGTTTGTTTTTATGTTGTCTGCTCATGCAACAAGGCTGAGGAGCTGCCACCCAGACCTGATGACAGCAATGGCTAAAATACTTCCCTTCTGCCCATTTATAGAAAGCCTGCCAGACCTTGCTGCAGAATGTCATCCAGGCCCTCTGTAACCTCGTCTGTTCTCAACCTCAGGGGTCCTGAAGGGCAGGATTCGCATACATAGAGTTGAAGCTGTTCTTGCTGCATGTGACACCAAGCTTTGGACGAAGGTGACATGACTATACACCTGTCAAATGATTAAATCATCGACAGCTAGGTTTTCAGCATTTTTCTAGTCAGGGAGAGAAAAGATATACTAGACTCACCTTGCCCTTAGGTTTACCTTGAACTAGGGACATTGAATTTGTGTGTGTGTGTGTTCTAAATGAGTACGTATGTACATACAAATATGTTCCAAAACTAAAGCAACAATTAAAGCTTCAAGACAGCTCTGCTCAGGAAGCCTGCACAGGATAAAGTTCAAATGGGCTGAGTTCAAAACCAATTCCAAACTTCAGAGCTGGAAACTTTGGAAGTCTCTTGTCCTACCAGAACGGCTTTCTCAGCTACAAATGGGGATACGACACACCTCTTTGGTTGCTGTGTGGAAGTCCTAGCCAGGTCTGGCATGTGATACGTATGAAGTAGATGAGCATCCTCAGGGACGCAGTGTGCAAGGAACCCAAGGGCATGTGGAGAGAGCCAGGGAGCATGATGACCAGGAGCAGGAGTGGGAGGCAGAGTTTGGGGGCGTGGGCTCCAGGGCTGGAGAGGGAAGGCAGGGATCAGGACATGCACAGCACTTGTGGAGAGAGCAGGAAAGTGTGACAGCAGGAGGGCTCCTTTCTGGGACAACATGAGAAGAGCCAGAGGTTTGGGGAGACTGCCAATGGCGAGGTTCCAGTATCAGTTGTGACCACCATCAACAAATGACAGAGAACCTCTTCAGCCTCTCAATAGGAAGCAATGGGTGCAAAGATGTATTTAGGAAGCTTCCTTTCCATACCCATGCCCCCGTGGGCTGATGGCTTCCTCTGCATTCTACCCTCAGCACCCAGGACACGCTGGGCTCCGACAGTCACATCCGATTGCACTGCAGGCAATTCAGGGATCATGTCACTAGCTGCGCTTGCTCCGCAATTCCTGTGTCAGGGTCACTTCGCAAGTATGTTCTGGACACTGCAAGCTTCAGGTTCTCAATTGTGCACGAAGTTTAGGAGGTAAAACAAAAACCGGGGAGTTGTTCTGTAAAATTTTTAAGTTGAACAAAAGAAACATTGCCGAAAATACCGTTTGGTGCAGGTGGCTTTGTGCCGAGGGACTCAGAGCCTGCTGCTGTCTGAGGTCTGTTCACGACATCTATCGTAGTAAGTACATTACTTGAAAAAACATACTCATGATGCTAAAAATATGCCGTAGTCTAGCCTGACTGCAGACTGTCAGAGTGCTCTATTCTGATTTTTAAACTTCCTGCTGATATTTGGACATTTTCACAAGTTTAATGTTAAGTATTATTTTGTTTTTCTTTTTGAAAGTAGATGGTGGCTGAGGACAGCTAGAGAGCACTGTGGTGGGAGCAGCTCTGTGTCCCCTGCTTCTCTGGGCAAATCTTTTTGTCTTAGCTGCTCCTCTGTGGAGCTGCTTCTGGACTCAGGCTGTGGCACGCATGGGTGGTAAGCCCCCTTCTCACGATAGCTACTCTTCTTCCTGGCCTAGACCATGTCCCTGTGTCTGCTGGATGTAATTGGTGTCATCCTTTGTCCCAGAAAGCCTGGACTGCAAGGTAGCTTTGGGACAAGCCAGTTCATGACCTCATTTTACAGAAATGAAAACTGAGGACTTTAGGCCTTTAATCTAAACCTGAAAAGTGGCCACAGCTGCAGTGCGTCCCTGTTACTGGACAGGGTGGAGGTTAGATTTTCTGATCCAGTCCTTCTCAACATCCGAGCCTCACCTTGACCTGGCGTTCAGCAAGCAGCCCTGGTAAGAGTGGGTGGCGCACCAGCCTCAGCTTGCGATGCGCACCCACAGATCCCAGAGGCCCTGGTGGGGGTGCCCAGGTACGTCTGTCACCTTACCAGGTTTAGCAAAATACCCACCATTTTTCTTTTTATTTCCAAAATTCAATACACAATTGTCCAAATTAATAAACAAGATGTAGAGAGGCTGTGTGTGAATATGCACATACACGGGGCCTGGGAATTTGTTTCATTCTTGGATCCTGTTAAAGATTTCAGCGTGGCCCTCATACTTGGTCATTCTTTGGAGATGCTGCTTCTCCTTCTGAGGAAGGAGGACCCAACCACCTTAGGCTAAGGAGCTTACGTAAGGTGCTCCAGAGTCATGCTGAGGTTGAGTGACTTGGGGACTGCACCATGTGAGCAGCCTGCACCTCACACAATTCAGTAACAGGGACATACTGCAAATGAACTGGCCACGGAAAGCAGAGGGAAGAAGAAGCAGGCCAGCTGTCGTGGGTTAGGATTCGAGTGCACCGCAGCACTAATTTCCATTTAAATGACACATGAAACTCAGAAAATAATAGAGTGCGCCTGCATGCAATGCCATTCAGTCTTCCTGCCATCTTTCAACCCCAGAGTCCTCTTTGTGTGTAACATTATGTGCTTAAGTAAGTGCAGAATGATGCCATCTTCTTTGGCTAGAAAGTTTGGAGTGATTCCATAGCCCTGACTCAGCGGAACCTATGGGGAACATGCCCACAGTGGGCACAGAGCTGGGCTGGGTCAGGCAGGTGCCCAGATCCAAAGACATCCAAAGAACTGTGAGCTCTGGAAGCACAAACCCCTCTGTACTTTTTCATTTTTTAAAAATCCCTGATCATTTGAAGTGAAACTACCTTTAGGTATGCCTCGGGCGAAAATGAATGAATGTCATTCCAGTCAAGAGGAGGATAAACACCCGGGCGCCCGAGATCTCTTGCCCGCGTTAAGCAGTAGGGAGAAGGTCTGAACAGCAGAGTCTCCTCAGATTTGAATAACGAGGCAGGTGGCTAAGGAGGTGGATGGGACTCCAGAAGGAATGAACGGGTGATCGCTCGGTACAGGACAGGTAGCAGGCTCTGCTTCCTTCCGGGAGCATCGGGGGAAGCTTTGGGGAAAAACACCCGAAGACCAGCAAACAAGCAAACCAACCTGTCAAACTCTGAGACTGCTCACCTCCGAGACCGAGGCACCGCGTCAGCTGATCCATTTTGTGTTTGAATTGTTGGTGCGTCCAGCGCGCTCGGGAAGGGATGGTGTCGAATGTCGGGCACGTTGCTGACACTCAGTAAACAACATTAATCCTTATCATATGACCGGGTGAAGGCAGCACAGGAAGCAGGCAGACAAGGTTCCGTCTGTCCTCCCCACCTGCAGGGCATTTCGACTTATTTGGACACTGTGCCCACGTGGGACCTCACTTCTGGCCTCTTACCTTCCCTACCTATAAACAGGGGGCCACGTGACTGGTGAAGATGTGACTTCTTGACCTGTTTCCTTGTCAGGATTGCATACAAACGCCTATTCTTTCCTCTTTAGATAATAAACTCCTTGTGCCCAGAGATTGCCATTTACACAGTAGGAACCTTCCCAGGGACGCCTCATACAATGCACCTTGATCTTATTTAGCTCCAAGTGCCCAGAACACTCACCAACAAGGACTGCCCTCTAAACTTAAAGGACACGTGACAGTAGACGCAAGTGCTAGACGATGTGTTCTAGAGAGAAGACAATGTACCCCACCCCTCAAAAAAATCAATGAATGGAAAATGACTCCAAGCACAGAGTCTCTGCTCCTCCTCTGCTGCTGAAACCTGTCACTCTAATCATCAAATAGTGAATGGCCCATCAAGGAACATTTTCCCAACACCCACGAAGAACAGGGCACAGCCCTGTTTGCAGTTTGAACGTGTGAACGTGATACTACTTTGGTAAAAGCCAAAATGAATACTGTAATGGGTACAAAGTGCAAGCCCCAGGGTTGAAGGAGGGAGGGTAACCTTGTGAAGGCATGATCCGGACTCCAGGGTGAGCCAGTCTGTCACAGGGACTGATTCTGAAGCCCGGGAGCCACTTAAAGGCTTACTCCACAAGCAGTGCAGGCCTCAGGGGTGGGTGAATTCAGAGTCCCCCCCAATTACCTGATTATGTCCCTGGCTTACGAGGCTGGTTTTTGGACTGTGAGTTCTTTTCCAGGGGGAGAGGTTAAGCTCCCAGTAGGAAGGGATTCTTGGCATGTCCTCAGGGCCTCGGTGTGCCTGCTGGCCTTGTTTTAGGCCCGCTGTATCCTAATTCTTTGTTCCACCTCCCTCCCAGTGCTGCCTAAGCTTTCAGTTGGTTCCCTATGGCTCCTATGGATGCCCGCTGCTGGATGCCCCACCCAGCTGGCTCCCCCCACACCTGCTGTGCTGGGGGTGGGAATCAGCGCTGCTCCCTGGGGCCTTGTCTCAGGGTGGCCAGCTGTGTGTGCAGTTCAGGCTCCGGGGCTCTCCTGGGGGCCGATGGAAGCTAAGCCCCAGCCAGCACCCGTCCTTGCTTAGTTCCTGGGAGCCCTGGCCAGGGATTGCGGCACTCCTTCCAGGGGAGTGGACGTCCAGGTTTACAGAGTGACCTCGCAGGTGTATTTACTTCAAGCAAGGCAGGGTATTACTGTATTATGTCAATCTTGAAACTAAGACTCTAAGACTGAATTCGCAGGTCACAACAGTGCCTGTGGCCAGCCAAGGCTCAGTCTGAGGGTCTACCAGACTTTCAAGAGCTCATCCATGCCCAGGAGTCTGCGATCTGAGTGTAGGACCAGGGCCTTCCCGACACATGGCTGCCAGTGTTACCTGTGTCTTCCTGGATGGGGCTGGACAGGGAGGAGGAGAAGGCTGAGTACTCGGTGGTGCTGGAGAGAAGATGCGAGATGGTTCTGGGGTGGGACAGTGGATGGGACTGAAGCTTTCAGGAAGGAAGTAGCTTAAAATTCACAGTGAGGTCAGCTTCATTTGGGGGTATTTATTTTGAGATGTCTACATCTACCTCGATTATCCTTCAAAGTGAGGAGCTGCCATTCACAGAGAGGGAATGGGGATAGTGGGAAAAGCAGGGACCGTGTGGTCCCCAGGTGGGAACACAGCCATGCCGGGAGCTTGTGTGCTTGGTGCTCAGTGAGAGCTGAAAGCAAATGTGCCCAGCGGAGACTCGTGCTAGCGTACTTTCTTGCAGTATTATCCTTTAAGGTCATGGGAGGCCACCTACAGCACCATGCCACAGTGGTTCCCTTCTGTTCTCTGAAAGCACCCGAGGCTGTCACTGAGCAATTCAATTTCTCACCCACACAACAGAACTTTCCTGTGAACTACTTCAGAGGCTCAAGTTTTGTACTTTTTTCTTTTTTAACAGTGTATGCAAGACATGGGAGGGAAAGGTCATTATGCATTGGGAACAGGGGTGCGGTGGGCACACTTGATGGTGGGCTTTTGCCCCATTCCCTTTGTCCGCTTGGCTAACCCACAAGGACAAGACAGAGGCACGCAGGCTTCTCCAAAGTAAAAATGTAAAGTGACACCGAGGAGCCTGGGCCCTGGTGGCTTCTGACACTAGCCAGTTAGTTAGCTAAGGCTACCTTAGAAGGCAAGATGGCAGAGAAAACAGGGGCAATGTGCTGTGCTCCTCTGGGTGTGGACTTAGGCCCTTCCATCACCTTGGCACCTGTGGGAGACTTTCAGCATCACCTGGAAATACCCTTGGCCTAGTGGGATTGTTCCAATGTCATAAATCTGATCTGGGTTTGCAGAACAATATATTCCTAGGGAACCTTTATTTTGTATATTAAGCTCTGCAGCCTTCAGCACAATCTTCACTTGGAGATATTCTCTCCACTCAGCGTCAGGGAACAGGTGTGGCTTCCTCTGTGGATCTTTTAACTGCACTTGCTCTTGGACAATGCTCCTCCGTGTTTTGTGCGTCTTACTGGAGCTCTGGGGTTTGAGCACCAGGCCAGGGAACGTGGTTCTCTGGGCAAAACAGTCCTGCTCTAAAATTGGCTGCGAGGAAGCTGCAGGGGCAGCCCAGCTGCAATAAGGGACACCACCTCTGGCCAAACACAGGTGGCTTTGACTGTGGCTCCACCCCACAGGGTGAGCTCTGACTGAGCAGTGTCCGTGGGAAATCTCCACTCTTCCTACACCAACTGTGGATAGTGCTATCTGTTTTATCAGATGATCATTGCGATCCAAAGGCATGATATGCAAAGCCCTAACTCAGAGTTTACTAACCCCAGGTGCATAAAAATAATATTTACTATTCTTAGTGGGCAGTCTTTCAAGCAGAGGGCTATTTTATTTGTCCTCTAGGCAGTCAAGTGAATGTTCTTGCACATGACGATTAATACCATTAATTGAATGAAGGACTATTCAGCAGTGCTTCTCCTGCAAATACCTGCACATTCATAACCAGATTTAATTCATTAATGCAAAGCTGTGACCTGACATTGCTGACTTCAGGTGCTCCTGTAATTCTTTCTTCTGAATCCTTGCTGTCCTGTATATTTCTTTTATATAAATTTTTTTTTGAGAGAGGGACAGTGAGAGAGAGAAAGAATCAATTTTCATCCAGTTTTTCATGCGATTTTCGTTGCTCTGAGACTTTGCTGTGTACGTGATGATGGGGTTTGAACTCGCGTACTCGTGCATGCCAGGCAAGCGTCGCAACTGCTGAGCCACCGCTCCAGCCCCTGTCCTGTATATTTCTACTGCCACAATTCTGGTTTATGGAGGCATTTGAAGCAGGGACTTCAAATGTTCCCATGACCAAGTTCCTAGGGCATCCAGACTCTGCCCAGCACCTAGTGTACTTCGGGCAAGCTTTTTGATCTCGCCCAGCCTGGATTGCCCCCCATCTATAAAGTGGGTACAATAGTAGGAGCCCTCCCATAGTTGCTGCCAGGTTTAGATCAAGTCCTCGTGGAAGGCTCTGAGAACAGCACTAGGCTGGAGGCACGCCCTGCCCTGTCTGTGCCCTATCTACTCTGCCCAGGCAAGCTCTGGGCACAGGGGCTGAGTCTGTGCCCAAGGAGATCATAAAAACTATTATCGCTTGTTAGTTTGAGACAGGGTCTTGCTAAGTTGCTTAGGGGCCTCACCAAGTTGCTGAGGCTGGCTTTGAATCTGTGATCCTCCAGCCTTAGCCTCCTGAGACTCTGGGTGTGCACCACCGTGTACAGCTCTTCTGTAGGTTTTTTTTTTAGTGCCAGTCTCTGGGCAGCCCATCAATTATGGTGACAAACACTCTGTGCAATGCCATCCCAGCATTTCTACCTTGGATCCTTGCTCTGTTTGCTTTCTGGTGAACTTGAGCTCCGATGGATGCTTGAGCACCCCTTGTCCTGCCCTTTTCCAGCTCCACCCCTCAGCTCCAGTGTTCCCACCTCTGTGCCTCTGCCTTCACCCCACCCTGACAAGTGTCCCTCTAGCTGCTTGGACTGGATGGGCTCTGAACTCTCAATTCCCTCCACCTTCCCAACTCCTACTCTGTCTCCTTTCTTCCTGAATGTACATCTGATTTATTTCTTGAAAAGGTGCCACATTCCTGTGGTTCAAAGGACAAAGCTCCAGATGAAAATATTTACCAGTGATTATTCTTCCCTGGATATCCTGTTGTTCCGTCCCAGAACCAGTGCTCAGTGTCCCGTGAGTCCCCTTGAGATGCTGTGTGCACTTGCGTGTTTATATATTCGCTGTTGTCTTTCTACATGAATGCCGTGTGCTGCAGGCACGTGGCAGGGTGGCATGGATTTGACCTCCCTCTTGCTTTGTTCACGTTCCCACATCATGGGGAGATCCTGCCCCTTTTGAAGGTGCTTCCTCCTCCATTGTGTGTCTGTGACACACTCCCCTGTGTGGATGGACTACGGTTTAGTCAGTTGGTGGCCACGAGGTAGCTTCCATGTTTGCACCATGACACACAGTGCAGCAAAGCTATTCTCCACTCTGTAAATGTTACATGTGTCACTTGATGTGGGTGCCTTTCTAACTGCGTGCACATTGTTCTATTCCCCAGCTGGGAAGACACGTGGACTTATACTATCACCAGCCATCATGTGTGCCGGCACCTGATTCCTGTCCCTCTGCACAGCATAATGTGTCACTATGCTTGTTAGTCTTTGCCTAATCCAATAGGTAAAAATTACATCTTGGGTCAGGCATGGGGGCACACACCTGTGATCCCAGCTCCTTGGTAAGGTGAGGCAGGAGGATGACAAATTTGAAACCATGCGGGCAACTGAGACGGAGTCTTAAAATAATAATAAGGGTTGGGGGTGTAACTCATTGGCAGAGCACTTGCCTGACATGTGCAAAGCCCTGGGTTCCAACCTCGTACAAAAATACTATATCTCAGGATGGTGTGGCACATGATTTTACACTTTGAGAATCAGCTGAAGACCTCCCATTCTTCCTAGTTGATTGACAGCACCTTCAGAATAGCTTTTGTAATAATGAGGATATGGATTGTCCTTGTCCTATTCCTGATGTAACAGGAAGGGTTTTCTAGTCATTTCACTTTGGGATTCATGCTGGTTTGGGGATGAATATGTTATATTCTCTCTTACTTTTTTTATTGAGAAATTTATTTGTTGAACAATCATACAAGTTTTTAACGAAATAATATAAAATGTATATAGAGTCTAAAGATTAGATTTACCCCCAAGAGTACCCCCCGCAATTACTCACCCTTATCCCTCCCCTCCCATTCCCAAAACATCTCTAAAAATGCCTTAGGTTGTATGTCATTACACCTTATCTAGATTTAACACATGATACTAGACCTTCTTTCTCGATGGCCAGGGTCTAGTTCCAGCCTCCACAGATAAGTGAAGACATTTGACCCTTGGTTCTCTGGGTTATGCTGATTTTACTCAGCATAATTTCTTCCATAGCCATCCATTTACCTTCAAAGGCTGCAATATCATTGTTTCTAATTGCTGAGTAAAACTCCATGGTATATATGTACCACAGTTTTTGGATCCATTCATCCAGTGAGGGGCATCTGGGTTGTTTCCATAATTTTGCTATTGTAAATTGAGCTGCTATGAACATAGATATTGCTGTGTTGCTATAATGTGCTGATTCTAAATCCCCTGGAAAAATACCCAGGAGTGGAATAACAGGGTCGTATGGTGGGCTCATCCCTAGTTTTTTGAGGGTTCTCCACACTGCTTTCCAGTGGGGCTGTACCAGTCTGCAGCTCCACCAACAGTGTGCTAGTGTGCCTATCTCTCCACAGTCCCTCCAGCATCTGTTATTGTTTATTTTCTTCATTTTTGCCATTCTGACTGGCATGAGGTGATATCTTAATGTAGTTTTCATTTGCATTTCTCTGATTACTAGTGATTTGGAGCACTTTCTCTTGTATTCATTGTCCTCTGTTGAGAAGTTTCTATTTAGCTCTTTGGCCCATTTATTAATCAGGTTGTGTTTTTGTGGTTGAGTTTTTTGAGGATTTTGTAGACTCTGGATATGAGGCCCCTGTCAGAGGAATCACAGTCCATGATTCTCTCCATTTCCATAGGAAACCTCTTGACTCTTTTGATTGTTTCCTTGGCAGTGCAAAAGCTTTTTAGCTTTATGGCATCCCATTCACTGATTTTTGGCTTTACTTCCTTCACTTTAGGAAAGCATTTTTTTTTTTTAGGAAACGGGGGGGGGGCTGAATTTTCCCAGTGTTTGTGGGTGTGCATGGAACAGATCATGCTAAGATCTCGTAGCACACGTAAATGTCCTTCAGTGGCATGTTTCCTAAGATTGCGCTACCACGTTGTTTTGCTACCATGTTTGTAGGGTTGGTCAATTAATTTAGAAAATGAGGATCTGAAGTTTTCTTTCTTTGATGAGTTTGATGACATTAGTGTTTACTTGATTAAACACGTTAGGTGCCTTCCTCCCTTCCTTGTTCTGTACCTGGGATGATTTTAACTGCACTAGGGTTTTCTGCTCTCAGAAGTCTGGTGGAATTCCCTTGAGGAATGCCCAGGCCTGGTGCCTCTTGTGGTCTGAATATCCCTAGTGGTTCTTCCTGTTTGCTCGCTGGTAGCTACTTCCAGGAGTTGAACTATGGTGGTTTGGAACAAGGTGACCAGTAAGGTCGCTCATGTTGCAGAGTGACACAGGGCCTGATGAACTCTCTTGGGGATACTGAGTCTGCTCTTTCCACACTGAGTGAGCAGACAGGAAGTAGAGGAAACAGCCTTGGGGATTGAAAGAGGATACTGGGGCCCTGCTGGTGCAGAGCCCTGACAATCCCTGGAGCTGCTGCCACTACCAGAATGAAGGGTAGCCGTATTCCCATCCTCTCAGGGCAAGACTGTCACACTTCCTTCAGAACAACCTGGCCTGAGCTTGCACCCAGGGTGTCTGTTCCCTGCAATTTAAGAACTGACATAACATGAAATGACGTGGCTTAGCCTCTAGGGGTCGAGTGCGGACTTGAGCAGGTGTGGGGTGGAGTTCTGGCTCTGTCCCAGCCCCTCCTGCAGCCCACCCCACAGCTCGCAGCTGGGCTGGAGACTCCTGGTATTCCCAGGCCCCCAAAAAACCTTTCCGTAAAGGAATAGATTAGGTAACCTAACATCCACCTTAATACCCACAGGTAGGGGAAGCTTTCTATTGATATATTGCATCACAAGCTTGTCATTTAGAATGACAAGGCCAAACATAAATCAGGAAGCTGTTGTAATTACTTTCCTGTAGAGGAATACAAGCTTCCACTTGTGTAGATCACAGGGACAGGAGGCTGCGCGGACTCAGGTGGCATCTTAGGCCACGCAGAGCTTGCTTTCTGCTTTATAAAGTGGACTCCAGGCATTGTCATTTATTTTCACAGCATATTCCTAAATAATAGGCTGCTTAATACAAATCAAATTAATATCTATCACAACATTAAATGTAATTATGTGGCTACATGTTCAAATCTATACTACTTGAAAATCTCTACCTCCAAGTGCCGTTTTAAAATTTCAATCTTGAAATTTTTTCATGTTCTATCTCCTTCTGGGACTGGACGAAGAAAAAAATTAAAATAATCTCACATTGTGGGAATTGTCATCAGTGACTTCCCAGGTCTGACTGTCACTGGGATGATGACCTTGGCAGTAAGCCTGTGCTTAGAAGCATTTTCCTTTGCTTTAATCTGTAAGGAGGCCACTTGTTCAAGGAGTTACTCTGCACGGATGTTTCAATCTCTGATCCAGCTTCCCTTTTAACAGACTAGACTTCTACCTGAGATGGAAAGAAGCTAGCGCAGGTCAGTGTCTTCTGTATAAGAATTAAGAATTGGGGGACTGGAGTGGTGGCTCAATGGTTACAGTGCTTGCTCGGTATGCGCAAGTACACGGGTTCAAACCCCAGCACCACGTACACAACTAAGTGTCAGAGCAATGAAAGCCATGTGAAAAACTCAGTAAAAATGGGTTCTCTCTCTCTCTCACTGTTCTTCTCTCTCTCTCACTGTCCTCCTCTCTCTCTCTCTCTCTTTTAAAGAATCGTTGCAAACTTCCTCTTGTATTTTTGGAGTAGATAAAAAAAAAATCAGAAGAAAATGGCATGGCTTTCAGGAAGGTTTGTGACCTCCTCCCTGATTTTGCAGTTGATCCAAACAAACCTGTCCACATAGAGGCTGGAGCTGGAGGTCACCATTCTGCTGCTGAAAACCAGAGGGCAGAAGCAGGCTCGCTGCACAAAGCTAATCAAATTTTTTTTGTGTGTGCGTGTGTGTGTTTGTCCTGTGGGCTCCACAGACTGTCTTTAAAAGAGAGGCCCGTTCAGCATTTCCTTTCCCATCTGCAAAATTGTTTCTCTCTCTCAAAACCATTCTTTTCTTTCTACTGAATGATGCTTATTCATTTTTCTTATTATCCTATCACCTTAATCAATTGCTAACGTTATTATAACTAAGAAGACCTGGAACAAGAAAACTAAACCAAACTCTGGATTGGACGAGCTCAATCTGGATTTTGCAGGGACTTTGCCAAAGGCCTCAGAGATGTCCTTCCACCTCTCAAAAGTCAGCTAGTGCCCCATGAAAAGCAAACAGATGCATTTGTGTGACCTTGAACACGTCACTCAACCTCCCCTGCCTCAGCCTTGCCCACCACTCATGTGGACAATTAGGAGGTCCCCTGCGATCCTGTGTGAGCTGAGCCTTGCTCCCTTTCCAGCCTCAAGCAGACTTCCGCACCATCATTGCATTCCAATGCCCTGGTCATCTTTCACTGGTCATGTTTCTTTTCAGCACACAGTCTGCTCCTACTGTTTCCTCTCCCTGGAATGTTCTTTCCATTCTTTCTGACTTGACACACAGTAATCTTTCAGATCTCTACTTCATCACCTCTTCCTGGGAAAATCTTTCCTGAATGCTCCATTAGAGACTATCATTCACACAAGAATCTACTCAGGGCTGGAGCAGTGGCTCAGTTCAAACCCTTCCAGGATCCAGGCAGCCACGAGGGGCAAGCGGCAGCTGAGTTAATGGCGGGAAGGCTGGCTAACTGCCTTCCTGACCTGTGACAGGGTTGTCAGGACGTGGCCTCGGCGAGTCCAGGAGCACCTGCCCAGGCTCTCACGGTGCCCGACACTTGCCTGCAAAGCCGTGTGCCATGGCCATCTTATGCTTATTTGTGTGGTTCCTGGATCAAGAGTCCCCTTTATAAGCCCCATAGCTTGTTTCCGTGCTGCACTGAACCCCAGCGGGCCTGACTTCTAGAATAACACACCCAGGAGAATACTACCGAATGTCATTAGGAACAGACACTAACGTTAGAAAGAAAGCCAACTTTACAAAGTTTCACGTTAATTCCCCTACTACGTGGCTTATGAGATACGGAAGATCACATTCTTTGGTCTTTTCTTTTCTTCCCTTCTAAATGTGAATAACAGAATAGTCCTGAAAGGACACTATGAGACCAAACAGTGGATAAGCCTGTAACTGGCAGGCATTCATCTAAAGAGTATTGAAATGCTGCATATTTCTTCAGCAAACTATGCTGCTGGTCTATCTGATGCTAAGAATTACAACTGCACCTGCCCTTTTCTCACTGTACCCCCCAGTTGCTATCCCCACATTTAGAAATTAGTAGTGGATAAGAGAAGCATATTTATAATAATTTTTACTTTTCAAAGGCTTATGTACTTTCATACTGTGCTTGCTGCTAAATGCCCAAGTGTGGGTCCTCATGCATTTTATTAGTAATGATGTTTTGGTGGTACTTTTGTATTTGACCGGGAAATTTCACAGACATTATGATAAACCCATCTTATGAAGGAGATAGGTTCATTTATGTGATGAAGTGAATCACCTACAGTCACCACGCCCAGTGAACCTGCTACATCAGAGCAGAAATCTCTGATTGTGTTTTGAGCTCTGCTCTGACCTCCTGGGCGAGTCCCACCACCTGCCGCTTCCTGAGGAGCTTTCTTCCCATGGTGGCTGCACCCGGTTTGGAGAACTGAGAGAACAGGGCTGCCTTCCCAGGAGCCAGCCTCTCTGGGCTGGATGTAGCTGGCTTTGCATCATTCCGGGGTAAGTTTTGAGTGTCCCTGAAGGAGCTTCAGTGCCCACAGGAGACAGGTCACCTCCCACAGAGTTCTGACCTGAGGTGTCAGCAACAGCAACCAGGAACACGGCGGTTGCCCCCATGATGATCCAATCCCACCCTGTTCAGATGCTGTCCTGTGTTCTTCCAGACCTGTTCTGTGTAGTTTTTATATCAGTCCTGCAAGCTAGGTCTATTATCTCCATGTTAGAAACAGGAATGTTAGACTTCATGCCAAAAATAAGAAGCCAGCCCCGAGTCTCCCTGGCCTAAGTCCCTCCCATTGTACGCCTCCTCTTTAATATGTCCCAGAAGGTGAAAGTTCAGGAGAGAAAGGGTGACCTCAGCAGAGAGTCTATCTAGCTGGCAAACACTGTCAGGGCCACTGTTCAAGGCCAGAGCCTGCTCTGTGCGTTAGGCACTAAGCCATGCGTAGATATTTTTCCTGGAACTCCAGACATGAGTTACTTGCTTGGGAACTTATCAGCTGAGTCGGACATTTCTGAAAAACGAGGTTGCATTGGTTTGTTGAAATGTCCCTGTAAGTGGCAGAGCCTGCACTTCCGGCTTTGCTAAGTGGGCTGTGTCATATGGAACTGCAAAATCTTGAGTCTGTGTAAATATTAAAGAAAGAATAAAATAGTCACGTTCCTCCTGTTACTTAGCATTATTATTGGGTGTAAGAAAAAAGACTGTCAAATTCCCCTGGAGCTGTTTTCAAGGGGTAGCTGGCGTTGACTCATCTCTGGATCTTGCCTGGCCGACACGGTCACACTGCTCCTTGAGCGATGCTGTCCCTTCCAGTGGCTGCTTCTCTTATTGCAACTCTTCCCTTCTTCTGCATCCCAGGGTGGAAAATGCTGAAGGGTAAGGAGAGGGAGGGGAGGGATCCTGCGGGAGCAGGGCAATGGGACTCAATGTCACCTGCCAACAGGTTCACAGGTCACCTTCCTAAAACCCTTACCCAGGCTCTGACCATTGCACACCCCTTCCTGGTGCTCACCACCATGTGGCACTCTAGACCTTTCTCAATTATTTGCTTCTTGGTGTCCCCTGCCCTGAGAAGGCCCCTGGCCCTACTGTAAGTCGCAATTACAAAGCTGCTGGAACAGACGCTGGTGTATTGGAAGCACAACGTGTGTTTGTTGAGTGAATGAATGAGAGTTCAAACGAGCATATAAACAGAACAGGACGTCCCTCGAGTGAGGACACACACAGCCTCCGAGGCTGCTCTGCCTACCTGAGGACAAACGCCTCTTTGTTGCAGCAAGAGTGATAAGGCAGCTGTCCACCTACAGCGCGTTCTGGTGGGACAGAAGGGGCGGAGGAAACAGCTGGGACATTCTTTGGGTGTTCAGTTGTGAATGGAATAAAGAGATGGTTTTGCCTACTACAAACGTTAATTAATGGTACGGATGCTAAGAAAGATACAGTGTTCTTTGCTCCTTCTTTGGTTTTCCCACATAATCCACATTTATGATTTGCAAAATTATGTTCTAATGGTTTTGCACTGAGCAGTTTGTGATTACCGATCTATCTACATAACTGAGAACTTCTTAGAACGACGACACAGCTATGCACTGCATAAATGTAACCTATTCTTTCAATCAGTTCTTATTAACAAAACACCAAAAGTCCAACATGCCTATGAAAAGATGCTTCAGTCTCCCTTGTTATTCAGGAAATGCAAGTTAAAACCACAATTAGACACCACTTCACGGCCACTAGGTTGGCCATAATACAAAGAATACAAAGAAAAAAAATAATTGTTGGTGAGGATGTGAAGAAATTTGAACCCTCAGACGCTGCCAAGGGGATATAAAATGGTGTGGTCACTTTGGAAAAGTCTGGAAATTCTTCAGATCATTATAAACAGAATCACTGTAGACTCAGAAATTTCATTCTTAGATATACTCCTGGGAGAAAAGAAAACGTATGTCCACATAAAACTTGTACACAAATGATCATAGCAGCATTATTTTATAATAGCCAAAATTCAGGAGCAACTCAAATGTCACCAACTGGAGCATGGATAATCAAACTGCGGAGTATTACTTGGGCAGGAAGTGAAACATGTAGCACGAGGTGGATGGGTCTCAAAAACATGGTGCCAAGTGTAAGGAGCCAGAGTCAGACAGCGACTCACCGCACTAGTCCAGGTACATGAAGCATTTGGTGTGGACAGGTCCAACGACAG
Source organism: Aplodontia rufa (assembly GCA_004027875.1). Classification (NCBI taxonomy): domain Eukaryota; kingdom Metazoa; phylum Chordata; class Mammalia; order Rodentia; family Aplodontiidae; genus Aplodontia; species Aplodontia rufa. The sequence goes on from PVKS010000508.1 coordinate 64,904, forward strand.
TAAGCAGATGGCAATTGCCGGGGAGGGGGACGTGGGAGGAATGGGGAGTGACTGCTTTGTGGGTACTGGGATTCCTTCTGGGTTGGTGAAGATGTCCTGAAACCAGGTAGAAGCGACACTTTCAATACTGTGGATACAGCCAACACCACCGAATCACACTCTTTAAACGGTTTAGTGGGTGATTTTATGCCATGCAAGCTGTACCTCCACAAGCGAACGCAAAAGCTCCAAACTCCATGAAGGGAGTAAAATCATCATTTCCATTTTCTTCACGTGAAAGTACCAGGTACATATGTTCAGCCACCTCATTGGTTCCACAGGCAGTGGAGGGACCCAAGCAGGTAGCAGGCAACTAACCTCAGCGCTCAGATGCTGCTGCCAGCTGCCGGTCCTTACAGCATCCTCCCTTCTCTTCTCTGATTTGACTCACCTGATACTAAGAGAAGAGACCCAGCCCCGGGGGAAGTGTGGAAAGGGAAGGGGTGTGTTTCAGCCAGCTTTTTTTGCTTCTGCAACTAAAAGACCTGACAAGAACAATTTTAAGGAGGAAAATTGTTTTTGGGTTCATGGTTTCAGAGATCATGCTATCAGCCCACAGATAGCAGGTTCCATGCCTCGGGGCTCCAGGTGTGATGGAATATCATGGCTGGAGAGGGTGGTGGAGGAAGGTGGCTCCACCTCCTCCAGCCACACCCTACCCGCCTGCAGTTACCACTCAGTGAACCCCTACTAGGGGATTAATTCACTGATGGGGTTAAGGGTCTCACAACCCAAACACTTCATCTCTCAGCCTTCCTGCGTCCTCACACACATGAGCTTTTGGGGAACACCTCACATCTAAACCAGTGTACACAGAGCAAATCCATTCACGCACGTGATGAAGGGACAATGCTGCTCGGTGTGCTGTCCGGGGAAGTCACAAGGGTGCCTGCTCAGGAGAGCTGGGGACAATGAAAGCCTTCTTGCTGTCTAATGAAGGACTGAGGGCACCCTGCTCTTTGGTGACCAGTAGGACACCTGGTGGGACCCAGGACAGCATGCTTTCTACCTTGCATAAGCATTTACGCCTGTGCTACCAGGGTAAGCCATCTGGATTAATATATAGAACAGCAGAGGACCTGCTTGTCTGAGGCATGACACCAGAGAATGTCCAAAGCAAGGTCCCATCCTGTTAGAACGGCAAGTAAGATGTCGAAGCTTTCAGGAAGTTAGCAGCACTGGTTAACCTGGTGCAAGACCATGGGCAACTGAACGCGGCTTCGTTGCCTGACATGCATTCTTCAAACCTCTGTGTCTCAGTAAACTCGAGTCCAACTGTTTTTGAGTTCCTTACAGTTGCCAGCCACAACCCTTTATGAAGTGAGATATGGACACTTTAAGTGACATACCAGTTATTCCAAGACAGCCTTGGATGTCACTGAATTAGATGGATGATTTTAAAATGCTTTGAGTAAAAACAAAGGCCACATCCAATTTCAGCCTCCAGAGAGCCTTCTGGGATTATAAGACGCATTTTAGAAAAGTATTTTATTTTTATCTTGACTTTTGTTGCACACACACACACACACCTTTTTGAATCTTTTAAAGTAATAAACCTCCGGGTCTTAGTTGGAGTACCCTTACAAATTGACTTGGGCACGAAGTATCTATTTTATATACCAAATCTGACAAAGTCTGGTTCCAAGGGGAAATGTTGAATAAAATACCTTTATTCTGCTGTGTTGAGATGATAGCATTTTCCTTATAAATACTGGGATCAGTCACAGAATGTCATTTGTCGGTTTTTTTGCTTTAGCAATTTTCTGTATCCCTAGAACTTGTGCCTTGCTCATGTCTGTCCTCATGGCTTCGATCTGAAGCTCCCACAACATCCTCTGAGTTCTAAGAAGACTCTTGAGTGGGGGCTGGAGCTGTGGTTCGGCGGTTGATTATGGCGCTTGCCTGGCAAGCATGGGAATGCGAGTTTGAACCCCAGCACCACGTACGCAACCAGGTGTCAGAGCAACGAAAGTCACATGAAAAACTAAATAAAATTGATTCTCTCTCTCTTTTTTGAAAAACAGACTCTCGAGTGCTGCTTGTCTTCGGGAGACCTTCTCCAGTGAAGTTTTGGCCACAGGAATTCGAGCAGTCATTGGGCATGTCTACCTTTAATTAGGCAAGCCACTGGTTCCTGTTAGTGTTCTGCAGAGAGTCTGCCCACCTGGCTAGACGTGTCCACTGGCATGGGTGTTACCAGCTCTCTCTGCGAAATCCCACTTGACGTGGGGGCTTCACTTACCACCCGCTGTTGCTGCCCCTCCCTCTTCATGTGCTCCCCCGTTCCTCCCCCTCCTCTGCTCTCTCCTCACCTGCTGTATCCCATAAATGTTTATCAAGCGTCACTCTATGCATCAGATGCCGTTGGGACTTTCTCAACACCCTTGCTTTTCCGGTGTGTGATATTCTATGGCTTTTCATTGTTTAGCTGGCAATGATCTTGTCACACCCGCATCCACAGCTACAGGCACCTTCCAGAAGTCTTTCTGATTCAAGGTTGCATAAACAGACCAGTGCCGTGGAAGGGAAAGGAGAGAGAAGGAGACTTGGAGATAAAACAAAGTAGCACCAGGATCAAGTGAGTGGGGGAGGAGGCAAAAATAGATGGAGAATATTTGATCCTTGCAGGGGCAGGTACAACTAGACTAGGATTCAGAACAGCTGATAATATTTAAGACTACCTGAAATAATCTCTTCCGGCTAGTCAGTGTATTGTTACACTGAGAGTGTGTTGAAGTCTTTGGGGGAAATGTAAAGCTATCTGCAGCTAATTCTGAAATATCTCAGATGAGCATGGTGGATTAGTAGATGGATGGATGGACAGAAATGTGCTACGGCCAGTGTATCACAGGGCCGGCTATTAATTCTAAGAGATGGGCTCCTGGTGCTCATGGTCTACTCTTGTAACTTTTTAGGGTGTTTGAAAACTTTTATTTAATTATTTTTTTTAAGAGAGGAAGAACAATTTTATTTAGTTTTTCACGTGGATTTCGTTGCTCCGACACTTCGTTGTGTACATGGTGCTGGGTTTTGAACCTGTGTCCTTGTGCATGCCAGGCAAGCACCGTAATCACTGAGCCCCCGCTCCAGCCCTGTGTGAAAACTTTCATAGTCAACACGGGGGAAGAATGTTGGTTATAATGCAAATGGTCAAAACAATGAGATGCTCCCATATTTTACCCATTAGTCAATCAATATGCAGATTATAATCCATCAATAAAGCTTCTTCTGTGTGTGTGTGTGTGACTGAGTGGAAATAGGTCCACTTGTTAATCAAACTCATTAACGTTGACTAAGATATCAAAGCATATATTGCTATGTCAGACTAAAATGCATTTGTCTCTCGTATAGTCCTCCTTATGTATGAAGAATGGAGAACATTATAATTAATTGAGAGGGATAGTTTTGGGAACTGTAATTCATTGAAGCTTAAATCAAAATATATATATACAACAAAACTACACACACACACACACACACACATATAAAATTGAGTTATGCAGTATCTGAATAGATTTCACAATGAAGATGTTAATAAAAAAAACGATCAACTTCAAACCTGGAAACTCCATTGTAGTTTCCTTGGCTGAAATGCTAAGAAATGCATGCTAAGAAAGCATGCGACTCCTGATAATTTTGAGCATTACAAAGCCCTCGTTGGAAGGCAAACATTTATCCTGGGGACACTCATCACTTATGTTCAAACAGGGAATACTAAAGTAGCCTCTAGCAAGGTAGGAGAGGCTGACGGCTGGCTAAGACGCATAATACACCTGGATCATTAAGACACATCTCCATTTGCAGAGTCCAGAGTGAAGGGCATTACCAGAAACAGCTGCAAAATGAGCCTGTTAAATCACTGCAGACTATGAATGAAGACATCTGATACGCAGTGAAAGAGACGTGGCTTTCAGTCTTCAGTCTGAGCAATGCAATTTGTAAAATGCAGCGATTAGCTTTAGACTGTCTTCCACTTATCTGAATTCTTCTAAGTCATATGGTATTAAGCTTTAAAAGAATGGTTGGGACAGGGCAGCACTACAGTAAATTTTCCATATTTTCACAGAGGAAAATACTTGGGAAATTCCCAGTAGCCATAGTGATTGAGAATGAAAAAACCTTTGGAGGTACTTCTTTTTTGGAAATAATGATAGCAGAAAGCCTATGTTTCATGCTGGAAATTATTCCTTAAGTATGAAAGATAAGGCTTACAGACGTTTTGGAAAAACTCATAATTTGGTCTTTTTATTTTGAACCTGGGTGGTCTATGAGTCATGTCTTCCATAAATCACCTGCAGGGCAAATGTAGCCCAGTAAAGGTGAGCACTTTGGTATTCATCTTATTACTTTTTAAAATAAAAAAAATAACATGCGCAGTAAAAACTTTTGCACACAGGCCAAGAACAACTGCTGCTGTTAGATAGCCACCAACTGTGGACTCAATATATCTTGTGAGATCCCCTCATTTTGGGGACGTGCCCCCTGTGGCAGATGAGTTGAATGTGTTCACACCGTAGAGACATCAGAGATTATTTAATAAGAGACCAGATGATTTTCACAGACAAAAGTCTTTAAATGAAAGGACTATGCCTTCGGTGTCTTTACATTTGGAACTGTAGGTTATGACCAAGAATTTTCCAGCTGTCATCAACAGAAAGATGCATACATAGAAGAAAACAAAATCTCGAGGGTAACCAGAAAGCAGCTCACCTAAGCCTCAGGTGCCACTAACAGCTCAGTGCATGCACCACACGCATTGCAAAGGATCAATCAAGTGGGTATCTGGGGACAACTTGGCACAGTGCAAGGGTAAGATGAAGAGAAGTACAAAGCACACAGTATGCCCTTGCAGGAGCTTGGAGTCTGGGTGGAAGCAACAGATGAGCCACAAAAGATCCAACGTAAGACAGTACCATGAGGGAGCACACTCTGCCCTTTATTATCGGCGAGATGCAGAACTGTATAGAAAGGTACGTTTGCTCTAAGCTGCCAGCAGTTTCCATGCATAACCGACCTTGGTAAAGCTTCAACCGCTACGTCTGGGAGAGGAGTTGAAAGCTCTTGGAAGAGGGTGACACTAAACTGGGCAAATTAAATTCATTATAACTTATTAAAAGTATGAACAGGAACCGAATATTCATGCTTCCCTTTGCAGGACTTTTTCTAGTCTTAGATAAATGAGAGAAAAAGCGAGAGCCAGGGAATTCATTTTCAAATCCTCTTTGTAAGCTTCTCATCATTTGGTTTTGTCTCTGACATTAATTGAAAAGCAGTGGCATAAAAATGATTTTATATTTGCTCATTTTGCTTAACTGCATTTCAGATCATTCAGCACATGTAGCAGGGTCTCCATGTATATGTGTCCTTCTTCAAATCTGATAACCCTGTGCATCTGACGACCTTGTCAGGTGACTACTACCTTTACACATTATGATCTGAAATCACTTCCAACGTAAGAGCGTATGACGTGTATTTTGTAGGGGAAAAAAAAAAGAAAAAAGAAAAATTCATTCCTTCATTGACTTGCATTAAAAAATAAATAATTCAACCCCTTTTCCATATTTTGCCCTTCTACATTTCACATGCACATTGGTTCATGCACCAGTCTTCGAAAAATGCAAAGTTGTTAACCCAACAGTTATTCATTCAAATAGCTTCAAAATCTACTTCAATAAATCTATTTGTGATTCAAATATTCTAATTTGCCCCTTAGGGTACATTGATGTTATAAATTATTCTCCCTCTCTAAATATGAATCTTTATGTTTCTCTGTACACATACAGGCACACAATGCCTCTATTGATCAATTTATTTCTAACCTTTATCCTTAGACATCATTCACTGGAAAGCTGGTCTCCTGTGCCACATTCTGAAATCACACGCACTGCTCTCCAGGATTTACTCAGTGCCTTCTGCTTTATGTGTCTCAGGACCTGCTGCTGTTAACAATCTGGATTGTTCTCATGAGCCTCCAAACCCAACTCTCCTAGTAAAGGCTCATGCAATCAAGAAGCAATCCCTTAAAGCAGAGAAAATAATACTTTTCCTCTTTACCTCAGAAGGTTCATTTACTTGTCAAATATGGACATGAATTTGAAGGTTATAATTTCTATACATGTAATGTGTTATTATAAAGAAAGATACTCACAACATAATACTAACAGAAAAATCAGGGAGCAGACCATATCATCTTAATTTTTCTGGAAAGAACCACAGTAAAATTTAGTAGTGTCACCTCTGTGTAGTAGTGAGACAGTTTTAGGAGAGATAGTGAAATGGCTAGGTCGTCAGGACAGGACAAAGGGCCCCCTCTAAGAGCTAGCTGCTAGAGAGTGATTGACAGGGCACACTCAGAGCCTTCATATGCAAATGACCATGAGGCTCACCTGTGGGAGCAACTCCTTTGTCCAGGAGGCTTGGAAAAACTAAGAAGTGGGGGTGGACACAGATGGGATCTTGGAAAGAATTGCTACCTGTCTTGCACAGATTTTGACCAATGACTTTGGTCCTAAGTTTCAACGCCTGCTTTGCATAGGGTTCAACCAATGATGTAGATGCATTTCTCAATGCCTGCTTTGCATGAATGTTAATTATGCTCACACCACAAATCTATATAACCTCTGGCCTAACCTCCATTAGATGGTGTCCTGCTTCAAAGTGCCCCTCTGCCTTGCAGAGTCTCTGCTCTCCTTCCTTAAATAAATCCTACTCCTTTTATTCCTCCTTCCGTGGATTTTATTCTTCAAATTCATAAGACAAGAACCCAGAAGATTGGCACCGAATTCTTGGGATGAATTTCTACCACACCAAGAGCTGCAACACCCAGCTTTTAGCTGGGGAGCTGCTAACACTATTTCGGCCTCAGACACCTGCAGCCAGCCCAGATTCCCAGTTTTAGCTGGGAATGGCTGCAAACACTAGAAGCGGGCTATTTTTGGCTGCTGGAATCTGTAGTCCGCCCAGACTCCATTTGACAGCGGGAGCAGAGAATCCGGCCTCATCTCAAAAACCCCACATCTGTAGAACTATGAGTGAAATATATGCATGAAGAGATAGAGGTGAAGAGAACCTAATTAGTTTATTTAAACTCTTAAATTGAAAAGTAATGAAAAGGGGGGCAGTATTTGTATTTTGACTCACAACACACTGTTCTTTTCACTCATATGTTACTAATAGGGTGGTGACACTATAGAAACTGAATCGTCAAGGTGGGAAATTACAGCAAATCTTAATTAAGGTATTCCTGAATCTGAGTAAACAAAAAATATTGTATTGAATTATGACCTATTGTTGAAAGGAACTGCATGACATTTTGTGCCTCATTAGCAGCTAATTAAATGCTACCAACGTAAATACCTTAATGTTACAAATATCCCATGAATAAAGTAAAAAATAATTTATAAACAACAACAAAAAATAAACAATCCCTTTTCCCTTTGTTCTGTTTCCTGTTGGTGCTTCCCAGGGCCGCCCTAGCCTGTTGACAGTCTCTGCTCATTTGTTGATCACACCCCTGCCAGTGATTTGCGCTCCTTCTCCCTTTGTTTCTTTTATTCTCCTGATTCTTTAGGGGCTGAGGCACTCAGGATGCCCTGTGATCTTTCCACTCACATTTCTTCTTCCTCACTTGTAAGTCCCAGAGGCATGTTTCTTTATTTCCTTATAGCACCACCAGCGCCGAGAACAGTCCCTGGCACATAGTGGGTGCTTAATAGGTATCTGAGGAGTGAAGGACTCAACGATGAATGAACGTTTCAGGTAAATCTGGAGGAGTAAAATTTCAGGCTGAGAGCACGGTCATTTTTTGTGCTACAATCCTACCAATCTTCATTTATGTTGCTGACTGCGGCTGGTGTTTTTAGAGTAAGCTTCAGAATTCTAAATAGTGAATTTAAGATTTGACATCATGACTCATACCTTCAATAAAACATCACAATGGTCCCCTCCCAAGCTATGGAGTCGTTAAAATGACTGAAATGCAGGGCAATGACCAGCTTTGTCCAGGTGGGCAAATATCAAAACTTCAAGCCAATCAGAGACCATAGCCTCTCCTTTCTTTCTGAAAAATCTTTCAGGATTGGTTTTAGTGCTTTAGGAAAAGGATAGAACAAAGATCATTTGAATCTTTTTTTTTTTAATGGTTTGGAGGCTAGATGTAATTCCTTCCTTCCATTATCCCTTCTTCTTTCAAATTTCTGTTTTAATAAATGCCGATTTTTTAATGAGCTTTTGCGTAGAGGCAGGGACAAAGAACATGCAGGCAAATCAGATGTGTTTCTGAAGATAAAGAGTCTAGATAGGGAGATGCACATGCTAGGGTTTTAACAAATAAATGGGGAATAAATGGAGCAAAATGAGAGTTCATTTTTTCCTTTTTTAAAATTTAAAAAGTTAAATTCAGAAAAGGCATTGTTTTATGCTGGAACTCAGGATGTATTTAAAGGAAAAAAATAAAAGAAAAAGAAAAAAAAAAAAGCTGTTAGCTACAACTACACTTAGCCAGAATTTACATTTTTCAAGTCACTGATACACCATTGGTCTTGAAAAAAAAAAAGAAACCCCATTAAAACATGTTGAATTTACTTTATAAAATTTAGAAGAGTTTCAAATTTAAAAAAGATAAATTTTACAATAAAATTTACCATTGAATTTGCTCTTATAAAACCAGAAATTTATAATAAAATAAATTTTAAAATTCTTATTCTTCAGATATTTAAAAATCATTTCCTCAAATATTCAGTTGGTTAAGGAGGAGATATTGAAATAATTATATATATATATATAAATACTCATAGGATAAGACCAAAATTTTGAGAAATTAATTTTTAGTCCTATGCTAAACACAACAAAAAAGTTACAAAGATGAAAAACTTAAGGAGTAGGAAGAAAAATATATGGAAGTAAAATAAAAATTCATTTGAACATGGAAAAACAAAAACCAAGTATAAGAATAATTAAAAAGTCTCCAACAGGGGCTGGAGCTGTGGCTTAGCGGTTACGGTGCTTGCCTGGCATGTGTGAGGATGCAGGTTCAGAGCCACAAAAGCCACGTGAAAACCCAAATAAAATTGATTTGCACTCTCTCACTGTCCCTCTCTCTTAAAAAAGAAGTATCCAACAGACTATATTAATTTTTTTTGTGAGAGATTAAGAGAAAAACAAAGACACAAATAAAAATTACTGTGTTATGCCTGTCAATACACAAATTACAATGCACACATGGATGGATGAATTTTCCTAAATATTATCAAGTTTTTTTTGGTATTAGGAATTGAACCCAAGGGATACTTAACCACTGAGCCACATCTCTAGTCCTTTTTAAATTTTTTGTTTTGAGACAGGGTCTTATTATGTTGCTTAGTGCCTTGCTAAGTTGTTGAGGCTGGCCTCGAACTTGTGATCCTCCTGCCTCAGGCTCCTGAGCTGCTGGGATTACAGGTATGTGCTACCATGCCCAGCTTAATTTTCTTTTTTTTTTTTCTTTTTGGGTACTATTTTATATCAAGAATTGAAAAGCACTTGCTCAATAATTCTGGAGGGTCTGAAATTATTAACGAATTCAGCAACTGCAAGGGTTTGGGTTGGCTGCCCAGAGTGCAGACTATGTGAGCCTGATTTGGACAGCTCACTTCCAGAGGGCTTCTTTGTGGGTCTCAATGCCAAGTCGGGTCTTGCAGGTTAGGGTTGATCGGTGTCACAGGTGCACAGCACCCTCTTTGCAGGCTGTGCTATGGCTCCTATCTGAAGTGGCAGAAAATGTCCCATTGTCAAATGTGCACCTGTTGGGCTGGAGCGGTGGCTCTGTGGTTACAGCGCTTCCCTGGCATGCTCAAGTCTGTGAGTTCGAACCCCAGCACCATGTACACAAAGAAGGGTCTGAGGAATGAAGGTCGCGTGAAAAACTAAATAAAAATTGCTTCTCTTTTTCTCTCTCTCACTGTCTCCTTTTTCTCAAAAAAAAAAAAAAAAAAAAAAAAAAGAATGTGCACCTGAGCTTGGTTGTAACCACAGCGGTGGGAGGAGCTTCAGAAATTTCCAGAAGGTTAACAGGCCCAGGGTTAGGAGGACAGTTGGGGCAGGGCCTAATTCACTACTTTTGAGTTACTATTATGAAACAAGCACAGGTTAATTTTGTTTTCCTTTACATCCTTTCCACAAATTCAGTGTAAAAGAATTGGAGAGTAGAAATGGAGCTGCCTTCTCTTGCTTCTGCCAACAAGGTGCAGGAGAGTAAGGAAGAGTGGAGGAAGTCTCTCTACAGCAGCACATGTCAGACGTGGGCCCGGGAACCTGCAGGGTGTGGGGGAAACGCAGACTCTGACTTGCGCCTGGGGCCGGCCTCACTCTGCAGCTGCTAGGGTGGAGAACACCAGGTCCGCGGGACTGGGCAGCCGCTTGGGAGCGGTGTTTCATTTAGAATGAGTTCTCACAAGATCAGGGTAAGGGAAGTGTACCCCCTCCTGGGCTAGCTTTATGCAAAGGAAGCCAGGGGTCCCTAGGCAGGCAGATGGCAGCAGGCTGACTGTAAATACGTTCTGGTGGCTTCGGAGAGCAGCACCTGTGGCCTCCATGGCCATGTTACAGCGATGCGGGTCCCTGAGCGTCCAGTGTTACTGTTTATCTCCTATCTGAACACGCCTATCAGTGTTCTATAATATGAGTCAACAAGTGGAGACTGGCGTCTTAAAGGTGCATTTGTTCCCATTAGACGGAAGAACCTCTCGGGGAGTGAGGGTCAGTAAAAGATTTAGGCCTCTCTAGGGTTCTGTGTGCTGCCAGGACACAGGAAGATAATCGTTGCAGTTTGGTTCTTGAACACCCCCAAAGGCCCTCATGCTTAGCTCACTCTTGGGAGTGGCAGATCCTGCAGGAGGCGAGGCCTGGCAGGAGGTCTTTAAATTACCAGGGGCTGCCCTCCAAGGGGATCCTGGAACCCTGGTCCCTCCTGAGTGGCTTTACTCACATCATGGTGTGCTGCTCTGCCACAGGTCCCAGGCCGTATGGTAGCCCCATCCTGGGCTGGAAACCTCCAATACTATGAGCCCAAATAAAGCTTTTCTCTCTATAAGTTGATTATTCCAAGTATGTGTTATAGCAACAGAAAGATGACTACCACAAACTCTTTACTTAAATTTGGATAATTTAAAAAATATGGCTATTCTTGAATTAAAAGATGGTAATTTTTTTCTTGGGGTTTCCAGGATTTTTCAGTGATGGACATTACAACTAAAATTGCTAATTGTTTTATAATGAAAAATGTGGAAGTACTAGATTGCTTTCTTTCTTTCTTCTTCTTCTTCTTCTTCTTCTTCTTCTTCTTCTTCTTCTTCTTCTTCTTCTTCTTTTAAATAGAGAGGGACAGAGAGAGAGAGAGAGAGAGAGAGAGAGAGAGGGAAAGACAGAATCAATTTTATTTAGATTTTCATGTGGCTTTCGTTGCTCGGATGCTTCATTGTGTACGTGGTGGTGGGGTTCGAACCTGCGTCCTCACACATGCCAGGCAAGCACCGTGACCACTGAGCCACAGCTCCAGCCCCTAGATTGCTTTCTTTAAGTTTTCTGTAATTCCTGAGATTGATGGCTAAATTTACTAGGTTGTCCAAATGCTAGGTCTTCAAAATGAAATACCAATTTCAATCCGTTCACCTCATTTTACGTACCTCTCTAGAAAGCAGTACTGGGAGCTTTTCTCATCAGGATAATTTTTCCTAAGCCAAGCCACTGCTCACTTTTTCTGGACCTTTCTGTCCTTCGGGAGAGAAAGCCTAAATTGTAGGGTTTATACCATAGAAAAATGGCCCACATACCATAGAAAAATGGCCCACGTACCATGATATCCTTGGTCTAGGAGACAAAGTTATTGTCTCCCTGCCTGATAACATTACTTGCCATGATAGAGCTATCTCATAACACTGAATGGATACTTTTTTACCTGTTCTCCAGGAGAACATGGAGCAAATGGTGCTGTCAGAAACTGGCACACCCTTTAATCAGAACCCTTTAATCAGAACCTACTCTCAGCGGGTGAGTGTCTATAACAGACGCAGGCAAAAGGCATGGCACTTTCTTTTTTTTTAAGAGAGAGGGACAGTGATAGAGAGAGAAAGGGACAGAGAGAGAGAATCAACTTTTTTAGTTTTTCATGTGGCTTTCGTTGCTCCGAGACTTCCTTGTGGACCTTGCTGGGGTTGGAACCTGCATACTTGTGCATGCTGGGCAACTGCCATAACCGCCGAGCCCACGCTGCAGCCCCAAGGCCACTTTTGAAGAGATTGTACATTTATGAGGTACGTTCCAGGTATTTAAACATATATCAATAAAAAGGGACTCCAATGTGTTTACAAGGGAGTGAACACATTTCAATGAGAAAACCTGTGTTTCTAAGTTGAAGATACAAAGTTCACCTATTTCTAACATTAGCAAAAATTGCAAACATTTTTTGGATACTTACTGAAAACTTTCTCTATGTAAACTTTTTATTTCTTGAAAACACTTTCTGAGGTGGGTACTACTACAGTACTTTAAGTGTGGGGAAACTTGGCAACAAGAGGCTGATCAACCTATCCAAAGCCACACAGTTCCTGAAAGGGGCCTCTTGGATCAAATTAAGATCAACCCTCTTTGCAAATATGTGCTTTTAACTTCGACCTTTGCATACGAGGGAAGTGTCAAAATATTTTAATAAGTTCTCTTTGCCCTTTGCTATGTGATAAATATCAGTATGAATATCGATATTTTTAATTGAATTGATTTGCCATCTGGATTTTATTAGCTCGTGTCTCATGACAATGTTACCGCTCACAAGCTCTGCATGCAGTCAGGATTTGAGGTCTGATTTTGGTCTCCATCCTGAGCGTGTGGGGCACCTATCCAAGGAACTGTCTGCAGTTGGAAGAATGTGACTGCTGCTCTTCTCTTTGTGCTACAGAGATAGCTGAATCATCCCCAGGAATAAAGAATACTGGCTCAGTGCAGTAAATATGCAAAATCAGAATGGTATTCAGGGTCTTCCTCCATCGATGTGTTGGCGTTGCTAAAAACAGCTCAGATTTTGCCTGAATTGTAAACTAAGCAAATATGACTGGAGCATACATAGGGAACAGATGTTGATTTTTAAAAGACCACTTATCCATCATCACTTTTTTATATAATCAGCTGTAACTAGCATCAATCCCTTTTCTTAAAATTGTTTAAAGTTTATCCGTAGGGACTAAGCCTAGAAGATTCCAAGGTGAAAATGGAGTGATTTATTTTAAAAACTCTAACTATACTGCAGCCATCGTTTGGTGAAATTATGTGTCTATGATCAGATTATTTTTAATCTCACAGGCCCGGGAATGTCGAGGAAACTCCACAGCACTTCTGATAATAGTTCCCGAAATGATGCGAGCAGAGTTCTATCTCTTCTTCATTAGGGGCAGAGACATCCTGTGCCCTGTTACACATGAATATGGAATATTAAGATTTCTTTGCAGAAATAAACTCCAACAGGTGTAAATGCTTCCGAATAGATGGATGGTCTCTCTCCAAGCTGGAGAAACCCAGCAGAGGGATTCAGAAACTAAGAGAAGCATGACCTGTCGCTTCCTAGATGTGGGCCATAGGCATGTTACTTAACTTCTCTGTGTCTCAGCTTCCTTTTGAATAGAGGGACAAAGTGATATAGTATATGGAGACCACCTAACATGACTCCTGGCAGTCAGTGAATTATAACTGTTTTCTATGATTTTTTTTTGCATAATTGAAACCATACAAAATCAATGGAGGTACCAGATGGTTGGAAATGATAGAGAAATAAAGCATATTGTAATTTGCAATGGGTTAGAAGCTGGCAGAACCAATAGTTGAACCAACAGGAGAAAACTGTGAGGTCAACAATTTTATAGAGTAATTCTGAAGGGCAGAAAATATTCTCCACAAATTCTCCTTATATTGACAAAGCATTTAGGTGGTGATGTACTTGTTAACCGAGTCAGAGCTAATTTTATTATTGGTTGGGATGAACATTCTCTGAGTTTGAACAATGTCTTATTAGCCATGGATGGATGGCTATACATTTTTTTGTAATTAGGCAAGTATGTGTATAAAAGTCTTAACAAAATGACATTTTTAATACAGTGGTGAAGACTGCTGAATGGTGGTTTTCTCCTCTGTGTTTCTATGAGATCGGTTTCTTGTGGCTAGAAATCCAGGGAGTTAGTTTTCCTTTACTTCTATTTGCACTGTGGTTCAACCCCATATTCAGACCCATCCATTTTATATTTTACTGTTTGGCTATGAGTTCAGGAAATAATTGGAGAAAAAAAATTAACAGTGCAGATCAAATTCTGTGATGAGATGAATCTTGGGTCCCCTACACACATGGGGATGCTGTGTGGGTCTGAGCTTATTTCTAAACTTTTTAACATGTTGTTCTTACTGGATCTTCGTGTTCTGCCTCCTGAAGTTGAACTTAATCCTTATCAATACACAAGATGTTCCATGCCTCCCAAGAGATGTTCTCTCCAGAATGCATGGCTCATGAGGACTGCCGTGTGCCGCTTCTCTGTCCTGGGAGTTTGCCATTTGCATTAGCATAATAACGTAATAAAAACTCAGAGGGGCCCCGTAATAACTCAGCCTCACATGACCACAGACTGGAATGTGATTGGTCCAGCACCTGTTTCTGTCTTTGAGTATTCCTAGCATACGTTGCTGTTCCTCTGAATTAGCCCTGTTTCATAGTCTATTGTCCATATCACTCGCTGCCTTTCACTCAAATGCTGCTTGGGCAAGGCTGTATCTGGCTTTTGCTTAGATCTTGGCAGAGCTGGTGACACTAGTATTTTTGTTGATTTGTCCATTGGTGCTTGATACTGAGAGTCCTGTCCCTCTGTGACATTGGGGCAATTAGTTTGATTGAATTTAGACAAAGTCTGTTGGAGTTTGGAGATTTATAACAAAAAATTACTAGCTATCTACCAGGAGCAATGATTCTTCTTTTGTGTCTAGATAAATGTTTGCATCTTACATAGCTAGTAACTATAATAGTCCCAAGAATATCATTTCTGTTATAGAACTTTCCAGAGAAAGCATTTTCTGGAATTAATTTAAAAAATGACTTTGGCACTACTATATATATTCACAAAGGAACAAGGAACAAGGTATAGATTTACAGTATCAACAGGGAGCCCTGGCTCAGAAAATATCTATTTAATCATAGCTTTAAAAAAAGTTGTAAGATTCACTTTAAAACCACTGGCCTGAGATAAGCCTATCTAGGTACATTTTCTTCTTCAACAGATAAAATTTTACTGGGGCACATTGAACAAATTTTCCCACCTATCCCTCTGTGGACAATTTCCTTACACACTGTTGCTAAGTGGAGTGTGAGGGAGACATACTGTGAGCTGATCACAATCTCTTATCTGCAAATATGCTTTCAGCCCATGTTTGATCCCTGCTGTCTTTAAAAGAGGTCAGTCCTTTAGAGGCAGATCAAGACCTGCCTGAATCTGGCAGGCACAGAAAACATTTAAGACCTCTTCTATGAGCCGATGCCCTTGTTCACGTCGCTCCATCCACAAAGTTCTCTGATACCTTATCCTCCCCAGCCCCACCTGCCCCCACAATGATCAAAATGGGCACCGATGCTGCAGTAAAGAGCCTTGGCTTTGAAGTCAGACTCACGACAGGGACTACCTGCTCCGCCACTATTTCATCAAGTCACCTAGGGCTGCAAGTGACCCTGGGTAAGTTACTTAGTTTCTCTTCTTTTCAGTATCCTTATCTATTGGTTTAGTCAGCTTTTTCATCACTGTGACCTGATAAGAACAATGTAGAGGAGGAAAAGTTTATTTTGGTTCATGGTTTCAGAGGTTCAATCCAAGGTCTGCCAACTCCATAGCTCTGGGCCCAACATGAGGCAGAACATCATGGCGGAAGGCGTGGAGGAGGGAAGCAGCTCAGGTCATAGCAAACAGGGAGCAGAGAGAGAGGGAAAGATCCTCTCACCAGGGACAAAATATCAACCCCAAAGTTGTGCTCCCAGTGACCTACTTGCTCCAGCCTGTGCGAACTGCCCAGCTAATCCATATTGTGGATTAATCCACTGGCTAGGTCACGTTCTCAACCTCATCATCTCACCTCTGAGAATTCTTTCATCTCGCATACGAACTTTTGATCCGGTCACATCTAAACCATGATGTCCATAAAATGGGCTTGATAATAATACAATCTACTTATTGGCAGCTTTAAATGGATAATAAATCCGAGTTTCCTCTGTCATAAGTACTCAGTACACGTTAGCAAGAGCCACACACTTCATCATCACAGGGCTCTAATGCTCAGGGGATTCCACCTGAACGTAAGCCAGCATCTCATCCATTGGTCCAAGTGCTACTTCTTAGGGCTTACTCCATCACGCCTCATCCTAAGTGTGATCTCAATGAAGAAGCGTGGTTTGATCCACACAGCGAGGGTGTTTGCTATCCTTTAGTCAAGATTTTGTATTTCTTTTCCTGTGGTCAGGAATCACATCTGCCCTAAAAATAAAAAGTGCATCCTATTGAGTTGACTGAAAGCATCAAATCCCTCAGCCTTGATTTTTTGCATTTGTGTATAAAACGTCATATTGTGTGTATATATACACACACTCATCCCATATATGTATATGAGATGGGGATTTTATAGAGAAGTGATTCAAAGGATGCAAAATTTCAGTGAGATAGGAGAAGTAAGTTTATGAGATCTGTTGTATAACATGATGACAATAATAATGTTTTATATAGTTGAAAATTGCCTAAAAGTAGATTTTGTGTTCTCATCACAGAGAAATGGTGAGTATGTGAAGTAATGTCATAATGCATGTGCTAACTAGCTTGATTTAGCCATTCCATAGTGTACACATATTTAAAAACCACCCAAACTTGGCAGATCTATGTATATGTTTGCATGAGTATATATCTATATCTCTAACTCCTATGTAAGTTTAGGAAAACACGTGGCTGACACAGTACTGTCCTTTACATATAAATCATCTGTCCAGGACCTGCTGATTGAATCTAAAACGAGCATCTTCAGGTCTTGACTTTTAACATGTTGCCTGTATCTTCCTCTTTGTATGGGGAAGGGCAGGCTACTTCCACCTATGTGGATAACGGAAGCTATTCTAGCTGATAATGTGGAATTGCCTCTTTTGACTTAAGGTCTTTCATTTTCTACTTGAGTAATGAGTACTAATCTAATGTTTAGTATGGGATGTGGGATGTACTTTATCATTGCTAACTAAGTCCTCTGCAGATTTCCTCCTCTGCCTACGGGAGCCCACTGCTGAACAGTCCACGCCTCCTGTTCATCTGTGATGTCTAAGAAGTTGCTGAGTCTTGTGAGGAATGCCAACAGAGCTGAGAGTTCAACAGTCCTGATGATCTACCTACCAGACCAGAAGAAATATCCACAAACAGTTGTAAAAGAAGTCTGCATGGGTGCCTGGGTCTGAAAAAGTGTGGCGAGAGAGGATGCAGGATGGGTCGCATTCTGCATTTGTGCCCGCTTTTGTTTGGTAAGTGGATGGTCATCGTATTGTGGGCAGGAAGATTAACACAAGCAAAGTCACTGAGAACAAAAGTGTGGTCCTCGTCCGGGGACAGCAAGTTCATACCACCTGGAAAGCAGGGAGGAGAAAGACTCAAAAAGCTGCAAAAGCAACTCAGGGGCGAGCGAGCCACACAAGGAATTCTGTCCTCATTGGCGTGAGGTGGGATCGGATCCAAAGGAGTCTGTGGCGAGAGGACCCAGGCGGTCAAGACAGAGTTAGCTGTGATGAGAAGGCTTATGAAGGCCATGGAGGGTCCCGAGGCAGGAGGCCATATGGAGCTTGCTGATACTGTCCAGGTGAGGCTGATGAGGATGGAACCCTGGGCAGCAGCCATGGAAGTGGAATCCTAAGAGGTCATGACATAAGGTGACCTCGTTTTGACATTCCCCCCCCACAAATCTGCTGCCATCCCTTGTGTTTTACCTATGTGTACTATGAGTGTGTGTGCATGTGTGTGTGTCGGTGACATCTAAATGATCCATCTAATTTATGAACATACTTGGATAGCTAATATCTCAAAATGATTGAAATTTGGGGAAAGAGACACCTACGCGGTTCTTTACCTTTTGAACGATCCTTTTCAGCTTTCCCCATCCACTACTGATAAGAATAAAGAAGAATATGGGGGGGTACAAAGGTGAAATATGGTAATTTCAGGCCCCTCAGCAACCACAGGACTTAGGACAAAGGTGCTGTAGATTCACATTCTAGCTTTGCTACCTGACATTAAATAAATCTGGCAATGTCTCTGAACCTTACAAATAATAACCTTTTCAGTGCCATGTGGAGGTGAAGGAGATTTTTAAACTGTCCAGGCCCAAGATTTTGATATAGGTGCCCTCCCCCGCCGTGGCTGAGAATCCCTTGGAATGAATGAACTCCCCCTCTCCTTCCTGATGTAAGGCTCCATCATTCTTTCATTTTATTTTACACAATTCCTCTTCCAGTCATTTCCTCACTCCACCCTATTCACTTCAAGTTTTCAGTCCCTGGAGATGAAGACAACTTTTGAAGCAATCAATTGGAGCCCTCCTCCCATTGAAAAGGAAAGCGAGAAGCCACTTATGCCATGCCCGGAAAGTCACTGAGGCAGTCACTGAGTTCCCAGTGGAAGCGAGGCAAGCGTCCCCAGCCTGGGGCTGTAGCGCCTGAACAGAAAGCCCAATTTCCACCTTAGTCATTAGTGGATTTAGGATGCCAAGTTCTATGGCCTTTTAGTTTTCTAACCATAGAACTTCTTTTTGTGGCAGAAAAATAATTTAGACCCTGTGGGCCTAATGGAAAATATCAAGTCAACAAATAAAGTTTTACTCTCTATTTTTCCTCCTTTGAGACCACTGCAAGTTTGTGAATCTGTACGTGCTAAAACTCTAGTGAATTCCACTGGATCCTCAGAAGTGAACATAATTCTCTTTTACTAAAATGCAACATTAGGTTCAGACATGCTCTGCCAAATCCCACTTTGCTTGTAAATCCATCTCCAGAGCAAACTAGCTCATGGTTCAATCTGAAAGTTCTAGCAAATTGCTCCCCATGTGCCAATATCTAACACGTACTATAGTGGGATTATTCTAGGAGAGGCTGATTCCAGGAGGAAACTCAGTGAAGTATTGGAAGGTTCCATCACATGCAAAGCCCTTCTCAACTCCCGAGGACCAGCGAAAGGTCCCACAACGCATTTCTACTTAATCTTTGCTCATTACGGAAGGGACAGCCCGGATCAGTTTCCCAGCAGATGGCCAGGGTGTCTTGAAGTCCCATGTGGCAATCTGCTCTGCTAGCTGAGCCTTGGTAACAGCCTAAATCATGATGCTCTCTCTGTGCCTGCCACTGCCCACAGTGCACCACGAATCAAGGACAATCAGTTCACATGCCAGGGTGACAGCAATGAATATTAATCACCAAGAAATGGAACCAACAGTGACTATGGTTGATTTTCTGAATGCTGTATATGAACTGAAATAATCTTAGGTATTTTAAAGAGAAAAACACCACAGCAACTCTTTTTCTCCTTTTGATAATATGTAAATTATTGCAAGTATGCGAATCCTGTTGTCCTAAAGATTTTGTTCGATTTGGCCTTTAAAATCAGATCTTTAAAGCCTGTTACACTTATCCCAGAATAAGGGCCGGTCTTGTTCAGTAGCAATTCTAAATCTAATGTCCTGACACAAATCAAGGCTGCCCAAGTCTTATCCTTCAGACCAGTAGACTGCATTTTGATTCTAAAGGTTCTGTTCCTTTCTTACAGAATTGGACTAGTCTTTTGTAGATTGTCTGTCACTTTCCTCCAAATACATTTTATTAGAAGTTAAATTGGAATCACAGCACAGAATTGCTTCTCTGAGTGTGATTAAGAATACGAAATCAATGCAGCGTGAAGCATATAAGGACTGCAGGCCAATGACTGGCTCTCAACAGAGTCATGGTGCATAAAAATCAGGTTAATGGGGTGATCTCTCTAATTGACATAGCGTCCTAAGGTAATTGACTTCTTAATATCTTTAATGGCATGTAAAAAGAATGCAATCAAAGCAAGCCTACGTATCCCTGAATGCATACGTATTGTATGTAAAGGAAATTTACAGACGGTTTTCTGGGTGGATATTCCCCAAATGATGAGTGTGAGGATCTCTCGGGAGGAGAGTAAGACAGTGCTGGTCGAGATTTTAGTTTCATCTTGCACGTTTGAAATTCTTAGAGTAAGAATGCATTCTTGCATTATTGTTGAGATCAAAGATAAATAAAATTTTATCAATAGCTTAAAAATGGAGGCCCTGACTGGACTGCACATGGAAACAGGGAATGGCCTTCCTCCTTGCAGGGACATCTGTCAAGCCTAGGTCTCTCTCCTTCCCTCTCTCTTCAGTTCTACTCCAAAGGGATTGCTGGCTACCACTCCCCAAGGACTGGAAAATCCAACTTCCCAAGCATGTATGGTACTGGTTAGTTTTTCCGGATGCCATTCCACTCTGACCTCTCTGTGTTTAAAGATGGGTATGCATAAGTGGACCCTAGAAGTTCTCATCATTGATCTTGAACATGTTAAAGCATTTAAACAGGGAAGTAAATGGTAGTGTGGCTCCAGGTATCATGTCTTCACTTGGATAGTGCTTCCCAAAAGCCAGAGACCTGTCTTGGTAAAACTTACAGTTATGGTTGATCAAGGTGTGCAGCCACGGTTGACTTTGTATGAATGACATGTTCTAGAATAGTGCAGTATTGTTTAGTCTCATCAGATATCACCAGGGGTTATGTAGTTCTGGGCCAGCAGAAGGGGCTCTGAATTTAGCACTACAAGTCCTTGCTGAGTCTTAGTCCCAGCATGATTTGGGGCAATCGATCAGCCTTGGTGTTGCATTTACCACAGTGGGAATATTAACACCTACCCTGTCTATCTCATGGAGCTCTTTGGAGGACTGAAGGTTATAAAAATTCCCTGAATGTCCAACTAAATGGAAAACAGTTGACTATGTATCTTATGTATTGGGAGGATAAATCTGATGGTCTCTTTTTATTTATCCTCTTAGAAAGATCTGTCCCCATCCAAGGTTTAATTTTTCTAAATGGGATGACACTTTCATTGACTACTTTCTCAATCTAATTTGACTTTTCTTAATTCTTCCCTGAATGTAGAAAAGAATGTCTAGCTTCATTTTTCTGAAGTTTCAGTTTCCCAGCAGAGTTTTAAATTTCTGTGAGAACTTTCTTCTTTATCTATTATGCTATTTTGTATACAAAAGACCTGTCATATCTTACAGGACTTATGGGTTAGTAGTAAAATTGAAAGCTAGACCTGTCATGCTGTGGGTAAGTCCTTGGATCCTGAGGGATTAGACTCTAAGTCTCAATATCATTACATAGTCAGGTGACAAATGGCCCACCTTGAGAATGGTCTCATTGTCTGTACAGTGGGCTAAAACTTCATAGGCCTTGTGGTGGAACAAATAGCTCGTCTACCTACAAAATGTGCATGCCAGTTTTACAGAGTTGTTACAAGTGTTGAAAAGGGATGTATTCCTCTGCCTTTGCCAGCTGTGGCCAGCAGGATACCCATATACCGTAGATACCCATATACTGCTCAAAAGCCAGGGTGCTGTTCTCTTTATCCATCTGTCTCTGATCAGATCGCTCCAGTCTTCCCCATCGCCTTCCATGCATTCCCATACTCTAGAAAAAAGCAAAGCCCCATTGCTTGGTGCTGTCGGACTCAAAGCTGCCCCTAACCTCATGCTCCATGCTGTCCTTTATAGCTTCTCAGCCACCACTCCTTGAAATTTCTCCCTCACTACTTATCCATTGCTGAGAATGTTCTCTCCCATTTTTAGATGTCTTGACCTCTACGGCTTAGTCCAGATGTCACTTCCTGCATGAGCTTTCTCTGAGTCCTGCACTCTGAAGTACTCTCTGTCATTTTATTATTCCCACCATTTAGAATAGTGACCTATGCACACAACTCATCTTCCCAATCTTGCTGTAGATCTTAACGGTAGAACTCTGGTTCCACCTTTTAGAGCCACACAGCTTGACCCAGTCTGTTCCCCTAAGCAGGACTCAGTGAACCTGTGCTGAATGAGGATCACAGATAGGAGAATATCAGAAGGCAAGCCAAACTCTCATCCTCTTTAGAATATTGGGGGTTTGAGATAAACTAGCAAAATCAGCAACACCTGGAACTACAAGGGAACAACACCAAGTAGCGATCATGCCATTGTGTGGTGAAGTCTCAAACACTAACCTGTCTTGCTGAAATTCAAGTTCACTACTGTGCTTCACCGAAGGTTCTGTGACTCAAAACTTAAACAGTGTACGGTGGCCATTAAGTTTATGGACTTGATTAGTGGTAAATGTTTACGAGTTTGCAGCTTATCGAGAACATCAGGCCTGATAGAGGAAAAACTGAGAATGTTCCAGATCCCCACCATAGGATCCTTCCCAGGTCCAAACTCATCATTATGGAGGGATCTGGAGAGAAAGGCTGGGTTTCAAGACCTCTACAGCCTCACTTTAATTTTGCAATTCTAGATGCTTGGCTATTTCTTTGGATCTCTTGATCCATCAATAAGAATGTGCCAGGGGATCATTTTGTTGGCTCTAAATAGACTGTTCAAAGGGCAGGCATGGAAATGAAAGAAAAGCAAGATGAGCTCTCTGCTGCAGAGTCCTGAGGGTCAGCAGGTTCTCAAGGTCGGGCTTGCCTAATGTTCTTGGTGAGACTGAAGTGCTGAGTTGCCTCAAGACCCTGTTTCTTACGTATGGCAGACAGCAGGAAATCGTGCTGACCATGTGGTTGAAAGGTTCCCCACACCTGTTCCTCCACCCCCTCCCACTTGTGGGACACTTCTGGGGCTCACTTCTTCTGACACCTGGCAGGGTTCTGGGCACCCTCACATCTCTGCTCTCGAGTGAAAAGGAGGTTTGAGGGCTTACAGATATGGGGTGGTGGGAATGAACGTGGACCCCACACTTCTAGCAGAGCAGGATGTTAAGGATAGAAAGACTCCTGCTACATCTCCCAGGTGAGAAAAAATATTATATTAGAAATTACATGATCATGGGATCACTTATATTTTTATCAATCAAAATATATTTATACTCTGGGAGAGAGAGAGAAAAAGAGAGAGAGAGATGGCTTCACTCATTCAGTAAACACTGAGCCAGGCTCAGATGCTCTGTCAGGCAAGAGAGTGGAGAAAGACACACTTTCTCCACTGAGACGCTTTCCTGGACCGTGAAAAAGTCTTCGGTTTTGAAATTGCCACAAGAGATGGGAATAAAGTAACAAGGACCCCCTGACCTCTCACTAATGGATCCCATTTCTCACTTGTAAACTTGCAGGATGGGGAAGTGGTCACCAAGCTGACACAAAGCCACTCTGCCCTCTGCTGAAACATGAGGTCACATCAGGGGTTGGCTGGAGTCTGCTGCTGGCTCCGTCTATATGGTGCTGTCCGTGAAGCATGCGCGGTGTGTCAACATCCACCTTTTCTTCAGACGTGACTCCATCAACTCAAAAAACGTGACGCAGATATGTGGACATTATTGGGTTCACAGCACATCAGCCCTCCACACCTGCTTCCTTTTAATTTCTTGTGAGCTAAACAGCAGTAATTTAGGTCCCTATTCATTGATAGTCCCAAATTAGTGGGCTTCTAAGATTCTGAACATGCCGGATGAAAGGAAATACATTCTATATTTTTGAACATGCCCTATAGAAGGAAATGCAGTCTATATTTTTGAACATGCCCTATGGAAGGAGATGCAGTCTATATTTTTGAACATGCCCTATTGAAAGAGATGCATTCTGTATTTTTGAACATGCCCTATGGATGGAAATGCAGTCTATATTTTTGAACATGCCCTATGGAAGGAAATGCATTCCATATTTTTGGACACGCCCTATGGAAGGAGATGCATTCTGTATTTTTGAACATGCCCTATGGAAGGAGATGCATTCTGTATTGTAACCCAGTGCACACACATACACACTCAACTGAGAACCAATTTCATGGGCTAATATGCCCACTCCATGGGAGGTATGCTGATGTCTCCTATACTGTTCTAACTAAATACAAATGCTCTTCCCAATGCATTCAGTTGATTTGATGACTTGAAACTGGAAAACCATTGTTTGAAACTCTAAAGGCTCTGAGGTTGAGAATCATATCTATTCATCTCTGTCTCTTGGGGTGCCTTTGCACACAGAATAACTAGTCAAGTAATGTTGTTAAAAATGCATTTTATTCCAAGTAAAAAGAATAGGTCTTGCTGACAACACTGCCTGAACTGTCTTTTGATATCCCCCTGTGCCTCACCTGGTGCAGAGAGCCTCGTGGGCATTCATCAACTGCTTGCCAAAGGACGAGAGAAAAAATAAAAGATTCATGCTTCAATATCTTCATGAAAGAAGGACTAAGCAAATGAAAAGAAATAAAGGAAGAAAGAGGAGGAGAGCCAACCGTTTATCTTCAAAGAGAAGGTATAGGGACGTGCTGGCAAGGAGCGCTCAGGAAGCCCGAGGATTTGCAGAGTTGCATGCTGGCCTGCGACGGCTTTGTGTGATTGATATTTTATTCTTGCTAGACAAAACAGTGCTAAAGAGGGAAACAGGTTTAAATCAAAATGGAAGTTTAAGGTAGAACATTCCTGCTCTCTTGACCTCCAGCCCCATTCATTGAATCTTCAGCAAATTCACTCCCTTACATCTTCAAGCAATCCAAACAAACAAATTAGCTTAGAATCAAAGCTTACCCATCTGTTCCTTTGCTTTGCCTGTAGCACTGACTCTAGACATATACCCGGGTATGCATACTGAGCTTAAGCCTTAATGTATTTAGTTTAAGAATGTTTCCCTAATGGAATTCATTCGAGCTATGCTCAGTGTCATTGAGAGCTTGGTCTATGTCAGATGTGGAGCTAGATCCTGAGGGCAGAAGAATAAGAGGAAACCAAATAGGCCTCAGTCTGGTTGGTGAAGCGGCCATGTGTACGGTGGCTGTATTCCAAATATTGTGTGACAGTTCTGAGCAATAAGCCCTGGATATCCAGAGACATCCCACGGGGAGGGGACATTTGACTAGGGCTTTGAAGACGAATGGGAGACATCAAAAGTGGATGGACAAAGGTCATTTGGACAGTGAGGGCTACAAGAACTTGGCTGCTGGGAGCAGGTTAAGTGCAACATGCTTTAGGGATTGCTTAGCAGAGGGAGTTTTTGTTGCTTATAGGTTTATAGTGCAAGTGGAGCGGGAATTAGCTGATATCAAGTTGAGAAGATACCACGGCAGGGAGTCAAGTATTTATTGCCCATTTAAACATGTACCACTTTGTTTATTCTTCAATTGTTGAGAAACTGGGTGCATATCTTGTCCTCCCCAGCGTGTGTGATGTGGAATTATAGAGTTGGAAAGGGACCAGGTTATTTATTCCCAAACCACTAATTTTATACATGAAGAAACAGAAGTATAAGTCATTTGGTTAAAAGGGTCTTTTCCTAGGGATCAGAGAGAGCTCAGCCTATTTGCATATAGATAGAAAGCAATCTTCCTAGTGCTGTTGTGTACACTGATTCTTAGTCAAAAAGAAAAATAGCTACTGTTTGCTTAAACTGAATAGGAAGAAGTGTGGGAGCAGGTGGTGGACCCCTCATCTCCATGTTCAGGGCCCAGGCGAACGCGGTATGATGGTGGCTCTGACTGCACACTTGCCGAGGGCCCTAAGCGGCCAGAAGGAGTCAGTGACGCTAGCTAGCTGCATGGTGAAGATAATGACAGGCAGGAGCCCCGACCCACCAGGCATCTGGTCAGCCCACGGCTCAGGAATGGCATGCGTGGGACGTCATCTCCTCCTTGGGTATCTTGATGATACCCCAGAGTGTTCAGGAGTTCCTCTTGGAGCAACAGTGAGCCCCAGGCTGGGGCCCAATCCCATAAGCTTCCTGGGATTACCCTCCTGCTTTTCTGGGTCCTGTTCAGACCCTCCCTGGACTGTAGTGAATGAAGGCCACAGGAAGAGGCTCAACGTCACCACCTGGAAGAGCTTGCAAGACTCTTTCTGTCCCTGGGTGCTTTCCTTCAGGTGGGCTGCTTCTGACTTCATGAGTCACAGGGCCCACCTGCAGCTGGGCTGCCATCCCTGGTCTAGGACAGTCAGGGCAGTCAACAAGCTCTCTGGGAAGGATCCCTTCTCCAGGGAAGAAGAGCTGAGGTACATGATGGGGGTCCAAGATGAAAGCTCATTCCTGACAGAATCGACCAAGCCACTTAGCCTGGGCCCAGTGCCACCAGATCCCAAATCAGATCCACTAAAATTTCTGTAAGGACTGAGACATAAGCTTTGCAATTCAGGAGATGGGCGCAGGTGACCCAGAGGCTTGGGGCTTTCTCAGGAAGGAAAGAACACGGTGGCAGGTGCCTCCATTTCCTAGGACAAAGCCAGCAAGCCAGGCATTTTGCAAAGCAGCAGAAGTCATTCATGGCCGAGCAGGCAGCCACGGCAAACTAGGTGTGGCCACCGGCAGCCACGACTCCAATTTACTTCCCATGCAACGTGGGAGCTGTTTTTTTTTTTTTTCCTTTTTTTCTCAGCTTGACACAGTTATAGATGAAGAATGAGAGCACGAGACGAGGCAAGGGGCTGGCAGCTAAGTTGCAGAGCGATGCGACTTCTCTAGAACCCAGGGGGTCCTGGCACACCACGAGGGACCAACGGCTCAGCGCAGCAGTGTCCTCTCAAGTGGTTTGGTAGTGAGAGATTCTAACCCCGACCACAAGCTGTGAGGGTTCATTCTGTTCCTCATTCCCACAAAGGTCATGAGCAAAAACTGAGTGTGACAGCTGGGGCAAGAGCATGATGGCCCCTCAGGACAGTCACAGACAGGGACGATGCCAGGAAGGACACCAATGCCTCCCATCCTTCAGCCAGGGTGCTTCTGGGAGGAAAAAATATTATTTCCAATGGCTTAAAAAGACTTACTATTGGGGCTGGAGCAGTGGCTCATCAGTAACGTGCAGGCCAGGCTAGCGAGAGGACATGGGTTCGAACCCCAGCACCATGTACACAACGAAGTGTCGGAGCAACGAAAGCCATGTGCAAAACTCAATTAAAAAATTGATTCTCTCTCTCTCTCAAACAAAGAAAAGAAAAGAGAAGTACCATTTAATTCCCTACAAAATACAAAAATATTGCCTTTTGTCTAACTAACACCTGATTGATTTTGTGAATTCTAGAATGTTCCTAAGGATCCTCTCTCCCCGTGTGTCTGGGACAGCCACCTCCAGGCCTCACATTTGTAGATAAGATTCTTGCTTAATTTGCAGCGAGTGCCTACTTGCTAGGGTAGCTTCGAAATCCTACATGGCCCCTCTCCTTAGGACTCCTAGTAGCTCCGTCAGTGTCTTCGAGATTCTTTCTAGGACCAGACACTAAACTGTGCAGGCCGAGTTCTCTTCTCTGCTTACATCTGTTAAAATGGCCAGAACACTTGCTGGTTTAGGGTGGGAAGATAAAAATAATTGAAAAAATTGTGTACAAGCAAAAGGGGTTCTCTCTAGCATTCTGAGAGTGTGTTCTCTCAGTCGATCAAGAGGGTATCGATGGAGCACTGGGTGGGGAGGGTTTTGGGAGATCCCCTGCAAGCCTGCTGCCCCTCTCCTGCTTGGTGCAGGCAGAATGATCACGAGCTCACCTGATCACAGGTGACAGCAGCAGATGGAATGAAGATTTTGAAAGGGCTTATCTGATGTGTTCCATTCACAGCAGAGAAAAAGCAGAGGTGGGCGGCCCTGCAGGGGACCCTGGAGAGGAGGGCTGGCCTGGGGTTGGCCCCGTTCCCCCGAAGCCCTGGCCAGGGCTCTCTCAGTTAAATAGGGCTGCTTTCACCTCTCCATGTGTGATTAAACACCAAATAAGGAGACGTTGACTAGTATTGCTGTTTCTTATCTGCCCTATACAAATATAAAACCCATGTTAAAAAAAAAGTCTCAAACTTAGAGACAGTTCTGAAAATCTTATGAAATGAATAGGGGAATTTGCCACCTCCTCAGCCAATTGGTACCAAGTGTTTTGAAATCAGGAAACACCAAGCAAGAATCTGGTTGTTGAGGGTGGGGAGGGGCTGTGGGTGTCCTGCAGAGTCATGTGGAGGAGGCTGGCAGTGCCCCAATGGGCAGTGTCACCTCACATGGCCTCGCTTCTTGTGAGCAACGCATCCAGGAAGGTTCTGCAGAGATGTCTCATTTCTGAATCTAGGGACATCGTGCAAAGTGTCACAGACGCTGCTGTCAGCCACACATATTCTGCCGGCGTTGGGGAAGGGGTAAGGAAGGCAACACGTTCCCAGGACTCTGCATACGCTATCTCTTCTAATCCCAACAACAACCTCCAGAAGAACATATTTTAATCTGTATTCAACAGATGTACGGCTACAAGCTCTGAAAGAATTTCCCCAAATACACAAAGCCAATAAATGAGCAGGCCTGATTAACGGAGCTTCTCCTGATTTGAAAATCCGTGGTGCTTAAAAAGGCACATTTCCCAAATAGTCCATCTTAAATCATGGTTCCCTGATATGGGCATCACTTTACCGTTAAATAGAAATCATTTGAAAGAGACAGATTTCAAATTTCAGGCATTGTGTGGATTCATTAAAAGCAGAGTTGGGTACAACATTAGAGCAGGAAGAAAGGACAATAATTATAAGGAACACCTAGTTAGTACCTCTATGTACCTGGCGATGTTCTAAGAGCTTATCAGACACAGCAACACTGTAAGAGAAGTATCCTGTTATCCCCATTTCAGAGACATGGAAACTGAGGACAGAGAGGTTGAATCATTTGCCCGTGGTCACTCAGTGAGAGGCAGAGCTGGGTCTCCCATCCAGGTGGTCTCCAGAGTCCTCTGTTCTCTCTGCTGTTCTGCTCTTCCTATCCTTCCCAACCCGCAGGCCATGGGAGTCAAGTGGTTTCCAGTAAGGCTGGTGCAAGGAGAAACACTAAAGGCAACAGAGAGCAGATATTTCTGAACCCACGAGTTTTTGGACAGATCCTTGACCTCAATGGAAATGAAGCTAATAATCAACTCTAAAATGTTGAGATTGTTGAGCCCTTGTAGCCCGTTAAAGAGCTGTGCCAGTGGGATGGGCTTGCATGAAACTGAGCAATACTGAACCTCCTGGGGGGACAGCCCCATGCCAGCAGCGCTAGAGCTGCTTCTTGCTTGAGACTGAGGAGACGGAGGCTCAGAGAGGCCAAGATTCCCCTGTTGGAGTCAGCTGTCAAGCTGTAATTTCTACACACATCTGCGCAACCTTGCTCATCACACATCTTCACGAATGTCACTCTGTCTCGGCCACAAAGAGATGGAAAGAAGCTCAAACAAAATGAAAAAACCCAAAGCAAGCTGATATAAAGTGCATTTTAAGCAGGCGGGCTCTGTGCACCTCTGCAGCAGATCAGAGATGACTCTGGTCTATAGACTTTGCTCTGGCACCATTTGCAGATTATCTCCTGCAAGAGCTTCCTGCATGGTGTCCATCCATCACGGACCTCCTGCCATCCTCCGTACACAGCAGCCTGGGGGCACTTCTAGAACATGCATGAGGTCCTTCTGCTCCTCGGCATGAAATTCCTCAGGCATCTTCCCGTTCCCCCAGGGTGAAGTCCAAGTGCATGTGACAGCACCAGCTATCTTCCCGATCTTCCTCATGCCCCCTCTGTGCCCACCAAACCCTGGCCCTGTGGTCTCTGCTGTCCCACAAACGCTCCAAACATGCTCTTGCACCTCTTCCCTCGCCTCCTCCAGTGGTCTCGTCCCAGAGAGCGCCGTTGCTGGACGCAGCTCTTGGCTTAAACGCCGCCCATCAGGCTGTCTGTCCCTGCCTTCACAGTGTGTGCATCCTGCCAGGCTTGCCTCTGGCACCATTTCCCTTCAAGGCAGTTATTGTCATGCTACGCTGTGTGTTTGCCAAGGGATGTTGTGTCTGCGTTATGTGTATCTGTGTGCAAATATGTGTATCTATATGTGTGTGCTTAGCTCTGTGCATATATATCATACACGTGTGTCTGTATGTGAGTGTACGTGTGTGTGTGTGTGTGTGTGTGTGTATGTGTGTGTGTGGTGTTTGTCTTTCCCAACAGGAATACAAGCCCCAGGGGAACAGGGACTGTGTTCAATTTACCATTCCATTGCATCCCTTGGGTCTAGAATTTTGCTGGGAACACAATAAATGTGATGTTTAATAAAAACGTTTTGAATGAGGAATGGATAATTTACGATCATTACAGTGAATCTGAAACACGAGAAAGTTAAATTCATTCTCATTTCTTATGAAACAGAATGTAAGGAGCTCCATGATTTTTGATTCAAAGCACATTAACATTATTGTAGGGTTCACTGGAGGCACCGTAACCCTCCTTGAACTTCAGTATGACTTCCTGTTTTAAATTTACGAGCAGTTGAGGTTTCACTGTTAGTTGGCAGCTATGATGATTCTTGTTTTCAGTGGGTTAAATTTATACTTTTAATTTTTTATTCTCAGTGTATTGTGAAATACAGGCTAGTCTCCAGATTCATCCAATCAGCAAATGTTGCTAACAGGTGACATCTACCGACATGAGCTGCTTCCAGGTGCTGGTCTAAACCTATTACCCATCCGAAGCCACTCTTTCCTCAAAGAAGCCTTTGAGGGAGGAACTATTATCGCCACCAATTTGCCAACGAGGAAGCTGAAATATGCAGTTAAATGATCCCAAAGAGGGCCACATAGCTAATTAGCGGGGAGGCCAGGATAAGAAAGACAATCTGCCCACTCTTCAATCATCCAATGGAAAGAAAGAAGAAAGAAAGAGAGAGAAAGAGAGAGAGACACGTTTTGTGTTTCCACAATGCATCAGGAGCTAATAACAAGGACACAAAATAGTGACTTCATCTCTGCCATGTTGATCAAGGCACGGGGCAGAGGAGGGGAGCGGAGGCCGGGTTGCCAAAGTCCAGCTCTGCCTGGGGAGATGCAAGCCAGGAGCGTCGAACTGGCAAGGTGTCGGTCCCTTCTCCCACCCTTGGTTCCATTTCAGTGGCGGAGTCAGTAAGCACCGCAGGGTGACCCAAGTGCGCCCCTTCTACTCCCTCGGGTCTCCTACCGAAGCTGGAAAAGTTACCGCACTATTTCAGTAATAAGCTGCCTGGGCTTCAGCGCGTGGCTCTGTGGGTGGCCTTGGACTGGTGACTTTGCGGCAGCCGCTCTTGTTGCACTTGCTCCAGGTTTTTCTTGACATCTGAAGAGGCAGCGTCTCCAGGGAGTATATTTTTGAATTCCTCCATATGTTGCTTTTATGTCTCCTCACATATATTGCCAATAAGACTTGTGAGTGCCAGCACAGGCCAGCGCTGCAGCTTCTGCTAGTGCTGGCCTTGAGAGAAGTACAGTGTCATTATTTTACGTTCTTCCCTCTGTTGCAGCGATGGATTCCCCCATGTCCCCTCAACAGACGGATGCACATTCTCCCATGTTACTTCCTCCCTATCTGGATGTTACTCACAGTTTCTTTCATGCACGGGCATGCTTGCTTTTACTTTCTTATAAAAATCTATGTAATAAAGTGCCTTTCTTCTAGGTTTATTTGCAGTCTTGTTGATTAGTTTTTCAGATTCTTTCCATTTTTCTAGTCCTGGAGACTAAGGTGGTTTTTGCTTTATTTGTTCCTGGTCACAGTCTTCTCCTTAAAATACGGGCGACATGGACATTGGTTTAATTCAGACCCTAACTGCCACAAAATACTGAAACCAGAGGAAGAAGACCAGAGTCGAAAAGCAGGTGCCTTCACATTCCTTCTAGCTGAACAGGATAGGCACATGGTAATATGTGAGGACGGATGGCACCTGGCGTGTTTGTACCATGCACAGAGATCCCAGAAGCTGAGCAACGGACAACAGGGAGAGCTAGTGGGGCGGGGATGGGACCTTTGGAGGTCACAGCAAGTGGGGCTGGCCAGAGCAAATTAGGTGGTACTGGCTGATTGACACCAAACACTAAGGACTATGAGTCTAAAGTATTTACAACACACTCACAACATCAAAGAAAGGCGTATAACTCAACAGGGGAGGCATCCAGTGGTCGCAGGTGCTGAGACAGCAGACTGGGCGAGGTTCTGCCCTGAGACACTCCAGTGTCCATCCCAGCCCTGGCTCTAGCAGGTGCTCTAAAAAGATGTGCAAGATACGCAGATGAACGATCAAGATGCCAAGGATCGTGGGCACTCACGGAGGGGAGCTAGCACAGAACGCTGGAGCTGCAGGTTTTGTTTAAAGTGTGAAGCCCTACTAGAAGGGCTCTAAGAAATAAAGGTGCTAGACCTGAAATGCTGACGTCAAGGAGGAAGAATCCGCTGGACAAAATCCTAGAGGTCGTTTTTAGGGTCCTGTCTGTAGCTGAGGTCAAGCTCAATGTCTTAGCTTGTCCTGAGTGTCCTTACCATTTGTAACTGATGGGTGTTTTAACAGGTGCTAATTTCCCCCTTTCCCTAGTTGTGTTCTCGATCAGTTTCTTTCTTCTGCAAGGCTCACTGGTAGTCAATGTGTTTTCATTAAACTACTCATACTTCTAGGATGCAGAAACACAAACATGATCCTAATTAATGAATATGCTCATTGTGTTCTTAGACTGTCTTTATCCCTTCAGGGAAAGAGTCAACACATTCATAACCGCCCGCTCATCTGGAAACAGAGGTTTTGGTCGTTTTCACCTAACTTTGATTCTGTGCGGTAGATGGAGTCCTACCGGCGTTGTAGGGGCATTGAACGGTGCGATGCGAGAATCCTGCGTATCAAGCCAGGAAGGGAGGCTTAGTCTACGGTGCACACTGAGCTGCCTTGCTGTAATGAACGGGATCCACGGCGTACACTCTGTGGTCCTAAACGGAAGATCACGGCTAAGTAGGCTGGCTCTCTAATCAGAGGCATGGCGTCTTCAGTGATCAAAGTTGTGAAACAAATGGACGCATTTTGGAGGAGACAACGAAGACGTATGATCCCACGGCAGGGGAATCGTAGTGAAGGAGGCAGCTCCGCCCGTGTGGCTGAGGGCACCCGCCGCAGCCTAGCCTTCTGTGTGTGGTGGCAGATGGCCACGCACGTGGTCCGCAGTCACGGGGGACCTCGCAGACTACTTTTCCTGGTTATTATCCAGGAGCTGTTTTCTTTAGGTGTTTGTGAAAGGTCAGCGTCTGATCTGATTCCACCCACAGTCGAACGGTTATAGTTTTCTTGACTGTGCCTGTCACTCTTTTAGCATCATTTGACATTCTATCTGCTTGCCAGTTTTCTCTTCAATTCCTTTTGGGAAAACTATTTTTTTCTCCAAGTTTGTCATTTCACTTAAAAAAAAATCACAAAAGGGTCCTCTACATTCTTGAGTTGCTCACTTTCTCAGCCTTTCCTATTTGAACATCTCCCACAAACAGCTGAGCAACAGCAAAAATAACATATTTGATCCTTACCATATGTTTATAATTATTTTCTGAACTGTTTCTGGAAGACGGTCCTAGTGCATTAGTAAATTATCAAATTGGGTATATTTTACAGACTTGATAATGTCATGACACTGACTTGAGGCTGAGAGGGGAGGGAACAGGATTAAAAAAGTTAATCAATGCAACCCTCGGAACAAGTGAGAGCCAGGCTGGGCTTTGGTCACCACCTTGGTGGCCTCCTTGGGCCCAACTGGAGGAATTTATCAGCTTGGGCCTGTTGACCTTCTTGGGAGCATCAGATACCTCTTGTAGGCACATGGCCTGACCCCCTGAGACCGCGAGGCTTCTTCCAGCTCTGTATACCATAAGGCTGTGCTGTCTTAGTGGAATGTGGCCATGCCACCCACTCCAAGCCCTTGTGTCCTGCTTTCCTTATCTGCCTCTGTCATTGAGTTGTTTGGACAATCAGATAAGATGGCGTGGGACACGGTGCTTCAACATTTATAACATGCCATACAAGTACTAGAGCTGATTAGGTATGAGGATAGTCACCTCACTCTAGCGCAAATGTATGACAACTCAATCTTCAGTTTCACGCTCTTGTGTACCTGGCTGGACCGTTCATTCTCATTTATTCATTTTTTCTCTTTGTAAGACTTGCCAAAGCCCTCAGAGACACCGCTTAGTGACCAGCACTTTCCAAGCATCTCCAGGCTGAACTGCTCAGCTAGCCTTCACGGCCTTGCATGTTAAGGTATGGGTTAGATAGCAGGAGTCTCTGTGCTTACTGAGTTATGGCAATTTATTTAAATACAACCAGAAGTTTACTTTTCTTGGTTAATATCTGGGGCTCAGTCTAAAGTTTTAAATCTGTGTCAGTAATTTCTCTAGTTGTAAAAGTTATTTGAAGACGTATTGATTTGGTTTATGAAGAATAACGATTCTCTAACATGCTCACGTTTCATGCTGGAAGATCATTATTGGCCCTGCACAGCCGCCTCTGGATGTGTGGAAGGGGATTCTGGTTAAACAAACCCACCATCCCAGAGAGTAGACAAGCACCCTTCTGGAATACTGTCCTCTGTTTACCTATCTTTCCCCAAGTTCTGCATCCTGGTTGTAGAAGCACAGACCCAAGTCACAGAACACACCAGAAGTCCCAGCATCAGAATCAAGTTATGGCTACCATGGGTTCGGTTACGAAAGGGCCAGTGCTTTCAGAATTATTACTTAGTTGTGTGATTTTTGAATGAAGTTATATTTTAGTGGATTAGATTTCCTCCAGAAATACTTCTCTATCAGCTTCCTAATGTTCAAAGTTCCATTTTTGAAAGCTGTGTTCTGAATCTAAGAATTCAGTCCTGGATAAATTTAAACATCAGTGATGTGGTTTCCAACTTAACCCCTTTGCATTTGGCATGGTGTTGGGTGCTGGTGGCATGGCTGGATGTGGATTCCCATTGCAGGGGGTGAGACCAGGCCCCTGTGCCTTGGTACCTGCTCCCCACCCAGCACTGGATGATGCCTGGAAAGTGGGGGAGTCAGAATGTGCACCAGAGAATGTCTTAGGAATATCCTGATGACAATGTGACAGGAGAGCAGAGGAACTGGAGGGACTCGCTGCACAGCTTGCTAGGAGGCAGTGCAGGTTACTTCAAATGCTACTGTGGGGTAACTGGGCAGAGATGCCAAGGGTTTTCCCTTTTGGGCCATGCAGAGACAGTGTTTAAGGGGCTGAAATGGACTGGAGATGCTTCTGACCTCGGAGGGGTTACATTCTGGCAAGCCTATCAGTAGAAAACATTATGTCACACAGGCCTGTAATGCACCTGGTCAGCCACACTGTGTGCTGTTGAGTCTCAGGGCCCTCTGCTGACAGAGCTGTGGCTCCCTGCTGGGGCCCATCAACTCCAGAGCCTACTGGACTGCATATCGCTATTCCAGGAGGACATCAAAACTGAATATCTGAAGCTCAGTCTCTACTGAAAGCATATTGCTTGCGCCAACCTCAAGTTAAGACCTTGGAAGTCAAGCCACTGTGAGCTGGGTACCATCTGTGTAGCATTAGGAAGCATTGGTGTCTTTATCCTGGAGAAAGGTAACAGCGGCTTTGAATTTTAAAAATGACTGAAACGTAAGTGCTTTCTTCAACCTCTAGGATGGACACAGAACCCATCAAGGGAGCAAGTCCCGACCTTTCTGCGGTTCTCTTTGGAAGGCCTTGAGGGTCATCGTGAGATGGAAATGAGCAGGTGTGTGTCACAGGTTATGACTCTTGCAGTCTGCCCCATTTTCAATGCAAGAGAAAGACAAGAACACAGGGGAACGAAGTCTCATTCACTTCCCCCACAGCAGAGTCCCTAAAGAATACCACACACATCCTAATACTCCTAGCTTTTTTTTTTTTAGAGAAAGAGAGAGAGAGAGAGAGAGAGAGAATCAGTTTTATTTAGCTTTTCATGTGGCTTTCGTTGCTCTGACACTTAATTGTTACGTGGTGCTGGGGTTTGAACCTGGGTCCTTGTGCATGTCAAGCAAGTGCCGTAACCACTGAGCCACCGCTCCAGACCAATACTCTTGTTTTTAACAGGCCATTTTTGGGATGGTATTGCATTGTCTAAAGAAACAGTTTCCTCTGGAATGCACGATGGCACACTGTAAGTTTTGGCCACTTGTTCTGCTGTCTTGGTGACCAACGTGGCCTTTTCATGCCAATGGTTCTCTTGAGCTTGGGGGATTCAGAACGGGGTTGTGTGAATGCCCTGGAGGCCCCACTCACAACCTCTGCCTTGGAGCACAGGGCCATCCACAGTCATTAGGAACCCCTAAGATAGGCCACATCTGAGACATGAGCTGGGGCCATGCTACGAGGAGGGTGTTGTCAGATGGGAGCAGAGTAGGAATTCCAGATCAATCACAGCCCCTTCCTCTGTGAACACCAGAGGTAGAGAAGCCTCTAAACACCGCTAGTCCACTTGGTACCTTTAGCCTCACTACAAACAGCACACTGACAGCCACCCACCTTGACTTAGCAGGCCCGCATGTCTCTAAGTCCACGGTCACAGTGCTCGATTGGCATTTTTATCAGACAAGTTCTTCAATGAACATTTCAACATAGAAAATACCTCTCACAGCCTTCTCATGGCATCCCTCATCTTTCCACTGATCTTTCCCATGGGCTTTTATACATTATTGAACTTTCCACTCGACTTCTGCCTGGTACTTTAAATACGTACATAGATCAGTGCTTTCAACTATCCTCAACACTGACAGCAATAAAGAAAACTGAGGTGCATGCGGGCAGAAGGGATGCACCCTGATAATTTCCATACTTTGCAGTTGGGAACAGGCTCCAATTGATACCTGGTTTCTAGAAATAATAGGGACACTGAAATGTGCACAATGTTGATTCACCCTTCTTGTGTGTGGCTGAATGCTGATCTGCCTCACTAGGGACCTTCTGGAGGCGAACCTAAGATACCCTTCCGGACTGATAACAGACTGGTGCCAAGCCTCATTTATTTTGGGCTGACACTGGTTGAAGGGGGCACAGGGTGTCAGAAGTGCCAGGCAGAGAGCCTTTGAGGAGCACATCTCATATTCTTGCTTGGGCTCCAGCTAGGCCTGTGGCCAAGGGGCTAGGAGCTGAGTTGATGATGGACACATGATGGGAGGCCACCATTGTGACTGAGCCCCTGCACTAATTACCAGACCAAACCAACCCAATCCAGAATGCAGTCACTCATACAAAGCATCACATAATCAAACCGAACTTTTAAATGGGTTTTCAGAAAACCAGGAGATTCACAGTAACCAATCAGAAGGGCCCAGTTTATCTGAGCCAGCATGAGGAAGGCATCCTCTCTGTTTTAACCCTTTAAGGAAGTGACTTTGAGAAGACCAATTTGCTTGCAGTTCTCTGATTCTGTTTTCTTCTGTCCTTGCTACCTACAAAACTAGGCCTCCCTGCCCAGCTCAGCAACACTCAGGATCAGGCCCGCTCTTGGGAGCACGCAGGACTCACCTGGTGGGGGCTGGCCACAGGTGTGGAGCTGGGCTGTGTTGGAGGAAATGGGAAGGACCCCTGCACAAGGCAGATGCACACATAAGGTTTAACCAGGGAGTGGAAGGGGCACAGGAAGGGCAACACTGAATGTCACTTCTGGGCCGTCTGATGTGTATTATGGACTGAACTGTGTCTTCCAAAATCCATAGGGGGAAACCCTATCCTCTCCTATGATGTATTTGGAGATAAACGTTAGAGTGCTTAAGGTTAAACGAGATCCCAAGGGTAGATCCCTAATCCAGTAGGATTAATGTCCTTAAAGAAGAGGCACAGACACCAGGGAGTCACAAACAGAGAAAAGGGCATGAGAGGACACAGCCAGAAGGTGGCTGTCTACAAGCCAGGAAGAGGCCCTCACTAGAGGTCAAATCTATCTGCGCCTTGATCTCAGACTTCCAGCCTCTAAGACTTCGACAAACGTATGTCTACGGTTGAGGTCACCCAGTCTGCAGTGTTTTGTTATGAGCCCAGATAGACTAAGAAAATGTGCTAAATGCTGTGCATATTATTAGTTCTTGCAATTGCCCCACACCTTCAAAAGCAGCAGGTTTGGGCTGGAGCGGTGGCTCAGCAGTTTTAGCGCTTGCCTGGCAAGCACGAGGACCCGGGTTTAAACCCCAGCACCACGTACACAACTAAGTGTTGGAGCAACAAAGGCCATGTGAAAAACTAAATAAAGTTGTTTCTCTCTTTGTCTGTCTCTCTCACTGTCCCTCTCTCTCTTAAAAAAAAAAAAAGCAGCAGGTTTATCATCTCTGCTTGGTAGATGCAGAAATGGGCTCAGGAAAAAAAAGTCACTTCTCTAAGGTTGCATGGCTGGTAAGTGGCTCCTGACCAAGGCACGAGGGTGGGTGTGGGGATCAGCAGTGGCGATGGAATGAGTCACAGTTCTGAATCGGAAAGGAAGCTTGCTTACTAAAGGTCTGAATTGAGATCTCTGTGTGTGTGCACATATGCACATGCATACACGTGTGTGCATTCATGTGAGTGCATGCTCATGTGTGCATGTGCATGTCTTTGTATGTTTGTGCACTGTGTGTGTGTGCAGGTGCGTGCCTGCACATGTGTGTGCGCACATGCTTCTGCTTCTGTGGAGAGAGCAATAGGCATAGCAATCCCCTAGGGGCACCTCCATATCCAAAGTCAGGCAAAGCACTCATCAGCTCACAGTGCCTCTCATGCACTTAGCAGGCAGGTACTGTCATCTCTAGTTTATAGATGAAAGCAGGCACAGAGAGGCTGGAGGTAATTTCTGAGGTCACACAGCCCAGTAGATCTTTTAGCAGGCTTTGGCCCTGGTGGTCTCACTTGCTAGCTCTTGATCACTAGATCGCACTGCCTGAAGGTTTCCTTTAGAGATCTGTTTTGCTCGGTTCCTCCTGGATAAGGAGAAGGCTCAGTGGCTTGGGAGCAATGTTCTGTACTTGGCGTCAGGAGGTCTGGGGTCGAATCCCTTCTCTGCCACCTCTTCCTCAGCTTGCTTCATTTTAAAAAAGGGAATTGGGCACCGATGTGATGGATGAACTCTCTGTGGGCTTAGGGAGGTGCAGATGTTACGAAGAAGGATCCTTAGGAAAATGGGATTACGTGGATTCAATAAAAGAAAAACAAAGTGCGGGTGCAGGTGGAATAGTAACCATGCTGTGTGAGGAAAGACCATGGCTTTGAGAGCTTTGCCCTTCCCATGAGGCCTCAGTCAGCAGTCACGTGAGGCCATTGTCTCTGCATTCCAGATGCTTCTCTGAGCTCTGCACTCTGCCTGCTGCAGGGTCAGCAAGACAGCAGCTCTGGGGCATCTGAGAGCTGGAGGAGGAGAGGGTCACACTGACACACAGCCTCGCTCATTTGCCCCTTCTTTCCTGAATGAGAGAGTTCTACCAAAAACCCCTTCAATGAACCAAGCAACCAACCAAATAAGACCGATCAGACTGGAATATATCGACAGCAGAGGAACTACAACCACCTGGAGACGCCTTCTAATTTACCATTGAGATAAGAGTGCCACAGGATGTCACTGAGCTGCTGTGACCGACCGCCGCTAAAACAGGTGGCCTGGTTGACCCAGGCAGCATGGGCCCCAGGGGCAGCGGTTTCCCTGGCGGCCTGTGGGCCTCCCTGAAGTGGCCCTCTGGCCTGTGAGCTCACCCCTGTCATCTTTCAAATCGGCTCTTTGTAAGATGTACGTGTTCAGAAGGATTGTGCCATATTTCTGGTTTAATGACTATGACTTCCAGAATGCAGGTGATGCTGTGAATGTGCACGGGGGATGTGGAATCGCAGGGAGGGGCAGGAGCGGTCTCAGAAAGTACCAAAGCTCTTCATTTTACAAAGGAAGAAACTGGAGAAGAGAACCCACCTATAAAACAAAATAAAGAGAGCTTAAATGCCTAGTTCAAAGCCGCCCGTCTCCTTTGGGGTGAACCTCCAGAATGGGTGTGTTCTGCTTTGCTATGACAGCTTGGAAAAAAACAGATAAAACTGCATGGCTACTTTCCGTTTTATTATAAATCCCTTTCATCTGTTTCAATGGTCCAGGTTCACTCTCTCTCTATTCTGGTAATGCGATCACATGCTAAAATGCACAGAAAAGATGAACAGGTAGTTTTCCAGATGAAAGACAAAGAACAAGTGTCACAAACAGAGGAAAACCCAAGCAGCCTTGAATCCTGCTTCCCCACCTCTGAGCTTGACTGAGTCACCCCAGAACCACTTGCCGGGCTGAAACACAGTATCTCATTCATCGGACTCTTGTGTGCGGCCCTCTGTGGCCCGTCTTTCTCATGAGCACAGGTGCCAATCAGTGGCTTCATCACAGGGAGACTGCAGCTGAGTCCAAGGCTCACTGCATGGTGGAGCTGATGGTGCCAGCAGAGAGCGTGGCAGTTACTGCAGATAAAAGGAAGACAGGGCTGGGAGGGAGAGGATGCTCTGGGTGTCTCAGAAATGCAGTTACAGTCATGTCCAACCCCAGGTAGCTCTGATGGGACTCAAACCATTTGTGTGTGGCTAAGGGTGAAAGCACCCAACAGTGTAAGCTGAGAAGGCTGAGTCTGCTAGGAGATGCACCAAATGCGCATCACGTTGCCCTTCTTAGAAACCAAACTGCCCTCTCCTAAGCTAGACCTAGCAATTCAAGATGGGGAGAGAGGGGACATGGAGAGAGGAGGAGAGAGAGGGAGAGAGGAAGAGAGAGGGAGGGAGGGAGGGGAGGGGGGATAGAGAGAGAGGGAGGGATGGAGTGGGAGAGAGAGGGAGAGAGAAAGAGAGAGAGAGGGAGAAAAGAAGAAGAAGGAGAAGGAGAAGCAGAAGGAGAAGAAGAGAAGAGAGCAAGGAGAGATAGATGCATCCTTAACTTCTCACTTAGAAAATTCACTATCCAACTTCTAGACCAGGGACACCTACAATGATTATTATCCCTGATTTATGTTTGCAATTTGCCAAACATCTAAGAAATTCACCTTCTAAGACTGTTTCCTTATCAGTTTTTCCTGATATTAGAAGGCAGGTATTTGGTGAGGCAGCTGAAAAGATGAATATCTGCCAAAATTAGTTCATGTGAAAACAGGTGTTTTGATCACACAAGTGTTTGACATGACATGATGGTTAACTCAAATTAGTTTTCTCTCTTTCTCTCTCTCTCTCTCTCTTTTTGGTAGAACCATTAATATCTGATACATATAATCTCTGAATAGAATAAAGTAGAATTTTCTTTACTGATTTTGTTATTTTAAAGGAAGTTTCCTGGCATCAGCTGTCTGCAGAAGACTTCAGGAAATGGCCTGGTAATGAGAACAGTGTGGATTGTGGATGGAGATGCACTTGACCGTGGACCGTGGCTCATCCCCTTCATGCCTATGTGACTTCTGGCACTTAACCCCCATGAACCCTATGCTTCATTTATAAAATAAAGCCCTGTACTCTGGGGTTGTTGGATGGGAAAGTGAGCAGCATGTGTGGTAGGTCAGGGAGGCACCTTACTCGTGGAGGCTGGATTATTATTAATTATTATAATTATTATTCATGTTGACATGATGCTTTAATAGTTTGCGCATTGTGATCATATAGTTGAGAACAGATTTTTCTTATAATTGCAGTAAAATGCAACTAGTTGCTACCTAAGCATCCTTTCCCAGATCTTAATACAAAATCACTCTAAAAGGAATCTTAGACAATGACGCCACCCTAGAGGGCACATCTACTTATGGATGCAGATGTCTCCTCTCCCACTCTGGGCAGCCCTCTGAGCTGTCCTATGTGGCTGGGAGGGGCTTGTTCTCATCCTCACCTACCGGCACCACTGTGCAAATGCTCTTGGGTGCCTCGTTCACCAAGTCCTCTATAAAAAGGACCTAAGTATTTTCTCTTTCTTCCCCTGTTAATAATTCAACAATGCACAATCTTGGTAATTTCCAGGAAGCGCTGCCATGTGCTTCTTATTAGCAAATAAATTCATATCATAGGAATATTCTCCACTTAGGAGAGAAGGTTCAAACAAAATGTGGCTAAGGTGCAGGGACTTTCGCCAAGTGTCTAAAAGTTCTGGGCATGCCCCAAGGGGACGTGGGCTCCCTTGGCCCAGCAATCACCGCCACTGGACTATTCTTCCCACGCTGGCAGCTCATTCTAATGGCAGGACTGAATCCCCTTTCCTCTCTGAGAAATGACAGCTTCCATGCAATTAGATCCTAGATGACAGTGAGGCTTCACTTCAGCAGAGAGAAGCCCTTCCCCAGGTGGGTGGCACTCAGCCAGCTCATGCATGCTGGAAGGAAAGGCAGCTCCGCAATTCATGTGGAGCCAGTGGTCGGTGTAGGGAGCTTTTAGTGTAGTAGTGACAAGATCAAAGCAGCCGGCAAGCAGGTACTTTTCCCAGCAGCCTTAGATGGCCTGGAGGGAGACAATGGGTCAGCATGGCAGCATGCTGTCTTGGTGCCAACCCAGCTGCCTACGATCAGTGCTAAACTAAACCTAATCACGACTACCTGGAAAACAGGAGGCAAGAACTCACTGTGAGGTTGGGCTACTTTCCGTTCATGGGCAGGGCGACCTTTATGGCACCTTAAAGTCCTATCCAGATTGAGAGTCAGGCTACTTTTATCAAACTCACAGGCAAGTTCAAATTCACAAAAGCTGCAAAAGAAGACTTTTCATAAATGCATGTATACTTAGCTCGATTATGAATCTACACAATAGGAGGGAGGGTCTATGCTTTTAGAGGCAAAATTTATGGTGATTCTAAGGATTTC
The DNA here is from genome assembly GCA_004027875.1 of Aplodontia rufa. Taxonomy (NCBI): domain Eukaryota; kingdom Metazoa; phylum Chordata; class Mammalia; order Rodentia; family Aplodontiidae; genus Aplodontia; species Aplodontia rufa. The sequence continues at coordinate 107,798 of PVKS010000508.1, forward strand.
TTTGGAAGCTAGAGCCACACATAGGTACAGGTGGTTGGCAGTGAGCTTCACACTTACAGATGGTTGCTTTCAGAAGTGCTATCAGGGTGTAATACCGTGTGTGAAAGGTCAAATGAGGACAAGCACGTCCCTAAGCCTCCAAAGGCTGATAAGTAGGAGGCAGGGTGTAATCACAACCAGTAGCCCACGATCGCTAGCTCTCACCAACAGATAATCAAGGTGCCTTTGGCCAGGGGCACACCGATCATAATTGTAATTACTCTGAAATTTAACATTGGTCTTTTAGTCCTCAATAGTTATCAGGAAATGAATCCAGTAAGCCCCAGGGAAATCACACTTGGAATAAGTGGCAATGAGTGCAACTTCTGGAATCCTGAGCACGTGGATTGGATGATCTCCCCTTCCCAGTCTAGCCTCGCTCCCCTTCGAGATCTCAGGATGTGTGTCTCTGAAAGAGTCTTTCCTTTCATCTCAGGCAGTAAGTAACAGTCCCCTGGCTAGTCTTGCCCTCTGCATCCTCTAGAAGACAGGGAAGCTGCAGGTTGAGGCTTTAGCCTCCTGCATCCGGGTTCCGTTTGCAATAGAGCTTCTGCAGGGTGCAAAGTAGCCTCCATAATGGCCTGGAATCCAAAGCAGCACCCACCGCAGTTTGGCGAGCTTATCTCCCAGCTGGCATTTCATCACAGCCCTGGGGACTGCACAAGGACACGTGGGACAACAGTCATTATAAGCTGGCAGCTGCAGCACACAGGCCGGCTCGTGTCCCCCACACTGGGGCTTGGCACAGGCTGATAAACACAAGAGTAGCAGCAGCCACACGCCACACGTGGTCTTCTGTGAGTACAGACAGTCTCAGGGCAGATAGGAGGTTTGCGAGACCCAAGACCAGAATGGCAGTGGCCACAAATACTGCAGCAGATGCTCCCTGCCACTTCACCAGAACGGCGCACTACACCCCAGGAGCAGAGGGTGCGGCTTCCTCACCTTCTTATGTGGCGACCGATGGACTAGAAGGGCAAAGGAGCCTTTGGGGAACAAGCGGGAAAATAGCAAGAGCGATAAATGGGCAGAAGGTGGACCTCTGGGAAGGCGCCAGGGTGGGGATGGGTGGTGAGGAAGGGCAAGGCGACTCGAGCTGGCTTTGGAGCCAGAATTCCAGGCATCCAAAAGTTGATCTTTCTTTTTTGGATTAAGTTCTAAATTCTCTTTTGTAATATAATTTTTGTATTAGTTCAACACAGTCTTACACCCTGAAGGGATTCATTGCTACACATTCATGCACGCATATGTAATGACAAAGCAGCTTGAACTCTATTCTTGTCCAGGATCTTCCACTGTTTGCCCACTCCCTGATCTCCTGTCTCCTCTGTAATTTCCCCTGATACAGACATATATGACCATATGCATCTACATTAATTTTGGAAATTTCTAGATTTAAATGCCTGCCTGAGGATTATTTGGCTTCTTAGGGGAGTCAAGTGTACCTACAGTACTGATAGCCCCCTTTCTCTTCCCCCTCCTCCCTTCCTCTCCTCTTCCCCTACCATCTTCCTCCTCCTCCTTCATAGCTATCGTTACCCCAGATTATGTGTTACTTTGAATTTGGTGGGACTATTAATAAAACTTGACTAACTTTCACCCTATCTTAGGTTTTACTCTAGCTTCTACATATGAAAGAAAACATTCAGCCCTTAAGTCTCTGTGTTCGGCTTATTTCATTAAGCATGATTTTTTTCCATTTCCATCCATTTACTTGCAAACCTGATATTGTTCTAATAGCTGAGTATATATAATCTGATAGCTTTTGGATCCATTCATCCAGTGAAGGGCATTTGGGTTGATTTCATAATTTAGCTATTGTAAATTGAGCTGCTATGAAGACTGATTTTGCTGTGTCACTGCAATGTGTTGATTCTAACTCCTCTGAGAAAATACCCAGAAGAGGGACAGCTGGTTCATATGGTGGATCCATCCCTAATTGTTTGAGGATTCTCCACACTGCTTTCCAGAGTGGCTGTACCAGTCTATAGTTCCACCAATGGTGTGCTAGTGTTCCTATCTCCCTGCAACTCCTCCATCATCTGTCATTGTTCATATTCTTCATTAAGTTGATCTTTCTAAGATGTCTGGAGAAAAAACCAAATTTTCAAGTCCCAGACCATAGCACACCTGGTGGAGTGGAGGGAAACATCAACTCACCAATGTCAACATGGCGTGCTTGATTGGGATCCTTTTTCCAATAGGAAAAAGCAATGTTATCAATAAGCCCTACAACAACTGCTTGTCCATGGCCTCTATGCAAGCCATCATCTACGGTGAATTTTATAAAAGAAGTAATTCTCAGAAGCAGTGCTTTTTTAGGAAGCGCTAATATTTTGGGCAATTGTCAGGAAAGCTATTATGCAGATTTGAGGCATTGTTGAAGGTGATGAATGTAGTCACTGGTTCACCTGTGTTGCTTTCTCTGTGACCCATCTTTAGTTATATGGAACACAAGAGGTGGCAGCCTGGCCATATGCAATTAATCAGTTTTACTGATGTGGCAAAATCTATCACTAGGCACTTGTGAGGTGACAATAAGACTCTCCTTCATTCCTTTAACTTTGAGCTATTATAATGATTTATTAGCAGGGAAAGAGTTCGTGTGGCATGTAATTAAGGCAGTGGAAGGCTGGCTTGTAGCTCATAGCATCATTTACAGCAAATGCTCTGTATCTCCCCTCACTCAAATGCCTACCATGAATCCCCACCTCTTCTGCTGCAGGTTAATCCTGCCCATGAAATAGCCTAGAATTTCAGTGAGTGGCATCAGGTCTGGGCTGATTTGCCTCCCCTGAAGGCCACACAGGAGGAGAAAGAAGCCAGAGAGCTGCAATTCCTTCCTGCTCACCTGACTTCAGCTACAGCTGGTCATGGAGGCAGGCATGCCTTAGTGCTTTCTAGAAGGATTTTCTCAAACAGAATGGACCCTTCCTAGGAGCCTGGTTGCAACTGGTCTTTGGGGCAAGTCAGATGTGGGTCAAAACCACCTGTTTTTCCAAATGGGCAAAGGTGGATGAATACTGATAAAGAATTCAAAGGAATTTCAAGTGTTTCTTTAAAAAACTCATTTTAATATACATAATGCATATTTATGGCAGAACAGCTTGAAAAAATAATAATGAGATAATCCTAATCAGCCATGAAGCAGCCACCAAGCAGCTACTGCTCTTATTATTCTAGTTTATTTCAGCATTTTGGGATGTGTGCGTGTGTGTGTGGAAAGCAAAATAATCGATTACATGCACTCCTGATGTCTTACGGCAGAGTGGTTTCCCTATGTATACTAAAAGGTATGAATTAGAATTTTTATTTGATGAAGCTGATGAAGTGAAATCCAACAGAGCTCATGAAGAACAAAGACGAGGTGAGGAAAGCCAGAGGACATTTCACTTAAATATTTGAATGCAATGCCTGATTACTGAGCCAAAGAAAAATTATTTATCTGGCCTGAGAATGTTATTGAAATCCCGGCTCATTCATGCTAAACAGAGGCGAATTTTTCCATTCACTGCTCCAAGCCCTTTCTCTCTTTTTGTGGAAGCAGCCCCCCTCCATCCCCTGCCACGTTCCTATTTATGGGTGTAATGCCCACACTCCAAGAGGGTAGTACAGAAGGTGTTAAGTGCTAAACTGATGATGTTTAAATGCGGGTCACTTTTAAACAAGGTGTGTTTTTGAGTTGTGCCAATCTGTAAACATTATTCTTGCTATAAACCCATAAACTAAACCCCACTAATAAAAGGCCAGAAGAATAATTATGTACAATGATATATTAAGGAGTTCGAGCTACTTTTCTTTCTCTAATGACATGAAAAGGAACTGTATTTTTAAAGATTACAAAGTCACATAATCTTCTACCCAAGTAAGAGTTTTGCTTCCTGTCTTGTGTTAACTATGTTAACAACTAAAGCTTACGGAATATTTTTGTCAAATCCTAATGTTTTGCTTTTGGGTGTAACCATCCAATACTAACCTCAAATAAGAAATGATATGAATAGGGGTTTTACTATCATTGCCACTGACACTCGTGAGAAGCCAGCTGCTATTTGGGATAGCCTCTGAGCAGGGAGCAGGCTGCGGAGCCTGCTACTGGAGGTGCTATTCTCCAAACAGAAAGTGTGCCTCTTTGGGAGTCTTCTGTGAACAGTTTATTAATTCCATGCCTTGAAAGATAATGGAAATGCATTTAATATTGCCAAATACTTCGTGTTTCTTTCCTGGCTGTCACTGACTATTCTGAGCAACTAGAGGACATTTTAAAAAAGTTAAAATTCATCTGTTTTAGAAGAGCAGACTGCATCTGCATGTGCATTTCTAAAACTGACTATAGTAATGTTCCCTTTCTCAGACAAGCCCTCCTGTGGCTTGTCCCTCAGCAGGTGCATAGCCTCAGAGTTGCCACCATGCGGGAAGCCAGGACTGCTCAGGTCCTGTGGGTACAGCCTGCTCTCAGCTTAATTCCCACCATCCATACTGTTCTCCACTGGGCTCTAATCTGTGCATGGCCACACTGTGTGTGTGCTGCATACCTCCAGCCCATCGCTAGGCAGGACCACCTAACACCTGGAGTACAGATGGTTTTGTAAGTGAATGCCTTCCTAAAATTGTTTTGGCCCCATTCACTTCTACAATCCAGGAAATCAGGTTTTCTGAGGCTGCTGAAAGCCCAGCAGAGGCTGTTGCTGAGGTGGGGGCTGGCCGTAGTTCCAGAGCCTCTCTGGATCCACAGACAAGAGCAGGGTGGGAGTTTTATGTGGGCTGTGGCAAAGGCATCTGAGCAGGCTGGCTTTCCTGCAGCCTGGGAATGAAACGATTTTAAAGCTTAGACTCCAGCTCCTGGAGGGACCCCCCTGCCCCCACGTTTTAAAAAATGTGGTAGTGAAACAGCAGTTATTAAGATGCTAGGAAGAAATGGAGTGGCAGCAAACCTCTTTAGAATTAACCAATAAGGGAAATCAAGTGCTTTGAAGTTAGTACAGTTAATAATAAGAATGAGAGTGCTAATTATAATCTTACTTGGAGAGTGCTTTACATTTCACGAAGCATTTTAAAGTACCCTAGTTCATTTAGTTACTACAATAATGCGATGAGATATGTGGCTCTCATGTTCCATTGTTCAGAAAATGCAACTAAGGAACACGGGGACACAGATTTGGGGGAAAGCAGCGCGGGCAGAGACTTTGGGAGCATGGAGCGGCTGTTTATTTCCATTTTCTTCTTCTCTTTTGGCTGCTCTGTTGTCCTCTTCATCCCCCTTCCTCCTCCTAATCCTTCCCCTATTTACCTATAAATTCAAGTTTGCGAGCTTCTTTGGATAAATGCTCAACGGATACTTATGGATCAATATGCAGCACCAGGAACTGATCCACGCAGCAGACACGAGTCAGTGAATGGTCCTGAGCTAAATGGATAAATCACTGTCAAATTTCGATTGGGGTTTATTGATTATAGTTCATAATTGTACAGACCTTATCCTTGTTTTGCACGCTGAGTCTAACTGTGCCGGACCAGTGGCTGGCAGCTGTCACGGCCTGTCACCACTCATCAAGAGCCACCGACTGAAGCGCGTCACCATCCACTCATTCGCAAGTTTGAAGTGAGACGCCAAGACTGTGTAGCCCAGTGTGCAGGGAGACTTCAACACGGGGGGCTGCTCAGTCACAATGGCCCGCTTCAGTCTAGAAGGGTGGTGATACGAGCCCAGGAATCGGGCAGAGAGCGATTTCAGAACTGAGGGGGAACAGGAGGCAGAAGCGAGGTAACAATATTTGGGAAGACGCAGCAGAAACCGACCGTAGAAAGAGTAACACAGGATGTGATAACGAAGAATGTACAGACAAGAGTTTGTATAAGTCACCGCCAAGAAGGGAGAGATGAAGGGGGACATAAATGAACACAAAGCGACACAGAGAGAAAAGTCTGCCTGAGAGGTGAGGGACGAAGAGGCCCAAGAGTAATAGCTCTGTCTGCTGCTAACTCCTCAGCACCAATTAGCGGGCAGGAACTGCATTTGCCCAGGCTGAGCGGCAGGATTTGAGGATGAACTTTCATGCACCACAATACTGTGCTGTACAGAAAGATTCCGGCAGGATCCGTCACCCTCATCTCGTTTCCCTTCAAAACCCAACTGCAAAGCAAACTCCCGTAAATACAAAATGTAGTTCAGACCCAAAGGCAGACAAGACGTGCAGCAGTAGTAAGGGGTAGGTGGGCCCTCTGTGTATGAGAGTAGGAGCAGAACACATCTCTGCTGACTCTAGGGAGCTAGCTCTGAGGGTTTCCCAGGAGAGAATGTCAAACAAAATCCACAGAAGGAGCAACTTCCATGCTGTGGCCCATCAGAAGTGTGAACACACGGCTGACGTTTGAGGGTGAATGAACTGAACCAAGGGACAGGAGTCAATCTCCCCATAGGGTGAGGACATAACGATTCGCACTTTTTGAGTTTTATTCAGCTGCTACTTCATAATATATTTCCCCTCTCCTGTGCCATTGCCCTTGGAAATATCTCAAAAGACTGCTAATTTTCAGAAAGCACCTTCTGTGAATTTTCACAATAAAATCATAAAGCTGTCATCGCTAGAGAGAGACAGAAGTTCCCAGAGTGGGGGACCTCTGCCTCTTCCCTGTTACCATAGTGCCTCCTTCTCCCAAGGATGGAAATCCTCTGAAAGCCACAGTTTAAAAGGTACATTGGTTGGTCTGGCAATTCAAGGAAGTTTAAGGAAGGCAAGATACCTGTCTGCTGCTGGCCTGCAGGTTACCTCTGCAGAGTTAGACTCTCACAAACGCCATGATGTCTTAGCACCATTCCTGGGGTCTCCAGGGGGCAGTGAGAAAGTGTGATTTGGTGTCCTGCTTTTCTGTTTTGGTCCCTGGATCCCTGCTTGGCTTGGCCTGCCTGCTGTGGGACGGTCAACCCTGATCATCTACCTTCTGCCTTCCAGTCTTGATGTTAGTAGTGAAGACTAAAAAATTCCTACTAAGAGAAGGGGAGTTGATCTTCAAGAATTTAACCTGTGATTAACTTGACACTGAAATCGTCAGGTCACGGATGGGAAGAGAGATTAGGCACCTCAAGACAATCAGCTTTTCGCTCCAGCTGAGAATAACCAACGTTCCCTGGGACTCACCTAAGTAATGAGATGCTCTCCTGAGAAACATACATCCTTTAACTAGGACTTGGTGAGCTAGCTCATGGTTTGAAGGGAGTATGTTAAATCTGCTTACCCTGTGTTTTTTCATACGTATTTTTCCAGTTTTCTCTGTTCTTACCCAAGCAAGTAGGAGATATGACGCTATTTACCTGCACAATGTCCTCGAAGGAACGTAGTCCCTGAATGTGTGGCTACCTGTCAGGGCTTTGTGTTGTAATAACGGACTGTTAAATGTATGGGCACAGTCCAATGTTATCCTACCCACATCTGGAAGGAAGGTAAGACAATGTCTTCCAGCCTCTGTGTTTTTTAGGAAAAAGAACCTCCCCCTGCCACCCGAGGAAGAGTCTGAACATGTTTCTGCTGCTGGGTGAGGAGTACAGTGAGCTGCCCGTCTCAAGGATGTCTGTATCTTAAAAGCAGTGGAAAGAGCACATCCAGGTTCAGGCTCACTTGCCAACAGCAGGTGGTGAGCTTCACTGCAAGGGACCTGTCCCTGCGGTGGCTCCCTGTGCTCTTCTCCAAACTGCAGTGAAGACTTGGGAGCCACTACACCTGTTGTGGCCTTGTCACTGACAAGTGCAGAGGGTCCTGTGAGCCCTGGTTTCTTTGCAGATGCTATGCATGTATATCAACTGCTGCTGGTCAACGGAGGGCACAGAGAAGCTTCCATGGGATCCTTGGTGAAGGGATTTCTTGAACTGCCTTCCAGGTGCGGTTTCAGCTACCGCTGTTTTTTTTTTTTGGGAGGGTGGGTTGGGGTGGGTGGGTGGTGTGGGTACCAGGTACCAGGAATTGAACCTAGGGGTGTTCTACCACTGAGCCATGTCCCCAGCTCATTTCATTTCTTTCTTTTTCTTTTTTTATGTTCAGACAGGGTCTCACTAATTTATTCAGGGCTTTGCTAAGTTGCTGAGTTTGGCTTTGAATGGGCGAATCTCCTGCCTCAGCCTCCCGAGCTGCTGGGATCACAGGTGTGCACCACCTCGCCTGGCTTCCTACTGTACATCTTGATTAGTGAATTGTGTTCCATTTTAACATATTCTCAGTGATCAGTTTGAAACAATACACAAAGTGATACTGTGTGGCTCAGAATAACACACGCTCTATGAGCAGAGCTGGTTGTTGGCCAGAAGGAGACAAACCGCAGGGCTCTGCTTGCCTTGGGCTTTACCCACAGTGTCAGCAATGTCAGCTTCTATTGTTGCAAAGACCCAAACCCAAACCTCTACCAGGTCTCATTTTGGAGAAATGATCTAGAATTCTTATTTATTTATTTTTTAAATGTCAGGGATTTGTTATAGGGAACAGGACAGAAATCTACTTTTATGAGCAGAAAGACATAATGAATAAGAGAAATTATCCAGCCAGTGTGGCTGTGGCTATGCTCTTGGTTACCATGTATAACTGTGGGCAGTAGGCACGTCTGCCTGGACCTAAGGTGAGCTTGGTGCACGTGAGGCATCGCAGATGTGGAAGTACCTACGGTGGTACTGCAAGCCTGGAAAAATGTTACAGGTTTGTCTGGATAGATTCTAGAAGGCTATGATGAAATGCACAGGAAAGACTTCATTCATGACAACACTCCTGGTGCTAACACTGAATCCCATTTATGTAGAGTGCGACTCATTAACTACTCACGTAGTTATGAAATGTATAAAGGATCATCATATACCTCCCCTTTTATTAAAAATAAAAAAACAAAACCCAAAAAACCAAACCTCTGATGGCCATTTGGCAGAAAATTATACATCAGTGAGAAACTATTGGCTTTCTATGAGCCCAGAACCATGGCTCTGGAACAGAAGCACAGCTAATCTGCTTTTTGTTAATCATGATTGAAATAAGGAAGAAGTAACTAACTAGGTTCGTTCAAGGCACATTTCAGTGCTCCTGCTACCAAATGGCATCGATGTAGTTTTCTCATCTCCTCTATCATAAGCAGAGTCCTGGACAAGGGTGAGAGAGTCTGGCTCCAACACTGGCCAAGCCTATGCTGGATGCCCTAAAACACTGTGGCTGATGGCAGGGACTCTGGTGCCAGACAGGTGCGTGTTCTGGGGCAAACGGTCCAGTTTCCTCAGGCCCAGAGTGGCAACAGCAGTACCAGGCACTTTAGGAGACTTCCATGAATATTTAGTACAAAAGTCTATACATGCCTGGCTGATAGTAAATGCTCAATAAATGTTAATTGTCATCAATGCTTTATAGGTTAATTTGCTATTTGAACCTACTGGAATCCCAGTTCTTCATCAGGACTAGATAAGTGTTTCTGAAAATTTTCCTCTAAAATACCCCTAACAGCAGATGATAAGGAAGACATCTCCTGAGGCCAACTGGGAGTATAACCAGAAGGGGCAAACTCAACTGAAAAAAGCCACAACTTATCATTTTACTTAAATTTCTTCCATTTTTACAGTTTACATTTTCCTTACATTTATTTTCTTTTTTTTTTTAAAGAGAGAAGAACAGTGAGAGAGAGAGAAAGAGAGAGAGAGACAGAAAGAATCAATTTTTATTGAGTGTTTCACATGGCTTTTCTTGCTCTGACACTTAGTTGTATATGTGGGTGCTGGGGTTTGAACCCATGTACTTGTGCATGCCCGGCAAGTGCCATAACCACCGAGCCACTGCTCCAGCCCCTCCTTATATTTCTTAATTAAAATTCACATTGCTTTTCATAATAAATGTTCTTCATAATAAATTTTTGTTTTGACATTTTTAAAAAATTCATAGTTAAGTGATCTTCACTTTTAAAAGTAGAAGATGAATTGTGATCATCCTGGAGCTCTGGGTCCCTGCAGACACCCCATCGTGGCAGGCAGATCCTGTATGAGGTGCATGTCCCCAGACCCCAGCTACTCAAGTGGTGGCGTGTGGACAGGTACACCCCTGGAATTCGTGAGGAATGCAGGATCTCAGACCTCACTGTAGACCCACAGGATCGGAACTGCTCAGGGGTGACCGAATCATCCCAGGTGACTTGTATATAGTTCAAAATTGAGAAACACTGAAGAGCAGATCCCTGAGGGACTTCTGGGACCAGCCTGCTTTGATTAAACAAGAAAGGAACTGGTGAAGCATGGAGCATCTGGGGGGACTGGCACTGTGCTAGCCAATGGGAGGAAGAGTGAGACAAAGAGGGTCTTGTACCTTCTCTTCGGGTTTTCTACTGGAGCAAGGTAGTAGTTCCATGGATACCTGCTCTCTGCTCTGTTAGAAATTTACCCAGCCCTTCAAATCATGATCGTCCACCTTTATAGCGAGGTGAGCAGAGGAGATCAACGGTCTTAACCTGGAGAGCTTAGAACAATGCTCTTCCCTGAGAACTTCTCCTGACCCACTACCTCACTCAGGTCCATTAACAAATCCTTCAGGGTCCTAGTCCACTCATTCTTACATAAATCGTCAGTGCAGGGAGAAACAAAAACAAAAAGCACAAGAGATATGTTGGTGTTAAGAAGAAACAAAACTCTATGTTAACAAGACCTGGGGAAGTTAGTTTTCGCACTCAGCCCTTAGGGCACACGATGAGTTAAGTCTGTGATTGCAGACTCCTGTTTCCCACCTGCTCTGTGTGATTCGTGGGTTCACTGTGACCTGCAGGGGAAGTTTTATGGAGCCCTTCTTTCCTCCAGGACAGAGCTGTCTTGAGAGGTTACGGTTTGCTGCTGTGCAGTGTGATGCTTTCACCCCAAGGCAGCAGGGCCTGCCCTGTTTTGAAAGATTGTCAAGGCAGGAAAAAATAAAAGGTCAATGGCTGCCCAATCTAACTGTTTCTCCTGGTGTCTATGGGTGGAGCTGTGTCCCCAAAAGTGACAACAGCAGCAGAGCATGATCGGTGGAGCTGGGCACATTGGAGAAGGGGACGATGAGGACAGGACCAGTGGGATCTCTAGAGGGTGGCTGGGACAAGGCGTGAGGAGGCTGCCTGGTCTCTCTGAGTCCCAGCACTAGCAGGTCAGAAGTGTCCTGCCAGTTAGAAATGAGGCTCCTGCTACTCTGGTCCTGCTCCTTGAGGGCTCTGGTGGTGCGGAGGTGACTTTCCTGGCTAATGTCATGAACACATTGTCTGCACGGCCACCCTGCTGTCCCCATGCTCACTTTGCAGCCCCCTGCAACCGGCTCACCCCACTCCCGGTACTTAGGTCTTCCCATGACCTCTCTAGTCCCCAGATCAAAGGCCTTCTGGAAGGTCTTCCACCAGACTTCACTGCAGTCTTCGAAGTGGCTTTGTCTTCCACTGTTCCCTCGTCCTCTGGCACCTCATCATCCCACTGCCTCCCAAGCATCGGCTCTTCCCTCTGTGCTTCCTTTAATGGCCTGGCTCCTCACCCCGTCTGTGAGGCCCACCCGCTCACCGAGGTCCAGTCCCTGCCTCCCACCAGCTACATTCCCATTTTTAGATACTTGCCTGCTCCAGCAGCTTCCCTGCAAATGCTTCCAAAATCCACTAATAAAACCGTGAGTTTCCCCCACGATCAAACAATCCATCTCCCGCTGCCTGTCTGGTATTTGCATATGATGGACGGCCCTTCCAGATACCTGTGTGTAACTCTAATGAGCACCCGTCACCGCGCGCTGAGCCTTGGCCCACACCTCAGCCTGCGGCACCTCTTCCTGCTGCAGCGTGCCCACGGAGCCTGGCCAAGTGAGCCTGGCTCTTCTGTATTTCGTGGAGCAAGTTTTGTCCCCAAGACAGTGCAGCGTGAAGCAGTTTGATGTGCAGAATGACATTTCTACCTCGCACTATTCATTCACTTAACACATTTACCACACCTACTGTGTACCATGCACCCCTCTGTGTGCTAGTAATACAGGAAGCAACAAAAAAAGGGATTGCATCAAGTTCTTTATATTCTGGAACAGGAGGTGGCCCCTCCTGCCTGTGTGTGTGTCTGTGCCTGCGTGTGTGCACACGCTATCGGTAAGAAAAATCAAGCAAGGGGGAAGAAATGACGGTTTGGGGAAGAGGGCTACTTGTTGGGGCTGGCAAGGACAGGCTCTGTGATATGACCTTGAGCAGAGAGTTAGAGGACATGAGAGCAAACCTGAAGGTGACTGCAGGAAGATTGAGGAAGGAGCTTGCTCCCTGTGCACTGGACAGTGATGAGTGGCATGGGCAAGGAGGGAGGGAGGGGATGGTGCAGGCAGTGCCCCTGGAGGAGCATCAGGGAGCAGCTCACGGACGACCTCAGATCCCAGCAGTCTGTAAATTTCACTCTGGTTGAGAGAACCCCTCATAGCCTTGCACACATGTGTCTGAGTGTGGTTTCATAAGAATCCCTCTTGCTCTCCTCTGGCTGGCATGGCCCGGGCAGACAGAGCTGGACACAGAGAGAGAGAGCAGCCAGGAGATTAAAATAGTTCAGGTGAGAGGTGAGGGCATGCGGAATGGGAGGCAGGTGCAGGGTGGTAAGAATCCTTCAGATATTATGTCTCTCTAGGGACACAGCCAGCAGCAGCAGAAGGCAAGGTAAGGGACAAGGATGACCTCAAAATTTTAGGCCTGAGCGACTGGAAAAAGGAGGAGGTGTCAAAAGACAGGAGGCAGTGTGGGCCTGGGGCTGTGCCAAGGTGGAACTTCTTAGGTTGGAGGTGTGTATTAGGCAGCTAGGTGAGGAACCAGAACTGGGGGTGGGGGTTAAACATTCCCAGGCTGCCTCACTCTCAGACAAACACTGTATTGTAAAGACAGCTCCAAAGGCTGCACACCAAGGCAGCGGACCCGGGCCACAGGGGCAGACCCCACACTCTGCTCCCGCTCTTCCGCACGCTCCATTCTGGGAAACGGCCTTTTACCCTGCAAACGGTCTATCACAGAACCAAGATTCCTCCTGCAAATAGGCTTGGCCATGTTCACATTCTTAAATCTGCTTTCTGGAGCGATCGGGACAACTGCTTCAGTCTTGGTGCGAGAAGGACGAGAGCAGCGGTAGGTGGAGGGAGAGTCGTGTGGTTGACTGATTCATTCATTTTGCTGATAAATGGTGGTGTGACATGGTGCATGCTGGGTGCAGGCCTCTCACAGCCCCAGAGAGTGAACCTTGGAGAGGAGGATGGGGCCTGTGTGCCCTCCTGTGTCACCACCTATGAGCACATGCAAGGGCCTGGCACTCAGCCAGGTGCCGGCGATGAATGTGGGGCCCGAACTGCTCCCAGGCCTATCTGATGGGGCCTTTGGGGTGCGTGTGTGTTTTATAGGCTCTGTACCTCTTATGAAGTGTAGTGATTTTCTTTCGCCTGTGAAATACATCTGTTGACCGCTTCCCTGTTTCCTCCATGACTTCCCTCCATTTCACCTCCTCATTATTCCATTATCCATCTTCTACTCTGATGGAGAGGATGGGACACAGAAGACCTAGGAAAGTATCCAAACCCCGCTCCTGCAAGGTGAGCTTCCACCAGACACAAATTTAATGAGCATTTGTCCAAGGCAGTAACGGCAACAAACCTCCTAGAACGAATGATAACAGCAGCAAGGTTCTCAACACCTGGCAATTCTTTGATGATCTTAAAAAATATGATCAGCCACGTGACTCCGAGAAATGCATTCCCCATGCCAGAAAGTGAAAGCCTTTAAACACAACCAGTGCAAAAATATCAGCACAAACTCGCCTGCACCTGGGCCTGGAGGAGATGCTGGCTGGCTGGCTTGTGCTTGGCTCAGAATGAACTGGTCAGATGCAGTGTGCTGCCAGCCAGGTGAGCAAAATCTCAAGACTTGATGTCACTAGATCTGGGCAGAGGGAGGAGGTTCATGTGCACAAAGGACGGTCACTTTCAATAAAAATGATGGATTGCTTTCACGCTTTTCTATTTTGAGCTGAGAGCAAATCCTTCAAGAAGTACATCATTACCACAGGCTACGAAAGTGCTTTATAGGAAGATGGAAACAAATGTAGAAATGGACAGAAAGGCCTTCATCACTGTTGTTTCCGCTCACCGCCAATCAGCATGTACCTGCACCGCTAGCTAGGACTGAAGTTCAGCCAGCTCCCAGGACAGGGAGGAGGTCTGCTTCACAGCGATTAATCACAAAACCTCCCCTGAGACACAAGGCGCTAACAGTGAAGGGGCTGAAATAGGAGATAATCGTACAGGCACTTTCAATGCGAATAGGAGCAGAATGTAGCCTCACGTTCATTCAAGGCATGCTGTGATCATTTGGATCTGAAAGTCCCCGAAGGCCTGCCTGATAACACTCAGAGCTCAGGGTGGGGCTACTGGGAGGAAGTGGAACAGTGAGGAGGTGGGGCCTAGTGGAAGGAAGTGAGGTCACTGGGCGTGTGCCCTGCAAGGGCTACAGGGGACTCCAGTCCTTTCCTGTCTCTCTTGCTTCCTGACTGCCCTGAGGTAAACAGGTCCTCTTGTCACATGAATTCCTCCCACCATGATACTGTGCCACCACAGGCCCAGAGCAACAAAGCCACGGACTGAAAGCTTTCAAACCATAAGCCAAAAGAAACCTTTCCTCTTCCTAAGTTGTTTATCTCAGGTGTTCTGTCACATTGACACAAAGCTGACTAATGCACATACGTTTTCTTGGAGAATATTAAGAAAAATTAAAGATCATCATAAAAATATCCTTTAAACCCACCTACTTTAAGTAAAATTGCTTTTAAAGATCATCAGTAAAAGTCTTCATTATTCCCATCCACTTTTTATGCAGTTCATTTACAAAATACCACTCAACAAATCGATCAAAAGACGCTGAGTGAGTTAACACCAGAGAAGTGATTTTCTTACTGTTAGTGAAAAAGAAGAGGGATGGGGGAGGGACTACGATAGAAAACATATTAGTTTGATGTTCACATAAAAAGGCAAAATATTTGTTAAAAGGAATTAATTTTCCCTCTGAAGAGTGACGTAACCATGAAAGTAGTTTTTAGCTAGTTTATAAGTGGGAGTTCAGAGTGGATTCACGACCAACTCCCATGCATGGATGATGATGTAAGCATTTTTGGAAATCGACACTGGATATTTCCAGGGATGTGATTGTGCTGCTGTGGTCTGGGCATGGTTTGAGCCTGTGCCCCCAGTTTTCAGGTTTTGGCTGCTTGGTCCTCAGTCTGATGATGATAAGAGCTAGCGGGACCTGTAAGGAATGGAGCTTAATGCAAGGTAATTAGGTCTTGCGACATGGTCTCTCACTCTCTCTGACCCCTGCCTCCCAAATGTGGTCTGACTGTGATGTCATCCACATGGCAGGGGCAGGAGGTCCTCACCAGAGTCAGTGCCATGCTGCTCTAACTTCTACCTGCTACATCTGTGAGCTAAATAAACCTCTTTTCTTTACAACTTTGCCAACCTCAGGGATTTTATTATTGCAACATAAAATGGCCTAATACAAGGATTTCTGGCCAACATAATGGCTCTTCTGTTTAAAAGAACTAATAAGTTTATTGATGTGACCAGAAACATATTAAAACTATGTAATGGTAGAGAAAAAGGATGGAATGAAAATATATCAATGTAAAACAAATCCCTTAATAGTTCAAAGCAATTAATATAAGACTTGGAAATTAATAAACAAATAGTACAGCTCGTTCAGAAGGTAATTAAAAGCACAGCACTAGATCTGAAATGAGTATCTGAAATCCTATAGCTCAACTCCCATGTTACTTGAGAAAAATAAAAGCCTGAGAAAATAAAATAGCAAGTGTCCAACTGACCTTATTAAAATAGAATACGGGATGCGTGGGAACAGATTCTTGGTTACTGTTCCTTTGGCTCTAACATCTGAAATCTTGCATGCTGTTGAACCATTCATTTACATACAGGATAATTCTGCAATAAGTGTAAATCTAAATTAAAGCTATACAAGGAAAAGAAAGAGAACAAGCTAATTAGTGGAGGAGATGCGTAGATTAACTCCGAGGTGCACGCTCTGCTTGCAGGGATTTCCCTACTCATCCTGGTGGCTCTCATGCTGTCCTTTGCTGTCTGCAGTCAGACATGTGTGTGCCAATCACGGGTGTCTCACGGGTTTTACCCTAATCTCTGACTCTCCATTCAGAAACACTCTGTGTGCAGAAAAGGAAACATTTGTGTCTTAAATAATCTGAAGTGGTTAAGGTGAGGATGAAGCTTGCTGCACTCTTCCAGCGCGTGGCTGCTCACTCTGGCTTGGGAGTCAGGGAGAGAGTCAGAGTCTGCAAACCCTGAGGAGGTGCCTGTTTCCCTCCCTTCATGACGTTCTGCTTCATCCTAGCAGCCAAAATGCGCTCATGCCTGAAAGTTCAAGATGAGAACATCGCCATCATCTCCATCGGCAACTCCTAGTCTGGTACGTTTCATTCCTCTGCCTGAGCGGTTAGTTAGACCTTCGCTGTTTCTAGGAATCATCTCCTTGGAATCTGTGTTCTTATTGCTGACTGCCAGTTTTCAGAGTCCTAATGTGGACATGCTCCTCTGTGCTCTTTTCTGGAATTATGACAACTCCATAGAGATTCAGGGTGGTGATTCCCACTCCAGGGAAGCCCAGAGGGGCTGCCGGGATCCAGCCTGACAGCTTGATCCCGGGAATGACAGTGAGGTCATTATGACTTCATTTCCTAACACTTCCAGGGGCATACCACATCTCCATCTCTTGAAACAAACTGTAAACTCTGTTAAACAAACAACCCTGAAGTCATCCCTGAAGAACTGAGGAAGCAGTACCACGACACCCTGCCTGTCAGAACAGCTACTCATTCGAACAGGTGAAGGTCATCGTTCCCCTGTGTGCTGCTACGATGGGGACACACTGCAGGTGCTCAGCAACATCTGAGAGAGAGCAGAGCTTCGTCTCCACGACCCTGGAGTGGAAGCCTGGGAAGGAGAAAGGGCATGGGAACAGGATGCCTTTTTCATCAGTCTTGATGCTCCAGTGGCCACAGAGCTGGGAGGGAGACAGGTAGAAGGTAGAGCAGCTGCCTGGGACGCAGGCGAGGGAGCCTCCTGGGCCGGGGCGGCTCCGTCTCAATGGGCCGCTCCTCCTTTTTGAACTGGTATTTGAAATAGGTTTGCAGACACTGTTAAAGGTCTTCCTTAGCTGCCGCCCCACCCGCTGTGGTTCTGGTGGCAAAGGGCTGCTCCCGTCATGCTGGAGTCCGCACACTTCCACCTCTGTGTTTTCATGCAGTTGCTGAGAGTCTGTTTCCTCCTTTCTCTCCGTCTCCGTGTCCGTGCCTAATGCAACACCTCTTTCTTTCCTTCCTTTTTGCTCAGGTTGTCAGCGCTGGTGGCGAGGGTAGTGGGCCCTCTGGTTTGTGGTTTCCCAGGGTGAAGCCAGCAGCCTTGGGCTGGCAGGGAAAGTTCATCATTGTCAGCAAAGAAAATGCGCTGGAAACATTGGAGGCCCCTGGCATTTCTAGGCCACTATAGATGCAGAGCCACCTGGACCCCTGTGCACCCCTCCCAGCCTCCCCAGTCAACACAGCCAGCCTCTGGCCACATCCCTGATCCACACACCTCCCTTTGCAAGAAACGCTATTGACTGTGGCTCCTGGGGTGGGGGGACGTGCTGGTCTTTTTTTTTTGGGGGGGGGTGGATTCCTGCAGATATTTTTCTGTATTTTTTTTGGAGATATTATACTAGTAAAAAAAAAAGAAAAACAAAAACCACAAAGCAAAATACCTTTTGCCTGTATATAGTTTCATTGTGCTTTTTCCTTCTAACAGTTCTTTTCAGAAGCTTACTCATTTAGTTTAATGACCAAGTGGACGAGACTGTACGCTGCCGTCGATTCTGATGTCAATAATGCAGTATTTTGAGGCACAAGGCCAGCCCTTGCCTTACTGTGTCTGTGCTCTAGAAGGCTGACGTGACTCAGAAACTCATGCTCCTAACACATGTGCAAGAGGTCAGGGAACTTCCGCTTTTAGATCTGCTGAGAGCTGTGTGGTTATCTCTGTTTAGGTTTCCACAGTTGCCAGGCTAGAGAAAGGATAATATATATATATACAGCAGGAATTGAACCCGGGGTGCTTAACCACTGAGCCACATCCCCAGCACTTTTTATTTTTTATTTTGAGACAGGGTTTAACTAACTTGCTGAAGCTAACTTTGAACTTGAGATCCTCCTGCCTCAGCCTCCTGAGCCACTGGGATCATAGGCAGAAAAAGGAACCTAACCTTAAGTAGTCCTCAAAAGACCACAGAGGAATCTGTAGAAAGGAATTAACTGCATTAATCAGTATGGCCAGAAAGGAGTTTTCTGCTTACATCAGTAAGAGTCCATGCTGCATTTCGTATTACTTACCCACTGGGCGATGACTGGTTAGTCTTCAAGAAGTTAATTTTCTCTTCCTCCTGAGCATAAAATCCCAAGGCCTTTCCCAGCCACCTTTGTGACCAGCCATGGTCTAAGCACTGCCCAGGGGACACTGACTGAAGTAATGAGCACCACTCCAGCCTGGCCCATAGCACCCCCTCATATCCAATCTATTCTGCATGGGTTTTTTTTTTTCTTTTCTTCTAAATGGTTGCAGCTGAGATGCCCTTTGGGTGACCTTGGGAAACAGACTCTGACAAATATTGGAAATGCTTCTCACTATGCAGATAAGAGACGCCTGCCCAGGAGGTCCAAAGTGGATTCTCACATATGCAATACATAAACTCATGTTTTAATCTACAGATTTTTGGAAATTATTAAACATCAGTTATATCAACTAGAATTATTATAATTAATAAACATTCAATATCCCTTCAAAGAATTAAAATAGCATAAAATATACTTAACACTGTTTGAGATTACACCCTTCTTCGTTGATTTAACACATGTATGGTAGAGTCTCTCACTCAGGGTTGTCACTGGAAGCATAAGCTCCCTCCAAAGGACTGTCAAGGCGAGTTGAAGGAAAACTGTTTTGGGAACGACCACGCAAAATGTAAAGCCAGTCTCGTTGCTGGAGCATTGTGGTTGCCTGACTACCCAATATTAAAATATTCATCCTGCGTGATGTTTAGGGGAAGAGAAACCCTTAAGGGTCTAAGTTACAGGGAAGTAACTGTTCAGGTTAAACGTGTGCGTGTGTGAGTGTGAGTGCTCTGTCACACTTAAACCCTCAAAGCCGTACTGAGATACACACGATGAAGTTCAGACATGAGGAAGCTGGGGAGGATTTGTGAAGGTCAGTGAGTTGAGTGATAGCTGTGAACTGAACTTGCTTGGGTGATCGTCATGTTCCTTGTCCCCCAGAGCCTTGGAGACAGTTGCTCCTGCCTCCTCTCACCATGGTGACACGGTCACACCAGGGTCTGGGCCTGTCTCCTTGTTCCACTGTGCTGTCCTACGGTCATGAGAGCTTCGCCAGGGCTGACGATAGTTGTTCTAGCCATAGTTTACCTCTTGTAGGAATCTGGATTCAAGGTTTTTCCTGCCACTGGAAACTTGGTTTGGCTGTTCAGAGGGCTTCTCTCTGGGTTTCTCCCTCCCCATGGGCTTCCTTTAAGTGCCCACGCAGCTGCTGCTTCCTCCTCAATGCCCACCCCCATCCTCAGCCTCTGGGTTCCCCACTTGACCCCTGGGGGTGGCTTTACCCACTGCCTGAATCCACAGCTCTCCCGGCCACCTGGGGGAAGAACTGCTCCTTAAGGTAATTGTCCTCCGAGTTCCAGACGTGGCTCTTCTCCCACGATTTGGTGACTGTGGCATTTCACATGCAGAAATCCAAAATCAAACTCAACATCCGCTTTCCTTTGCAACCCTGTCTTCCTGCAAGCTGAGTCTCTATCACACACCTGCAGGAAAGCCAGGCTCTGGGCAGGACCCGGGACTCTAGTCTTCTCATGCTCGCTCTTCCAGTTCACTGCAATTACCCACTAATTATTCTTCCTGATTCCCATCCACCCTTCTGCCAAACCACTTCTGCAAGGAAGCCAGAACGTCTTCCTGCAGTACTAATCTAGCCACCCAGGCTGTGTGCACGGTGTCCTTCAATGGCACCCTATGACTCCAAATGCCCTGCTTTAGCTCCGTGACCTCTGTCCCCAACGCTGATACTTGGGTCTGCTGCTCCCATTGCATTCATGGACCCTAAAGCTGGTCAGCTGCACGGTGCTACTGCCTTAAAGCCCTGTTCCCTGTGCACTGCCCGTGACCCCCTGTGCAACAGCCCTCGCCGTGGGAAAACACTCTGCCCTCAGAACCTCACAGTCTGGGATGGCTCATCCTCAGGGCCCGCTGCCACCTGGCCACACCTCCATTTTAACACTGCCATGAAGCACTGTCCTCTTGTGTGGGCTGGGTTAGGTCAGCTCAGCAGCAGCTGAAGTTTGAAGGCTAAGCACTGAGATTTGCAAGCAGGACCACCTGAATTCTTCTCTGAGAAAATCACTTGCCCTCTCTGGGTCCCAGTTTCCTTATCTACAGATGGGAACAAGAATATTTCAGTATCTACCTCACATGAATATTGTAAGGATGAAAGGAAGAAAAACATGGAAATGGCTTAGAAGGTGTGCATGGCATACAGGTTTGTTTTTTTTTTTTTTAAGATAGAAACAATTTTATTTGTGTTTTTCATCTGGCCTTTGCTTCTCTGACACTTAGTTGTGTATGTGGTGCTGAGGTTTCAACCTGGGTCCTCGCACATGCCAGGCAAGTGCTCCAACTGCTGAGCCACCACTCCAGCCCCCATACAGGGCTTTTGAAGAGCAGGGAATCATGTCTTTGTTTCACCATGGCCTTACACAGTGGACAGAAAATATTAACATACTGAATAATACACAACTGAGGAAGGGGGATGTTATGATTTGTTGTAAAAATAAAATTCAGTGAGCCTGCGTTTTGACGAAAGTAAGTAACATCCAGTGCTCCTGAAGTCAAATGGATATCAGGAGAACACAGGTGAAGGCTATGGCAGAGGAGATGGAAGAAAAGTGGATTGGAGTGCTGCCGATTCCCTTCAATGCATAGATGACTTGAACAGGAAGCCTGAGATAACGTGCTTAAAATGCCAGGCTGTCAATACACTAAGAGCGCTTGAAGTTACTCCCTAAAGTAACTTCAAGAGGGGCTGGGGAGAGAGAGAGGGAGAGAGAAAAGGAATATTCCCAGTCCTTCCTTAGGAAAGGCTCCCAAGGCTGCTAAAGATTTTCAGCTATACCTTTCCATGAAGACTAAGACAAAATCAGTCTATTGATGGCGGTCGCTTCCTCCAGTTGGTTTTGTCCCCCCCACCCTTTTATTTTCCATGAAGGAACCCAACCTTGTCATTCTCAGAATACCTATGGGATTAGGAGAAGCTGCCCAAGTCCAAAATAAGCTGAGAAATCTGAAAGTAACACAAATAATAGGAAGCTAGATAGGAAAGAAGGAATGAAGGAGAGAGGGTGGGGAAGAAAGAGAGAAATTCCACACTGAAAGAAGAGAGATGTACAGGGAATCATGAGGAGGGTTAAACAGAGTTGATCAGCCAGCGAACCCAGAAGATGAACCATCTATGTGGTCTCCAGAAGGGTAAACAGAAAGCTAGGGGTTTAAGTGATTTATTTTTCTGTTTATAAATTCTCCAATGCTCATCTCCACTAAATTTCAAAATCCATTTAAAATAATGCAGCTTTCATAACTCAGAATTTGACTTCAAGAAGTCACATAACTAGATTTTATCATATTTCCCATCTCCATTAATTTCAACTGATCTATACAAATAAAATACCTCTAAATTAAGTCACAGAGAGTTCAACCATAATCATGGGCCAAAAGGATGCTGGCCTTGAGCTGCTTGGCTTTGTAGGGGAGCAACCACGCTGCAGAGGTTGGAAAGCTTCCCTCTGCCTCCCTGGATCTACTTATGCCAAGACCCCAAAAACCACGCAGAAGGAGCCGTAAGCTGGCCGTGAGGCTCAGAAGCTGGCACACGGGTGGTGGAAATATTGCCAAGTCAGCAAATTGACAGATGGCAAATTGGAAGAGAGCAAGGGAACTGGCAGACAATGGAAACGCTAGACAACCCGAGGATACAATGTGGATTGGCTTTAATCAACAATTCCGCATGCAAATCTTGCAAGCAATAAAAGAGGAAAATGATGAAATTGAAATCGCTAAAAAATAGGGCTCAAAGGGACATTACAAATCACTCTCATGCCCCCTCTGCGTCTATCCAGGGAGGAGAAAGACTCGGAGACACTCAAGTGACTTCCCCCAGTCTTGTTGCTAATAAGTTACCTTAGTCACTAAAAATATAAATAAGTAAAAACCCCAATGGAAAGGAATGATTAGAGGAGGAATAAATGGAAGTAAAATAAAAACTTTTGTCTGCCTCTTAAATCATCAGACAGCATTTTGTTCAAAATAATGACAGCAACATTGCATTGATGCATGTAGACTTTATGGAAGTGAAATGAAGAACAGCAATGACGCAGGGGTGGGAGTGGGCAGTGGAAAGCTTTGGTGTCAGAAGGCACGCGTACCACCTGTGACATGCTACGGTGGCATAGCATTGCTTGGAAGTGGACTTGGATTAGTCTTGCAAACTCAGAGCAGCCACTGACAATAAGACCAAGAAAAAATGAGAGAGGAGTACAACTGGTTGCTAAGAAAGGAGAAAAAATGGAATCAACTGGCCGATTAAATATTCAGATTTAACCACAGAAAGTAGAAAACAAGTGCGAGACAAAAATAGGAAAAGGAACTAAAGCACCAAATGGAAAACACTATGCTAACACTAATTAAGAGAGAGCAGCGGCTCCCATATTAATTGAAGACAGAGGAGACTTCAGAGGCAGAGAAGTTACCAGGGATAAAGAATGGCATCACCCGATACGAAGAGGTTAATTCTCCAGGAAGACTCAACAAGGCACCAGCAACAGAGCAACAAGATAAATGAGGCCAAACGTGTGTAGGTGCAAGGAGAAACGGAGAAATCCCATACTATAGTTGGAGGCTTTGACATCTGCCTGTCACAGCAGATTCATCAGGCAGAAAATTGTAAGGTCGTAGTTGAGCTAAAACATACTGTAAGTCATTTGGGTATGATGGACATCTGTAGACCGTCTCATACAGCGACAGCAGAATACACCTTCCTCTCAAGTCACCAGGAGCACTCTCCAACATACAGCCCATGATGGGCCATAAAACCCAGCTTAACAGACTTGGATAAATGTAAATCATTCGGAGTTAAAGCAGAAAACAGTGGCAGAAATTCACCTGGAGATTAAGCAGCACACTTATAAATAACACATGGGTGAAAGAAGAAATCAGAATTTTTATAAATTTATTTTTTTATTTGTTTGGCATAGTCTTACATATTGGAGGGAATCGCTATTACATATTCATGCAGAGATGGATACTGACAAAGTAAATTAAGGCCGATCCTAGTTCAGGATCTCCCCCTTCGTACACTCCCTGAAAATTTTATTAAAAAAATTTTGGAAATAAATAAAAATATAACTTTATCTAAATTTGTGGGAAGCAACAAAAACAGTGCTTAAAGGGAAACGCAGACCATTAATTGCATATGTTAGGAAACAAATACCTAAAATCAATCATCTATGCTTCCACCTGGGTCAAGCAGAAAGAGAAGCACAAATTAAACCCCTAGTAAGCATGAAGAAAAGAACAAATCAAAGTAGAGCAGAAATCAATGATATTGAAGCAGGAACTCAATACAGAAAATCAATAAAACCCAAACCTCCTTCTTTATAAAAGATAACAAAATGAACAAAATGCTAGTCAGGTTAACCAATAAAAAAGATGATTTAAATTATTAACACCAGGAATGTAAAGGAGATGTAACTGCAGACATCATTAAAAGGACAATAAAGGAGGGGCTGGAGCAGTGGCTCAGCAGTTTCAGCGCTTGCCTTGCAAGCACAAGGACCTGGGTTCAAACCCCAGCACCACGTACACAACTGAGTGTTGGAGCAACGAAGGCCATGTGAAAAACTAAATAAAGTTGTTTCTCTCTTTCTCTGTCTCTCTCACTGTCTGTCCCTCTTTCTTTAAAAAAAAAAAAAAGGATAATAAAGGAATATTATGAGCCATGTCACGCCTACGTGTTTGATAACCCAGATGAACGGGGCCAATGCTGTAAAAGTTAAATCTGCCCAAACTCACAGTAAGGAACAGATTAACTGAATAGCCCTATATCTGTGAAAGAAATCAACTCAATAATTAACAGTTTTTTCAAAGCAGCACCAGTCCCAATGGATTTACTGGAGAATTCGGTTTAACTTTTAATGAAGAAATAACAGTAATTCTTCACAATATCTTTTAGAATAAGGTAGAGGCAGAAAGAATGCTAATTCATCCTATGAAACCAACATTACCCTAATACCAAAACCAAACAAGAACATTACAAAAAGAGATAACTGCAGGGATTGGGGTGGTGGCTCAGTGGTACAGCTCTTGCCTGACGTGCATGAGGACCTGGGTTTGATCACCAGCACCACATACACATCTATATGTCAGAAAAGCAAAAACCAGAGAATAAATAAATAAACTCTCTCCCTCCCTATTGCTCTCCATTCCTCCCTCTTGCACCTTAAAAAATATAGGTAAGTACAGCTCATTATCTCTCAGTAACATAGGTATAAAAAAATTCTTAACAAAATATTTAGCAAACCAAATCTAAATCTAACAGTGTATAAAAAGAATGCTCACTGTGACCAAGTGGGATTTGTACCAAGTATGCAAGACTGATCCAGCATTTGAAAATCAATGTAATGCATCATCTCAACAAGCTCAGATGGAAAATGACAGGGCCACATGAATACAGGCAGAAAAGGCACTGGACCAAATCCAACATCCCTTCATGATAAGAACTCTCAGTAGATGAGGAAGAGATGGGAGATTCTTCAATCTGGTAAAGAATATCTATAAAAAACCTAAACTGATATCATTCTTAATATTAAGAAACTAGACGTTTTCCCACTAAGATCAGAAGCAAGGCAAGGATATCCCCTGACCTATCCCAGTTTTTCAATATTGTACTGGGACTCCTTGCTAATGCCATGTGACCAGAAAAGGAAATAAAATCTACACAGAAGAGATAAGGCTGTCTTTGCTCACAGACGACATGATCTTCCATGCAGAAAATCCAAAAGAATAAATACCTTCCCCCCAAACAAAAACAAAAACAGCAGAAACCAAGAATTCCAGTTATTAGTAAGCCTTTGTATCATGGTTGCAGGATGTAAGTATCATAAACAAAAGGCAATTGTTTTCCTTATGTCAGCAATGGAGAAATGGAGTTTGAAATTAAAAACACAATACCATTTTATTAGCACCCCCAATAGTGAAGTACTTAGATATAAATCTAACAAAATATGTACCAGATCTACATGAGGAAAGCTACAAATTTCTGGTGAAAGTCTTCAAAGAAGGCTAAATAAATGGAGAAATATTCTGTGTTCATGGATAGAAGTCTCCAGATTGTCAAGATGGAAGTGCCTAACTTGATCTACAGATTCAATGCAATCTAAATGAAAATTCTAGAAGCTATTTTTGTGTATATAGAAAAGCTGATTCCACATTTTATGTAGAGCGGCAAAAAACCATTGAGTCAATGTATATTGAAGGAGAAGAGCAAAGTTGGAGGACAAGATACTATCTGATCTCAAGACTTATTAAAAGTTATAGTAACAAAGAATTCAGTATTGGTGAGAGAACAGATTGATCAATAGAACAGAATAGAGAACCCAGAAATATACCCCTATAAATGTAATCAACTGATCTTTGACAAGGGAGAAAAGGCAATTAGAAGGAGTCATGACAAGTCTTTTTCATAAATGCTGCTGGTTTATGAGACTAGGCCACAAAAAAGATGGATTTAGAGTAGATCTTACGCCTCTCCCCAAAATCAGCTCAAAGTGGATCAGAGACTTAACTACTAAATGAAAAAAATGTGAAATTGTTAGAAGACCATGAAGGAGAAAATGTAGCTGATCTTGCTTGGGTTTTGTGATGACTTTTAAATACAACATCTGCAAGAAGGTTACCATTCATAGAAGAAAGAATTGATAAACTGGAATCCATTAAAATAAAAACTTCTTCTCAGTGAGAGATACTGTCAAGAGAATGAGAAAAATGAGCCAGTATAAAGAACTCCCAAAATGTAACAAATAGTAACACCAACAAAATGAGCAAAAGACTCGAACAGATCTCTCTACCAAAGAAGATAAACAGATGGAAAATAAGCATACGATAAAAAATGCCAAACTCCATATATCACCAGGGAATTGCAAATTTAAAGCAACAAGGAGATAGCACCACACACCTATTAAAATGGCAGAAATTCAAAACATCGAGAATAAGAAACGCTGATGAGGATGTGGAACAACAGGAGCTCTTGTTTATTCCTGGTAGAAATGTAAAGATGTTAGCGCCACTTTGGAAAGCTGTTTGGCAGTTTCTTAGAAAACTGAACATATTCTTACCACACAACCCGGCAATCACACCACTTGATATTTACTCAAAGGAACAGAAAACTTATGTCCACACGAAAACCCACACATGGACACTTATAGCGGCTTTATTCATGATTGCCTAAACTTGAATGCTACCAAGACATCCTTCAGTCGGTAAATGGATAAATAAATGGTGGCACATCCAGACAATGGAGCGTCATCAGCGGCTGGAAGGAAGCTTGCTATCAAGTCATGAAAAGACACGAGGAACTTGAAGAAGCCAAATGGGAAAGGCTATGTACTGTCAACTACGTGCCATTCTGGAAAAGGCGAAACCATGGAGACAGAAAAAGATCAACGAGGGAAGGAGGGAGGAAGAGCAAAGCAGAGAAGGTTTCTAGGGCTGTAAGAACCCTCTGCATGGGGCTTGAATGTAGTGTGTGTCACTGTGCATTTGTCCAAACCTTGGAATGTGCAACTAGGAATGCACAGCGCTGGTGCATTCTGGGAACTTTGTAATAGGGTGCCAACGCAGATGCAACGCTGTAACAAAGCAAGCTCTCTGGAGGGGCTGTTCGGAGGCTGGGTACGCACAGACTATTTCATGTGCTGGAAATCTCCAAACCTTCCTCTCAATTTTTCTGTGAACTTGAGATTGCTATAAGAAATCAAATCTATGGACAAACAGACAATAAAAACCTACACATCAATATTCCTTAGTCAGGACTCTCAGCAAATATTCGCAGAATGCTATCCATTGATCCTTCCGCCAAGGGCCGTGGAATCACTACTGGACCCTTTTGGAAGGAATCAGAAGGGGGTGGAGCCACCATCAGATACATCACCTTCCTGAAACTGTAAGTGATGTCTTTTGAGGACAGGACTTTATATGGTCACTGCAAGCGTTTATAATCAGAGAGGGAAAAGTTGGACAAAAAAGGCCAAAATGAATAAGACCTGGCATCCCTTGTAACTGTGGCTCTAAAGAGAGGAATCACAGGATCGTGTGTGGGTAATGTCCAAGTCATTTCTGAATGCAGTCCAAATCCCTAGCATATCAGAAAAACACTGCCTGTGAACCCACACTCAGTCGCCTACCTGGCTTGCCACTTGCCTCCAAGAATCCTAGATCGCTGCTGGAGAAGGGCCAGAGTGGACATGACCAAGGTCGGGAGGGCTGTTAGACTTGTGTAACATCTTGCCTGCCAAGACACAAGCCGGGAGGGAGCTACCGAAGCCTCTAAGACTAGAAGGGCACAGGTAGGGTGAGCAAGGGGGGCTGTCAGCCAGAGGCTGTGACAACCGGGATTCGGGGAGGGGGCTGTGCCCAGGGTGCCGCGGGCATTTCAGAAGGTACTGTTAACAGATGACAGTACCTTCTCAGCAGAACACAGCAAACTTCAGCTATTCATCACTTCAAGCGTTGGCAAAGGATGAAAATACAAAGAATTCTGCAGGATAATTGCATAATTTTAAGTTTTAAGATAAATCCCTTGTATTTTTGAGCTTAGGGAAAATGACTTTGTTTTTTGTGCTGCTAGTGACACGGAAGCAGATGGTCAGATGCCAAGCTCACAGTTCTGCTTCTTAGATTCCTCTGAAGAAGAGAGACTGGCAAAGGTCTCACGTGAACATAGAACAGGGTGGGGTCCCCGTGGGTGCTGGTGTCTTTGCTTTTCTGCCGTTTTCACCTGAACAGCATACATCCTGCCTCATCCTTACAGATGGACGGAGAATGTGTTTAAAGAAGAGGGAAGTTGTGTTTTTTCCCTTTGTGCACCTCCTGCTCCCCTGATTCCCTTAAATGGAAATTTTGTGTCTTATCCAAATTGGGGGCTTTAATACTTGTTTACTTAAATGGGATGGATTTAATACTTTATCTCCCTATGTCTTCATTGCATTTCAGTCAATTATTATTTTTTATTTGTTTGACATAGTCTCAATTATTATCATCCTACCCAAGTAGCAGTTTCTAGATGAAATGCTACGGAATAACTTTAGTTGTCTGTTGTATAGTTATCGAGCAGCTGATTAAACACCTATCTGATTGCCTCATTGAGCGACTTATGCTTTCACTCTCAGTACATTGAGAAACTTCATCAAATCTCCTCTGAAATTGGCAGTACCAACCTCCCGCGATGCTCTTCTCTTCTGCTCTGTTCCGTGCTGGATGGTGGAGGTGCTGGGCTTGACTTTCTTTTAGTGGGCTCCTGCTTATTCCTACAGAGGTCTTCTATTTTCTTATGTTTACTGCCATCTGCTCAGCAGTCCTTTCCAGAATGCGACGCTTCGCAGCACAGCACAGTGTGCTGGATAAAGCAGACCGTCAGAAGGCTTTGGCTTAGGGAGGAAGGATGTGCTCAATTACCTCCCTCTGCGTGGTTGGTCCCCTGGTGCGGTCCTCAGTTAGCAGGGATGGGTTCTGTGTTTGCTCCCCTTCCCTTTCACCCTCTTCCCTCAAGATGAGGGTACGTTGCAGTTCCCACCAGTCACACTAGAGAATGAGAACGTGTTGGTGCTGCAATTTAGACACTTAGTGAAGATATCTGCTACGTGTTAAGCGTTGTTTTAAGGACTTTGCAATAATTCACTCATGCAATCCTTATAACAAACACTTATCATCACTTATTATCCCATTTATGGATGAAAAACTGAAATAAAAGGTTGGCAACTGGTAGAGCCTGCACTGAAACCCAGGGAGTCTGTGTACTCAGCCGCTGCGCTGTCTCTATGCAAGCAACTGAAGAAATGTCTCCGGAGCCCAATTCACCACCCCAGACTCCTCCAACAGGAAGTCGCTGCAGGAAATGAACAATGAGATCACACACATGTATGCAAGGGTGCACAAAACCTTAGATTTCTGTTATAAACATGTAGGATTTCAGGTCTGGGAATAACTATTACAGCTACAGGCTTCTAATCAAGAGGCTGCCGCATTTTATTATACTTAAATCAGTCTTTTCTAGAACTTTCTTTGCTCACCTCTGCTGAATGGAAACACTTTTCCTCTGGGCCCTTTTGCACTTCACTGGCAGCAGCCCTAAGCCTCGGGCACTTCTCAGATGCTGTTCTAGGTTATATCTGGTTTCTGCTGTCACGCCCGCCCCCCTGTGTGACAATGGGTGCCATATGCCCCCTAGTGTGGTTCCATAACTTACTTCTTATAGAAACCTGTGCTTTCTTCCACCAGGTGGCCTGGAGGGGAATCCTAGTCAAACCTCTGTGGGTGTCCACAGCTAGGTACCTACCTGGGGAAAGGAGCACCTGCCTCTTGGCACCGAGAGTTTGGAAGTTCTCAAAGCACTAAGTCACACTGAACTGTACTTTATGTCTAAGGAGACCCCAGAACATGTCTCTATTCATGTTACAAAGACAATCCACATTTACAAATCTTTTTTATTTTTTTGCAGTAGGATTTTTTAAAGGTAAAGTTGTGAAAGTTGAAAAATCCCTCCCAACTGAGTAGCATCTTGAATATCTTCAAGGACAATCCTATGCCTCCTAAAAAGCCAAATATATTAAATATAAAAAGAGAACCCAGAGATTCCCAAATAAGTACTTTTCAGAGCATGAGACCTAATTGTGCAAGGATGAAGGGCAAATATTCTCCAAGTGGGAAAACATTCACGCTTCAAACTACTTCTTCAGTAGGAAGCACAAAAATATTACAGACTCTTCATGTGGATGCCAAAGATAAACTATTGTTTGATATTTAAGCAATTATCAGAATTGTTCTGAATTCTATTTTTGAAACATTTACCTAAGAAGTACAGGGGATTTGTGTTTTGACCAAGATTTCATTAGTTCAGATTACAAATGCTATCATATGAGAATATGAATAGCACTTATTGTTAAAGTTCTGATTCAGCAGCATGTCCAAGAGATGAATAAAAACATGTGGTAGTCTTTCTTTATGTTTTTTCCTCCTTCCAGATCTTTCTGAGCTCGATTTTTCTTCTGTGTTAGGAAGGATTCCCAAACAACTGTGCACTAAGATTTAAGGAAAGTCTGTCCTCTTCTCCAAACCCTCCCTTCTTTGTAAGAAATTTCTTATGGTGATAAAGATTGTCCTTTTCCTCAGTGAAGGGGAAAATTTCCTGATCTTTTTTTAGTAGAAATAACTGATAAGGTTGGGATCAGGTAAATCTTGTTTCTAAACTGAAAACCTTCGCAGCCAAATGGATGGAGATGGAAAAATTATGCTGAGCGAAATATCCCAAACTCAGAGACTTAAGGGCTGAATGCTTTCTCTCATATGTGGAAGCTAGAGTAAAATCTAAGACAGGATGAAAGTTAACTAAGTTTAAAAAATAATCTCAAATAATCTTCACATCAGCTGGGGGAACCATAACTATGAAGGCTGGGGGAGAAAGGAGGGAGGCCGGGAAGGGAGGGAGGGATTAGTGGGTTATCAATGCAACGGAGAACTCTTGATACCCATGAGAAGCCCAAATATACACAAGTGGGCAGAGAAGGTCAGAAAATTCAAAAATTAATACACATATATATGCTTACTTCTATCTATAACATGGGGGTAAAGCAGAGGAGACACAAGATTGGAGAGTTGACGAAGGATGGAGATCCTGGACTAGGATTGGCCTTAACTTACTTTGTCAAAATCCATCTGTGCATGAATATGTAACAATGATTTCTTCCAATATGTAAGGCTATGACGAATGAACGAAAAAACAGGCCTTCCCCTAGATCCTTCTATGACCTAGAACCACTCCAGGCTTTGCAGAGAAGACAGCTGATGAAAAGATAGGACCGTTGATACTCTGCAGCACCCTGCAATCCCCGAGACTCTTGGTTTTACTTAACAGCATGCTGTCATTGCTGATAAACAAAAAAATTTGTTTGATGAAAACTATGTCATTCAAAGTCTTTGGACTCAAAAGAAATTTCATTTTGCACAGGTCCTAAATTAAAATTTCCTTTTCTACCTCCTGATTGTAGAAATCTTTCTTTTCCGCATATTAAAAAACTATCTGGCTTTCAAGGCAAAGCAGCATAGGAACTCCTAGGTGTTTTGAGCACCTCACCCTCTCCACATGAACACACTGCCTAGTTGTTCCTACTCTGTACGTTTAAATTTGTCAAAAGAGTTTGAGTGGCATCTAACTGACCCAGCCACAACCGCACAAAGAGCAGTGCCACCAGAAAACCGAACACAGACTAAGACTCAAGGACACGGAAGCATCAGCAAGTTGAATCCTGCACCTAGAGCTACCAGGAAGGGTCCTGGTAGCATGAGGGGACTGAGCACGCGGCTCAGGAACACTTGATTTAGTCCTCTCAATAATCCCAAAGGATACATAGGCCAAAAGCCCAGAGAAGTTAAGCCATTATCTCAGTTTCCCCCAGCTGGCAGAACACAATAGAACTAGATTCTTCCTGTCTAATCTCCAGTTTCATGTTTTTCTCCAGCATCTCTAGATCTGATCGCCCGCCTGTCTGACAATGGCCAAGCAATACTGGAGCACAGAGACCTTGCTTATCACAGACTTCTCCCTGCTCCTCCCATTTTAACAAAATCCTCATGCCCTGAGGGACCAGGCAGAGACTCTTAAAGGAGGCTGTGCTCATTACCCCAAGACTGAGATTGCCCATGATTTCAACCACTCATCTTCACCCCGTTTCCCCTGACCGGTGGTTGACAGCTGAGTGGGTGTGTGTGAGGCACCACCGGACAGTAAGTTGGCCAGCGCTGCGCCACAAGGACGTTCCTTTCTGAATGAAAGACAAGCAACAGGAGGTCTTTTGCTCCTTCACTTCCCCCCCTGCCGGGAATGTGGCTGTGACCTCTGGCAGTGTAGTCGGTGTCCTGCAAGCACCTGATGACAGGATGGGGACTAAACTCAAGGAATGTTCAAAGGAACAAGAGCCTGTGTGCTCACGGTGCCAGCACTGAGCAGCGATTCAGGACCAGCCACTGTCTTCTGCAAGGTCGCTTCTAATTGAGATGAGCAAACACTTATTCCGGCTACTATTAATGGGAAATTCTCCCACTTGCAGCTAAATGCATTTGTTAGGGTTAAAGCTTCAGTCAACGCCTTAGAACAGAATGTACTGCTCGGTAATGTAAGAAGCCTTTGTTTGCCTTGGTTACTAACAGATTGCCAAAAACACCTTCGTCGGGATGTTCAGCTGAGAGACAGATGCTCTTGCAGATCACGATCAATAAGCCTTTTCTAGATCAGGATGTTAAAAAAATGGCTGCCGGATGGGTCTATGTTGCAGACATCCCCGGACATTTTAAACTACACTGTAAAATCACTGTACCACCAAGAATCTCAAATCTCCCCTTCACTGGAAGTCTTCATTTTCACCGACTGAGTACCCCAGGCTAAGCTCTGTCCTGAGTGCAGGGCTTCAGAAAGGACAAGGTGACATCTTTGCCTGAAGAAACCAACTAATCTTGCAGGTAGAGAAAGGGCACAAGCTTGTGCAACGCTCCTCAGTGGAGTTATGGAATTATGTTCCGGTAGATCCAAGGAAAATTAAACTACTGTTAAGTGAAAAACGCATTTCATACTCCTCACCTGTCAAACAGGGTAGCTTAGCCACACAGTATGCTGTAGATGACTTGTTTACCCAGGAGATCTCATGGCTGACCGGGTACTGCGGACCCCCTGCCGCTGCCCTGCATCTCAAAAATGTACCGCAGGTTTTTAGATCAGGAAAAGAGCAAAATTCAACATTCAGAGTGAGGCTTCTACAGAATGTGCATCACTTTTGCACCATTGCCAAGTGCAAAAATCCTAAGTGCAACCACAGCAAGCCAGGGACTGTCCGTCTGCATACATTAGAACAAGATGCGGGGAGCAACAGTTGCCCTTAGGGACAAGGAAAGGCAACTGGTTCGGGCAGCGGAATATGAAGGAGGGTTGTTCAGATGAAAAGGAGGGCAAATGCCTTTCAGAGAACCAAGGGTATCTTTGAAGAGAGGGATCACAGAAAGGCTTGGGGTGCCATGGATGAGGGAGAATTCCCAGAGTGGGCAGGACACCAGCAGAGGGGACCACAGCAGTTGACCAGTTCCTCAGATGCTCCGCGAAACCACCAGGACTTCAGCCTGTAGTCGATGCGGAAGGCTAGCAGGTCTCTAAGCAGAAGAGCATGGGATCAGCTAAGGGAGTTTGCTCTCTAACGCTCTCTACAACACAAATACAGTGCACAATAACTAAGAGTTTAAATAATGAAGTATGTGCAGGACACAGAAAGGGAAGGTTCCTTGCCTTCACACGTACTCTCTCAGAGGAAGTTCTTAGGAACATTTGCTGCGTGCTCGTCTGGAGTTTTCTTCTTTGTCTTTCTCCATTACTATCTTCTTTTATCTGTCAGCGTACTTATCTTTTTTTTTTTTTTTAATTTTGTCCTAGGGAGTGAACCCAGAGGCACTTAACCACTGAGCCATATCCTCAGCCCTCTCTTTTTTTAAACAAAAAACAATTTATTTTGAGACAGGGGTCTCATTAAATTGCTTAGTTCCTCACTAAGTTGCTGAGGCTGGTTTTGAACTTGTGGTCCTCCTGCCTCAATCTCCTGAGTTGCTTGGGTTACAGGCATGTGCCACTAGGGTCAGCTTATGTGTACTTATTTATTTTATTTTTATTTTTTGAAAGAGAGAGGGACAGTGTGGGGGGGGGAGAGAATTAATTTTTATTGAGTTTTTCACATGGCTTTTGTTGCTCTGACACTTTGTTGTGTACGTGGTGTTGGGGTTTGAACTCATGATCTTGTGCATGCCAGGCAAGCACCATAACCACCAAGCCACTGCTCTAGCTCCTACACTTATCTTTTTAACAAAGACCGGACCACAAAAGAAAGAAAGCATAACAGGATATTTTTGTAGACCTCAGAATATATTGTGCATAACTCTCTGCCTCTACCACGTGGCTTTCCGCAGAGTCATCTACAACAGAGCCTGGTAACCTAGGAGCCCAGGGGCCAAGTCTGACACACTCCTGCGTTTGTAGAAGGAAGTTTTATTGGAACACAGCCACACCCATTTGTCTGCGGTGGTCTGTGCGCTTTCTTGACCAACGAACAGCAGAGTGATTATGAGGAGGCCCTGCGGTCTGCAAAGCCCGTGGTATTACTGTCTGGCCCTCTGCAGAGCACGCTGGCCCTGTTCTAAGCAAGTGCTGGTCTGAATCCCATCATTTCTGTGCACTGAGTGTGCAGTCTCCCTAACAGAACCTGAGCAACAAACTCGGCTTTATCTTTGTGCTTGCAAGACAGTATTTTCGTGGAGGAAATTGCTGGACGTGGATTTGCTGTATTCAGATTGTTTTCTCCTTTCCTTTCTTGTTTCTTTTTTGGAGATATCTGCTGATAGCATGAAAAGAAAGAGGATCCTCTAGTCTCAGAGCACACAAGTCAATCAGTAGGTTATTCCCATAACCCAGGCAGCAAGGAGAAAAAACCAGATGTGACGTTGGGAGGAGTCATTAAAATTGAAGATATTGGGGTAGAGGAAGAAAACAAAATAAAAGCAAAACCAAAGCAAGATTCTGCCTTATAATCAGAGTGCAGGATGATTCCCCCAAGGGTCTTTCTAGCACAGCACTGAAGGTAAATCAGTCGGTTCATCCTTTAGTGATCGTCACTTATATCCGTCTCTGAAGAGCCACAGTGCAAGCGTGGTAAGCTTGTAGACTAAATGGCTCACCCTCTGCGCCCACTCTTCTCATTCTGCAAGTGGGAATTGGAAGGAAAAAGGATTTTTTTCTGTAGTACCTGTAGACCACAGCCAGGAGATCGTCCCTCCCGGCTTTCCCACTCAGCACCAGGCCCTGAACGTACTTGGCCAACAGCTATCTAGATAGGGACTGAGGACTCTGATGAAGACACAGTTGAATGGGAGATTCAAAACTTCTTAGCAATCAAAGGGACAAAACCTTTTTAAAATATTAATTATTTTAAGAGAGAGAGAAAGAGAGCGAGAAAGAGAGAATTAATTTTATTTAGTTTTTCATGTGGCTTTCACTGCCCTGATGCTCTGTTGTGTTCATGGTGCTAGGGTTTGAACCCACATCCTTGTGCATGCCAGGTAAGTGCCATTAACTGCTGAGCCACTGCCCCAGCCCCCCAACGGACAAATTGTTTGCTTTTTAGTTTAAATAAGAAATTCCTTTTAAAAACTAAAACGCTTGGATGTTCAGACAATAGAACCTCTGTTTTTGTCAGTGTTGGATTCCGTTGAGGCAGTATAGCAATCCATGAATTGTGAAGGAATGGAAGGTGAACAGCAGGAGACGCTGGGAGGCAAAGTCGAGAGCCACAGGGCGGCTGAGTCCAGGACAAGGAGAGCGGCCAGGACATATTGGGGCTGAATGGCTGGATCACGCACTGCCCTAGAGGACAGCTCTGTCTGACAGGACGCTAAGGAAGGATGCTTAGCCTGAAGGCCACCTGCATAACCAGTTGAGGCGCAGCTCACAGAAGCATTCCTTTTTGGGGTGCAGGCCTGGGTGGGAATGAAGGTCTATGTCGACATCACCAATGTTGAATTTTTTATTTTTTTTAAGAGAGAGGGACAGAGAGAGAGAATCAATTTTATTATTAGTTTTTCACTTGGCTTTCGTTGCTCCTACACTTTGTTGTGTACGTGGTGCTGGGGTTTGAATCCACCACTGAGCCACCGCTCCAGTCCCCAGTGTTGACTACTTTGACTTTGATAATTCCATGTGGGCTGCTGTCCGCAGCTGTCCGTGCACTTGACCAGACACCGTGAGCCTCCTCTGGTCACCCTGGCAGCTGCAGTGCATGGGTCCTGGCCCTCAGCCCCTGTAACTGTGGCCTGCATCCCCAAGGCAGAATCCCTGAGTCTTTGATCTCCGCTCTCTTCTGAGCCACCTTTTCTGGGAAGGCACGTGGTCCTCCTGTTCTCCCACCAGCTATATCAAGTTTCACATTGCACTAAAATCACGGCTTTTACGTGGTGAGCATTACGTGAAGAATTAAATGAGCCCTGCACAGGCATTACATAGGAAGCTGAGTCACAGAGCGCCTCAGTCATTGCTACCTCTTAGGCCCACTCATTCACCTTGGACGGAGCCCATTTGGATCTGGGCTGTCACAAACTTGTATCCATTGAATCTGAGAGCAACAACCCACGGACATGAAAATGAATACATCTGAAAACACCACAGGTCAGCCGTTCTCTCTAAGTACTGTGGGATTTTTTGCAGTGGGGAGCTCGACATGTATTCACATAGAGCTTTGGTGAGTATAAAAGCAGAATGCTCTAAGATCTAAAGAGTAGTTGAAAAAAGATGCAACAGCACCACATTTGGTTTTATTTTTGTTTTTTAAAAATTGAAGAGGTAAAACGCCCCTATGACAGAGAGAACTGTAAAAGAATATCCGAGGATAGCCCTGAGGCCCTGGAAGGAATGGGTGGGCTGCAGTGGAAGAGCTGAGAGCGATGGGTCTGCGGAGCGACCGACAGGAGCCGGGCTGAGTCCTGGCCCCTTTCGGAGCACCGGGCTTATGCAACTGTCCTACATGCTGGGTAGCTCGGTCACCAATTACTGAAATTCGCATTTGAAATCGCAGAGCGTCTTGGGGCCCTCTTGGTTTATGAGAAGCAGCAACTTTGATACTGAAGTTCTTAAATAACACTGGGGCTGGGTTTGACCTAACGGGTCTGACAGAACAGTCACATCAATGGCTCCACTGAGACTGTTGAGATCAGACCCAGGGACATGAGGACGAGGCAGATCAAAGCCCGGCGAGGCCGGCCATGGTGCCAGGG
Source organism: Aplodontia rufa (assembly GCA_004027875.1). Classification (NCBI taxonomy): domain Eukaryota; kingdom Metazoa; phylum Chordata; class Mammalia; order Rodentia; family Aplodontiidae; genus Aplodontia; species Aplodontia rufa. The sequence goes on from PVKS010000508.1 coordinate 145,092, forward strand.
GCTCAGGGTGCAAAGCACCTCAGTCCCCCCCTTCCACCGATGGCCCACCCTGCTCCTCATCCTGCCGCAGAACAGCAAGTGGGTCACAGTCCCCACCATGTCCCTGAACTAAAGAAGAAATTCAAAACACACAGAACATGTTTTGAAGATAGAACCCACTGATGTCCTAGCCTGCCGTGGGGAGAAGTAGGGTAAAGCAGAGACTTGTAATACGGGGGGAAGTTAAATATGGAAAATGTCCTCAGCCCTCTACACCTCTGCAGGCATCACTACCACGCATCTGAGGATTTCCACCCAGGCAGCATCAGCTGGAGAAAAATTCCAAGTTACTAAGAAGCGCTGAGGACGGACATTCCTTTGCTGTTTTCCTTACAGCGTGTTTTCTGAAGTGCATTTAACACTGATTCAATCCTGCCCACGTTGGGTTTCTGTGTTATTTTCACCCAGTCGAGTTTTGAGTGGAGACCAGTCCTGTTCACTCCACCTCTCCCAACCCCAGAATCTGCCTGCAACTCACTGGGCACAATGACAGATGTGGAATTTCATCCTATTCTGACTACTGTCAGGACTTTATTTTCGGTGTTTTCCACCTCAACGTTCTACTATAAGTTGCCAACTTGACAAGAGTTCTATGCTCCAAGTGAGCACTAATCCTTTAATAATTTAACACTTACTAATAGATTTAAAGAGTGGGGCATAGTCTCTTCTGTTTTTGGAAAGTCTCAGGCACATTAGCATATTAAAGGCACCCAGAAGACCTGCCAGTTCAGTCCTGAGTAGCAGAGTCTTTCCTATGATGTCATATAAGAGCCTTTTTTTTAAACCCCATCTATTGATCTGGAAGTAGTATTGTTCAGGGCATTGTTACAAAACTCGGCCCATGGACTTGCAGCACTGACCTCGCCCGGGATCTCCTAAGCATGCAGGATCTCAGGGTCCACCCTGGCCCTGTTGAACCAGATCTTGCCCTTTAAAGAGACACTCAGGTGATTGACATGTCCATCAATGTGCGAAAACACTAAGCAACTGTGGGGTAGTAGAAAGTCTTTAGCTTTGGAATCAGGTAGAGCTACAAATCCACTACAGTCCAAACTATAAATTTTGTGACCTTCTGCAAGAAAATATCTCGCATGGTCATTATGAAGATTAAGTAAGATAATATTATACCTAAATCCCTTGGCATATAATGAGTAATAAATAAATTATGGCAATGTATGCTATGATAATCAGTCATGTTCTACGTTTACTTATCATATATCGTATAATTATATTTACTCATTTTAACTGATCACCACCACTGCCTTGTTAATAGTATTGACTCTAGAAGAGTAGTATAATTAATGTACTTGGCAAATATAAAGAAAACTGAATCACCCCAAAGTCTTATATTTCCTCTTTAAAGGATCCCATTTTTACTACAGGGAACCTATACTTTTAGGGTAACAGGAAGGTGTCTTATGTAAGACTAAGTGATTTCTCTTCAGATAGCTTCCCTTTCTTTTTTGGAGCACAAATAGAGGATACAGAATTGGAATTTGATCCTGAATGCTTAAATTCCTGTGGACCACAACTTTTATACCATTTAATCAGTATCTTCACATTTAATGAACCATTCAATTTATCTTAGGCGTATAAACAATATTCACTTTTAAAAAAACCACACCAGCCTGACTTTTATGTTGCGTGGAACAGAGATTTACTGAAAGAAAAATGTACAAAAGTCAGTTGGAGATGAGATGAAACAAAATGGGAAAAGAAATTTGATTTGTAAGCAAATATTCTTTCTGCCCACCATTCCTAAGTTTGCTACATTATTTCAGATACATCCTGTGAACGCCATTTGTATTTTTGTACTCATAAACGCTTTAAATGTCCAAGAGTATTTCATTTTTTCTTAGGCTTCTAAATAAATACAGTTCTTAGAAATGACAGTTTTCTTTCCTTTTTTTGTTTTTATAAAGAGAGGGAGAGAATAAGTCTTGTTTTTCTGAGGCTTAGTTGTGCATGTGGTGCTGGAGTTTGAACCTGGGTCCTCATACATGCCAGGCAAGCGCTCCAACCTCTGAGCCACCGCTCCAGCCCAGAAACAATGCTTTTCAATCCCTCTCTATCTGTGCACCATCTGTCTGTATGCTTTTAGTCCACATTTTCAGATGGTTCTTTCACAATTACTGCACTTAACATTGCAAAAATATTTCGCAGAGGCGGAAGAGATATGGTGGATTTTTTAATAGGGTGGTTATGAGGCCTGAGAGATCCAGGGCCTCTTTGCAGGCAAAGCCAGGACAGGAACAGTGGACTTTGCCATTGTTTTGCAGTCTGTGCCTCTGCACTGCCACCAGGTCTCCTGGCCACTTTGGCTGTGAAGCGCAGGAGCTTGCGTGTTCTAAGGCAGCTCAGCCAGCTGGCAGCGGGACTCCTGGCCTGGCCCGGAGGGTGAGAGTGGCCTGACTCTGGGAACTTGGGTGGATTCTCTGTCCCCAGCACCATAAAGAAAGAGCAGGGCTGAGAGAGACGGGGCTGACCTCCACGAGGCCTCTCTAGCGCCCATGTACGCTTAATAAAGGTCGAGTTAAAACAGAACTGGCGTTAAGACTCAACCACAGCAGCTGGAGCGGTGGCTGGCGGTTAGGGTGCTTGCCCGGCGTGTGTGAGTACAGGGGTTCAAACCCCAGCACCCATGTACGCAGCTAAGTGTCAGAGCAACGAAAGTCACGTGAAAAACTCAATAAAAATTGATTCTCTCTCCCTCTTTCACTGTTCATCTCTCTTAAAAACAAAAACAACAACAACAACAAAAAAAAACAAAAAGAAACAAGATTCAGCCACATCCTGAAGTCGGTGGTGCTATTTTAACTTCTTACTTGCAGTCCTCCGAGTCCGCATCTGCTGCTATGCTTAAAGGACCCTGGCTGTCATCTCGCCTTCCAGCAGTCTTGGAGGCACAGCGTGTTGTGCAGTGAGGACAGCTTATTCTGAGTTTTCCACCTTTTACTCTCCCCAGGTGGTATCTGATATTCCCACATTTGATGAGAAGCCTTTGGGGTCCCAGTTATTTATGCATATCACTTCTCTTACTCTCCCATTTCTAGTGTTCACTTTTGTTAAGAGAATACTCATTTTATTGAGCTTCTTTTATTGGTGACTTGATCCCCATCCCTAGTTTGACCACATAAATGCATGCAGGATATATGGACTGGGGGCACCTTCCTCACAGGGCCACACATTCTCAGGTCCAATAAAATAGATACAAGTAGGAAGCTGACCTCTTTTCCTGCAAAGGTGTTTTGTGTGTGTGAAAGGAAAGAAGTGGGATCTGATTAACTATTACCAATCTGATACCAACATTGAAAACTTCAACTACTGATTTTTTTGTCCTAAAAATGTGTGTTTAGTTGATTTCTATGAAATGCCACAGACTTCAAAATACAGTCTGCATAGGTTCCTTGTCTGTTGCTATAAACAATTAGCTTTACAAATGCCATAAGTAGGAAATAATGAGGCATTAACCGGGCCTGACCCTGAGCTGCCCTTGCTGCCATAGCGACAGGGCTTTGAGGCAGGCGAGGCTGAGGGGCCAATAGCCAAGGTCCCCTGCATTCCTGTCGGGCAGCAGGAAGCAGTGAGGAGGATGGAGGCCCACTCCCAGCCTCCCTTAGTAGGGAGAGGTACATTGAGAGGTTGGGCAGCTTCCATAGTGCCAGGTCCACACTTATCACCAGAAGACTGGGTGACAGGGACAGCAGCAGCAATGGTGGAACAACTTTTGGAACATCTGCATATGGCACTCCATGACTGGGCCAGCCTCCTCATCTCTTAAATGAGGGACACAGTGACAAGCTCTGATGTCCCTTTCCTTTCTCAACTGCTGTAAGTCTGTGACTCCAGATAGGCCTACAAATTTTGTTTTCTGGGATATTCTGAGTTTCAATATACAAAAAGCCTTTTTAGTGTCCTGCTATTTCACCTTGGTGCTGGCCAGTCAGCTGTGGCACTAGATTCCTTTACACAGCCACACTTGTTCCCAGCACAAGGCTATTTCTGGTTGCAGTGGACCAAATACTGTCATAGCAGTGACATGGAACATGGCCTCACCTGCTCAGAATGTCATCCTATTGGAAATCTCCTGAGCAGCTGCTAGAGATGTGGCACTGAGTCTCCTGATCGTGAACTCACTCTTCAGTTGCTGAACTTTTTTCTGTTAGGAAAAACTGCAAGATGTGTCTGCATGCACACACAGCAGAAAGGTGTGTCAGGAAGCTAGGCTTTTCCACAGTAGCCGTTTAAAATGCCTTTGGATTTTTTGAACCCCTATTCCATTATCTTGGCTCACACCCAAGTCTCACACCCCATAAACAATTCAGAGCAGCTGATCTGCCCCTCTTGAATTCAGTAAAAGTGGAACAATCCAGGGGAGACTCTCCCAACCCCTCCCACCCCTCAGCTTCTGTGCAAATTCTTTTTCTCTTCCTGTTCTAAAAGAAAAGAAGACCCTTCTCCATGCCGAGAGTCATTATTCCAGCTAGCATCAATTGTATTTCTTTTGCTCAAATTTTCAGCATCCACTTCACAGGGCCCTGTAAACTTATAATTCTGAATGAGACAGTCCAGCTAGCACAAAGGGGCACTGTCATAATGGAGGTGGTTACCGAACCACCATCATCAGCTAACAGGATCGATGTCCACCTCGTTCCCCAAGGATTTAAGAAGCGAGAAGCTTCGCCGAGGGCAAAGATCTTCTATATTTCTAGTGCCAGAACATGGAACCTAATAATCATCTTCATTTTTTTTTCTGAATGGTGAATGGATTCCTGGGAGTTCACGGCAGTATGTTTTCAGGGGAGCAGACCACAGTCACCTCTGCAGCCTCCCATGTCACAGCATGCGGAGCTTTAAAAGCAGTGTACACACATTCACGCAGCTGGGATTCTAGGCGTTCTGCGTGGCACTGTAGAGACCTCAGTGCTGGTCTAGGCTCTGATTGTCATTAGGTTCCTGACTTGGAGAGGCCATCTCTCCAGCTCTACTCAATTTTGTCATCTATGAAATGGAAGCAGCATTTCACAGAACAAGTGAGGTTCAAATGTGATTATGTATTTGCGATACACGGAGCAGTCAGGTGAGCTATTCACATGCCAGAGGTTCTTTCATATGCCACAAAGGCAGCTGGCACAGTACCCATGAGAACCCACTGAACCTTAGCCGTGGGCCACGTTTCACTTATGGACTGTGACTTTTGTTCAGTTGAAGGCTGCGGTTGTTCCCTGCTGTTTGTGTGTTTTCTTTGTTACAGCATGCTAATTTTCTGTACATGTGCTGTGTTCTCAAAGAAAAACAAAAAAATTCGAAAGGAAAAAGGAATAAGGGTTACCCTGGGGCTCCACTTGCAGCATCTTAACAGCTTTCATCTTAAAACCCTATATTTTCTAATGCTTTGACAATTAAAAAGGGCCTCAAAAATGTCACGAAATTGTATGAGGGCTTTACAATGACAACTGTAAGAGGATCATTATTTTTGCCACTCTTTGAAAGCATCTTATAAGGACACAAATTTCATTTTTGACTCACGTTCAACTTGTGATTCACTGTGGCTCCCACGATGGCACTTGGAGCCAAGCATTCTGATCATGACATGTGGCTGAGCCCTCTTCTGAAATTTAATACCTTACAGTTTCACTGGATTTTACTTAACATTTGCAATCACTCATCCTACTTGCCGAGGATATAATTAGCTCTAATCTTATAGTCTGAGATCATGATTCCCTTTGGATTTCAGGATCATCTACACATCCAATGAATACCTTATTATTCCCTGGTTCCTGTCACTGGTGAAGTCGTGCAGAGACTCAGGTAGATGTATTTAATTTACCCATGATGCTAAACACAGGATTCCATTTTCAATGTAATTCACGGTGACATACCACAGCGCTTCTGAGACACATTCCTCCTTCATTCCTAGACCTCGGACTGTCTGCGTCACATGCTCTGCTCTGCACACAAAAAATTTAGGAAGGGTGAGTCACGAACCTTTTCTCCAGATGCTTACGGTTCAGTGAGCGGCAGCTGATAAACACCGAGGAAGGACTCAGCATGCGATACCCATGTGCTACGACGTCAGAGGAAGTGACCAACTGCACAACTCACAGTCCGTTCTGGAGAACTGGGCATGTGACTGGCGCTGGCATCTGAGGGGCGGGAAAGTGTGTTTCTGCTTCTCTACATGCAGGGCCACCATCCCATGTCCACAGCTTACAAAGAAGATGGGAAAAGACCAAGCGCTTTGCAACTTGAATGCATCCCAGAACAAGGGTAAAACAGAGGAATACAGAAAATCCAGCAGCCAATGATGTATTCAACAATTTAAAATCCCAGGCATCTTATTAAAAATATTCTTAGACATGTAAACAGGTAGAAACACAATCTATAATGTGAAGAAAATCGACCATTATCAAGAGACCTCATCATGACGCAGATAATATCATTGGTAGGTGAGGATCTCCAAAGGCCTCCCTCACATACTCTGCATTCAAGAAAGAAAAGGAAAGCAGGAACATGATAAAAAAATCATGCAAAACACCAAAATAGCCATGTCAAACAGAGATGAAATATGGGATATCTGGAAATGAAAACTATTCTATATGAAATTAATAGCGTATTTTAAACTGCAGATGAAAAGATGAGAGGAGACTTCTAGCTATCTAAATGGAGGCTGTTAGCTATCTAAATGAAAACCAGAGGAAGAAAGAGTGGGTGAAGAGAAGGGGTGATCGATTCAGAAGGAGGAGAGAGGCGTGAGGGGGAAGAGGGAGCAGACACAACTCCAAGTCTGATGAAAAGAAAGCCCATAGGTCCCAGGAGGTTGACAAAGCTTGTCAAGGACAGGGACTCTAAGAAAACTAGACCAATAAACATCATAGCCAAACTGCTTAAACCCAGTGACAGAGGCCAAATCCTAAAAGCAGCCTGAGATAAAACACAAATTCAATAGAGAGAGTGATGGTGGGAACCCCAGTTGGCTCCTGGGAAGATGCTGCAAATCACGTGTAAGGAGAGGGACACTTAAAAGTCACTCAAAGGAAAAACAGACAGCAACCTAGAATTCAGAGCCAGAGGTAACATCTTGCAAAGATGAAGGCGGAATAAGAGGAGAGGTGGTCTTGGAGGAGAGGAGATCGGGTAAGAGATGTATAAGGTAGGCAGTGAGTTTGGGGGACAAGATGGGGAAGTGAGACTGAGAGGAGAGGGCAGGGACAGCAGGGCTCTCTGGGAGGCAAGTCGGTGGCAGATCAGAGGCTCTTGAGTGCCATGTTATGATAAAGAAGCAAGTTTTCAGGCAAAGTGGGGGTTTCAGTGACAATTTGAAAACGGGATGATACAACACAATGTTTTAGAAAACTTGCTTCTCAATGAAGAATGGAAAACCCATCGATGAGGCAAATTTTGGATAGAGGGACAGTTATAAAATTATTTTAAATGACAGCATTTCATGTAAATATGTCAAAAGACTTTAAAGGGCACATCTTAGAAGCTGGTTATAAATGATTCAACTAATCCTGTCTTGGGACTTTCAAAACACAACGTCTCACTCTTGCATTAATTTAGCCCTCAAAATTCTATTTTGGTAGAAAGAGCAGAGGGTGCTCTCATTTGCTCTATTACTTTCTGGTTGTGTAAAAATGAGATGACCACGTGATATGGCTTTTGAAATCTCTTAATTTTACAGTTTCTTTCAAAACACATTTAAAGTAGAAGTCTGACTATTTCTGTGAACTATTTTTTATATTTTTTTATTAGTGCACTATAGTTTTACATAATTTTGGGATTAGTTGTCACATTATTCCTAGATGCACACAATTCAGCAACACAATTTGTTCAATACTGTGAACTGTTTCTATACACACACTGAAGAGCAAATTCTGATTCTAAACGGACGCAGTGAACACGGTTTCATCTTGAACAATAAGAAGGCTGGAGAGTCCTGAGGATGAATTCTCCCGTGCCTTTTGCTCTGTGGTTCCCTGGCACAGCAAAGGCCCTTTATTTCTATTGCTCTGGCTCTTTCTTTTCTTTTTGAAAAGGAGTTTGGTCACCCATGCTCATCCTCCCTTCTACTTTGATAATAAAATGAAATCCTAGGTAAAAATCAAAGCAATACTGTATTAAGGCGCTTTCTACAAAGTGACACGCTTTTGATAGAGGTATTCAGTACAGGTGCATAGCGTGGATTCTAAGGCATGAGCTTCCTCTCTGCGGAACTTGTAGACCTGACGAGAGTGGTTGTCTTCTGACTGTGCCTCACCCTCTTTTAGGACCTGAGCACAGTGCCTTTTAATAAATCTGACTGTGTGATTCCAAACACTGTAGATAAACCTATGAATTTAAGTGTGCAGTCCTGATTATGGGACAGTCCACACTGCAGGCTCCCTGCCTGAGGAAAGATGGCACAGGGCTTGCGTTCCTGGGCAGATGGTTCTGTGCAGCCAGGTGCAGAAGGCTCAGGAGTCACACCACCTTCTGAACATCATTCTTAGGAACTCCAAGCTCTGGTACATGATCATCTATGGAATAAACCTGTAACCTTGCTGAAATTCATCCGTAGCTGTGAAAAACACAAGAGGCTCTGTAAACAGAAGAGTTTTCTTAAAAGAAAAATCATAGAACTCAAAGATAAAAAGTATTTGTTCCTTTGAAAAAATTGCCTTTAATAGACAAGCCAGTTTTAGAAAACATGAACAGCGAGACATTTAACAATCTCAGGTAACTAAAAAATTATGAAGCACGAAGTCAAATCCTAAAATGCTGAGCAGATTTGGAATTATTTGTATGTGTGTATTTATATCTTCATATTCCAATAAGCAATTGCCAATGATTTCCATGTAAATGTGTGGCTTCTCCTAATACAGCATTGTGATCAGTACAGGCCACCTTCTCTGCTGTGACAGGGAGCGGGCAGGGGTGGGAAGGGGGCTCGTGACCCAGTACTTGTTGGGATTACCAGACACAATGCAGAAGCTGCTTGGGAAGAACGGGGAATAACTGAATTCTGCAAAGTAACTTGGATTTCTTAACCACGCATAAGGTGTTTGCCGTTGACTGATGGTGTCTAACCTAGAGTCACTCAGGAAAAGTGAGCTGCATTTAAACTTCTTCACACTACAGGATTAAGCTCTGAAGTTACAGGTGCTACTTAGGGTGCTGGTCCTATCTGTTTTACAAGGTGGGCTAACAGAATGCTGATGTTCAATATTCATCACCAATTTTTTTTTGTTTTAAAGAAAGAGAGGGACAGAGTGTGTGTGTGTGTGTGTGTGTGTGTGAGAGAGAGAGAGAGAGAGAGAATTTTATTTAGTTTTTCATGTGGCTTTCTTTGCTCCGATACTTTGCTGTGAACGTGATACTGGGGTTCAAATTCATGTTTTTGTGCATCCCAGGCAAGTGCTGTAACCACTGAGCCACCACTCCAGCCCAATACTCATTACTAAATGTTTATTGGGCGTTAGAGGAGGAGGCATGGGTTTAAAATGGGTTGCTCATTGAATTTCTACTTGACACGGCCACTGACAACCACATAAAAATGCTTTTGCAACCTACCTTTCAAGCATTTTTAGTAGGCATATTTTCCCTATAGTTATCTTAAAATGGATTGCATATGCTGAACGGAGGTATAATATACATTTACGAAGAAGATGGATAGAAGTAAACAGTTCATCTTTCAGTATCTCCTTCCTTAAATTAGTAATGAATTAAAGTGTGTGGTAAACATCAATTTGAAACTATTTCATGGATAGGGAAGATTAAAATCTGCAATTATACCCCAAACTCTTACGCCTTTGCCTTGAAAGTCTTAAACTCCTTTATAAATAATATTCACAGCATCATTTCTTGTTTAAGAGGAAAAAAATGGTACTTTTCTTGTCAAATAACAAATATGAGACCTGTGGCCTATTTTGGATTCCACTGAATAGATTGTGCATAATTACAAAATTGCAAAGATTATAAGTCACTTGTCTAGTGCTTAAAATCCCAAATGATAACCTACATCTCAGAATTCCTTCATAAATGAAATATAAACAGCCTAAAAAATTCATCTCACTTTTAAAGGTTATTATGCAAAACTATGTAAAATTATCATGCGGAAATACTACATAAGGAATTCAGGAACGAACAAGATGAGAAGGTACAACATTGAGGAAGGACAGTAGTTTGCCTGGCTGCCAACTTTGGGTATCAAAACGTCACTGCATTCAGTTCTCCTGTAACCCAACACTTCACGCAGACAACAGGTTGGCTTTTCCTCCCACCAGTTCTTGTTCTGATAGAAGCCGGCTCATTCTCTCAGAGCCCCCTCACTGCTTGTCATTTTTTCAGCAAGAATTATATTTCTCTTCCTTCGTAGACATTGGCTACGGGAACGACAGCGTCCAGTACATGCGAGCCTTTGAGGGCTGCGTGTTTTCTGCTATGAACACTGACTAGTCCCTTCTTGAAATAAACTAAGAGGTGTGCTTCATAAATACCAAAGCAATTATGTTATCCCCAGGGTTAGTTACAAAGGATACCAATGTGTTTGTATATCATTTATGAGCTGTAATTATTATGCAATGGGTACTTCCCATCGTGGTGGCTTTTGACATCTGTCTAGTCCCTCAGTCTAGTGCAGACTTCTGAATGTCCTGAGTCTACACACTCATGTGAGCCTGAGCCACAGTGGATCCAAATGCACTTGAGAAAGTCAAGTGAACTCCAGGCCTTCTCAACGTCTACACAGAACCGGACGCACTGGAGAAAGTCAAGTGAACTCCAGGCCTTCTCAACGTCTGCACAACAGAAAGACATATATCCCTGCTGGGCAAGGGCTAGGAAAATACAGAATTTGTTGTTTTCAGTTTTGAATGGTCCCAACTTTCCAAAGTGGGTTTCTGAACTGAAGTTCACACACAACTTCTGGATCTATTTGGTTCAGTAGGGAATATAATAATCTAAATAAGTACAAAATTTCATCCTGGATGAGTATAAGTTTTCAGCTTTAAAACCTTCCAATTTTAGAGAAACCTTATACAATATGCTGCAAACTTCCCTGAGGAATGAGGACCAGGACTGTGACCCACTTCTTTTGGCTGGGAATCAACTGCTTCAGGGACTACCCAGCCCGCTGGCCCTCTCAGTACAACTTCCCGGTCCCAGACTGTCATGGCTTGGAGCTTCTTTCTGATTTTCAAATGAATGATTGGTACATTTTTTCTGTTCCTTTTCTTTGTTGACCTCTGTGGTGAACTAGCAACAATCTCGTGCTGTCCTTTCTCTGTGGTGAACTGGCAAACCAGGCAGCATCGTAGAACTGAATGTTAAGGACAAATAATCTCCGAGGAGGGCCTGAAAGGTTTCCATTTTTGGCATAAAAATAAGAAACTTTTTTTGCTTGGAACTACTAAGGCCTAGGTAAGTGAGGTGTTCAGAGAAGTCACTTCCTGAGAAACGAGGCTTTATTGTGTTAATGAAACAAAACACAGTGGTTTACAAAATTCAGCTGGAGGCTGCCTGACAGACTTCAGGTCACTAAAACCTTTCAAAATGTTCATCACAACATCCCCGGTTTTGGGCAGATTTTCTTTAAAAACCAGGACAGCATCCCCTGGAAACTTTGTCTTGGGTGATAGAAGAACTGATTGGGGCATGGCTTGGATTCTGTGTTGAGAGAACAAAGAAAAGATAAATCTCATTCGCATTAAAAAGAATCCTACCTCTATAAAATAGGAAAGCTCGTGTAAGCCTTGAAGGAACAGAAAAGTCCCTTAATCCAATGCATAATCCTGTTAAGACAGGACAGGACAGCCTTGGAGCTGTACATTTAAAATTCATTAAGGATCTTAGCAGGAGAATTAGAAAATTATGAAAAAAAAAAGTCCTGCCTTCTGTCTTCTGTCTCTTTCAGCCTCGGAGGACCATCCTGTAATGTGCGGGTCTGAAGTGTTTTCTTCCTCAGTTTCTGTAGGGAAAGGTTGATCCCTGGAGCACGACCCCCCTGGAACATAGGCGGGTCCTCCCTGTGCTGGGGTGGCTCTGTTGGGCACACCAGTGTGTGCCTGGACTGTCTCTGCATGACTTAAAAACATGCACCTTCAGAATACCAAAGTGGGGACGGTCTGGATCTTTTCCCAGCTTCCCAACAGAGTGATTCTTTGCCTTACTCGCTTGTCCCAGGTACTGTAGGACATCCAGAGATCCTGGCCTCTGTCCTGGGTCATGCCCTCATATATTCTCCAATGCCTCCCAGTGCAATATGGTTTTAGCAGGAGCTGTGCTACACAGCCTTGAATACGATCACGTGGGTGGAAATCCCACTAGAGGGCTACCGACGTTTAGGCCCTAAATGATTTATTCAGGCGGAATGCATTTTACAACCGTGGGAAACAGAGGCAGCCCCTCTGACCTGGCTCTCATGTCTGAAGGGTATCTGACCACATGATCTGAGCATATCTAATGCTTGGGGATAGGTCTGTAATGGCCTCTACGTCAGAAGCTCCAGTGGAGCAAGGTCCTGGTCCCTCTTGTTTGCTACCACGATCATAGTGCCAAGCATAGTATTAGGAATAAGTAAATACTGAAGAAACACACAAGTCTGTGAATGAACACGGTAGAGCTGATATCTACCATTCAAGATACATGCCGTCAAGCAGCCATGGAGTCTGTCACTCACCAGGAAGTTCAGAAGCTCAACAGAGGAAATCACCTACTTGTATTGAGCACTTTTCTTACTATGTCAAAAAGGGTCTTTAAAAAATTCTCTTGGGAAATATTCACTGTTGTCTTTACAGTAACTGTGGTCATTTGTAGATGATGTCTTCATAATTTACGGCTTGCTTATCTAACCTAGAACTCAACCAAGGCCACCCTCACGTCCATACTTTGCATTTATTAACTCATTTGAAAAAACACAAGGACCTGCTATCTATGTCTATCTCTAGTTATAACCACAGCTGCAGCCACAGTTCTACCTCATCTTTCTAGATCCCGTGCTGGGCCCTAGTGAACAAGGCAGGCATGGTGTTTCATGTTTTTGACCTGAAGTCATGCCAGGTGCTAATTTCCTTGGAAGGGATTCAGAAGCTTATTTTGGTGGGTTTCAGAGAGCACCCTGTGTGGTCTCGAGCTTGGATGTGATGCCAAGGCTCATGTACTAAAGGCCCGGCCACCAGCCAGTGGAGCTCTTGGGAGGCAGGGCTGACAGCAGGAAGCCAGGGCACTGGAGCTGTGCCCTGGGAGGGGGTGTTGGGACCTTGGTCCCTCCCTGTCTCTCTCTTTGCTTCCCAGACGCCACAACGAGCTGATCTCTCCACCATGTTCACCCCACCAGGATGCGCAGCCTTGTCACAGGCCCCAAAGGCAACAGGGCCAATTAACCTTGAACTGAAACCTGCAGAACTGTGAGCCAATCCCTCCTCCTTAAAAGTTGGTGATCTCTTCTGTCACAGGGACAGAAAGTTGACTAACGGACAAACATTATTACAGTCCTATGCATGGTGGCTCAGGCCTCTGTAGTCTTATTCTCTACCCCAGGCAAATTTATCGAAGTGGTTCATTCAAACAAATACTGTGCTGGCTGAAGGTGAAATCAGAACACCGTGTACCTCCTTATGGACAAATATGGATAGAAAATATATACACCTCAAGCCTCACACTGTTGACCAAGATTCGAAGAGGCAAATCCTCAGCCATGACCCTCTTTGATTTCTGATGTGAATCCCACAACAGCTGAAAGTGAGTGAAAAGTTATTGAAAACAATATAATTGTTACACTAAATAGACATATTTCCATGCTTAGGAATTTGTGGGCTTTCCATATTAGGAAAACTGGCATCATTAAATTATTGTTTTTAAAAACATTGGAATGGATGAATTTGGCACTTGTCACAATCTGACTTAACATTGTTCCCATTTGAAAATGGAAAACAAATAACAAATGCACACGGCACTTAGCCTGTGGTTTTTGCAGGTGACTTTTCATTTGGGAAGATGTCTATGCTAGGTGGCATTTTGTCCACAAGTCAGTGTCATCTAATTCTGTAATTCTGAGAACTGGAAGGCATCTCGCAAACTGCTTATTCCCACGTCCCTGTTCAATAAAAGGAAAACCACAAAACCATAAACAGTAATCAGGCCTGGTGCACACACTCCGAGAGCAGGCCGTTTCCGTAAGACCTGAGCACTCTGTGACAGTCCCTCTTAGCAGCTCAAAAAAAAGTCCTCTTGTTCCCAGGACTGGAGGAGCGGCTGAGCCTGTGGCTGGCTAGGGACAGTCTTCTCCCTCTTTCCCCTGCATCTGGTAGTGGCTTTGGGATTGCTTCTTCCCGAGTGCACTCTGAGGGGACCTGGCTGGTGCCACCCCCATGCCTGGCCTGAGTCTCCTGCTCTGGGGCCTCTGTAGCCCTTGGTTTTCCCATGTGCTGGGATGATGCTAACCAGGGACCTTGCAAACGACCTCAAGAAGCCAGTCTCTATTCCCGGTGTGCCCCTTGTGTGCGTGAGTGAGACAGAAGCTTCTCTGTACCTAGGGCCACTGCACGATGTGGGATTCTTTGGTGGAGCTGCCCAGTGTTCCTATCTACCCAGTCCTGACCGATGTACTCCTGCAAAATTCTATTTTTTTAAGAGAGAGGGACAGTGAGAGAGAAAGAGAGAATCAGTTTTATTCAGTTTCTCATCTGGTCTTCGTTGCTCCAACACTTAGTTGTGTAAGTGATGCTGGGGTTTGAACTCACATCCTTGTGCACCGTAACCACTGAGCCACCACTGCTCCAGCCCCCTGGCAAAATTCTATTTTGTGTCATTATCTTTAAAACAATGTCAATATCATTTTAGCTTCTTGTCTTCAAATGCTTAATCTGTTTCACACTCAACGTTAAGCGCTTTACTGGAACTGTATTATTTGTTCACCAAAAATCCTATGAAGTAGATCCTACTGTCCCTGTTTTACAGAGAAAGAAACAGAACAACTTGAATCTGAGAGGGGAACTGAGTCTGTCTGACTCAGTGCCAAGGATCTTTGTTCTGAACTGATAGTTCTTTGTTTCTCTGGACTTACGTTAGCCACTATTAGCAGTAGCCCAGAGGCCCAGTATCTCAAGAAATGGAGTAAAAACATCTTTTTTTTTTTTAAGAGAGAGAGAAGGACAGAGAGAAAGAGAGAGAGAGTCAATTTTATGTAGCTTTTCATGAGGTTTTTGTTGCTCTGACACTTAGTTGTATATGTGGAGCTGGGGTGCAAACCTGGGTCCTTGCACATGCCAGGCAAGAACCATAACCGCTGAGCCACC
Organism: Aplodontia rufa; assembly: GCA_004027875.1. NCBI lineage: Eukaryota > Metazoa > Chordata > Mammalia > Rodentia > Aplodontiidae > Aplodontia > Aplodontia rufa. Next base: position 160,406 of record PVKS010000508.1, read on the forward strand.
GCTCCAGCGTGGAGTAAAAACATCTTAATAAAAACAATCTCAACAATATGGATTTCATTTAGATGACTGGTATCCACTTGCTTTCATCCAATCCGAGATGACTGATGCAAACTGAAGATTTACATCGCGAACACTGAACTGCAGATACTTCCTGGGTGGTTGGCATCTGTAGACCCAAAGCCTGGCCCTTATTTTCCCTCACACAAGGAATGCATATGAGGAAAGACAGTGACTAGCACTTCAATGAACGCCTCTTCATGGAATGATCAAGATGTTCCATACATCTTCATGCGAGTGGCAAACCCCAAAACAGTCCCTGTATACCTTGTCAAGGATACGAAAGGGTCTATCAGGAGGTAACTGGGAAGAATGCTTTTGGATGGCAGCAACGTAAATTCCTTGGTTAACAAGTCCTTACGTGAAAATGGAATTTTAAGATTGAATAATGGAGCAACATAAGTTGTCAAGAAAGAAACAACCAAACACATTGGAAAGCACATTGGAGTTCAGTTGCGTGTTGCGGGAGACTTCCTGTTCCTTCATGGTAGTTCCTGGATGGGTTTCCCCCGTTTCCCATTCTGGCCTTTCAGGTACGTTCTTCCAAGTGCTTTCTCATCTCTCTGTGTATAATTTTTCTATTTAGCATCCTGCACGCTTACCAAACCTTTTGCCAGCTGGCCCTCAACTACCTGTGTGCTCCAGTGCTGAGTTCCAAGTATAAAGATGAAGTTCCCCACAGATCAGAACAGTGGAAACGGGTGCTCTTGAGAGTGTGGGAAGGGGACGTGCCCCGGATCAGGTGATAAGGCAAAATTTAATGTGAAAGGACAACTACCATACCCATTCACCAGAAGTCAGTCTATGAATGATTAGGTCCTAAACAGCAGCCATTGGCTATTGTAAATGCTTAAGAGACTCAATAGAGTGGTTTTACTCTGTGACATTCTTACAGCTCCTTGTGACTCAAGTGTCTTCTGTGTGGCCTCTTGACTTGTTCAATAGCTACACAGACAAGCACAAGTTGAGGTCACAATGTCTTCCTAAGTTTCATTTACAACAGAATCCAAACGCATTGTTCTGGTTAGAGATTAAATTTGTAAGAATGGGTTTCCAGCACCAGGAGCTGAAAGGCTCACACCACAGGCAGCGGTGGAAACTTCTCGCACAGCACTTCAGTGTCAAGTGACGATGAAGACACTTCTGTATCCTCCCTCAGGCTTCTCTAGGACACTGCAGCCGAGCACAGCGCTCTGAAGAAGAGGAGCAACAGCGAAAGATTCCACTGAGTTTGCCATTGCAGTGCTATCAAGGGTCAACAGGTAAAGTCTGATGCGGGCAACATGCCTCTTTCTCCACCAAGCAGCCTTTAAGTTTTACTAAAAGAGGAAGCAAACTTTTATTTTTTTCAAATTAAGGAGTTGAGTTGTTGTACAATCATAAATGTGTATAAAGTAACAATACAATATGCATTTGATTTGAAACCATAGTTACCCCCACATCGCCCACACCCCAGTCTCTTGATTCTTCTATATTATGCCCCTAGAACAGATATAAACACACACACACACACACACACACACACACACACACGTGCGCACATGGTCATGAAGTTTCTAAAACTGAATGATTGCATATGTATTATTTGACTTCTGGGGGGGGAGATTATGCTTCATTGTTGATTGTCTTCCTAGATCCCTCCCTGTCTTCCCTCCCTCTCCCCTCCTCCTGCCTCCCCCGCCACATGTCTATGGTTCCCCTAGATTATGTGTTGCTATGGCTTTGCTGGATCTAATGCATGAGTTTGGCTATCTTTCACCCAAGCTTGGGTTTTGCTCCAGCCTCCACAAATGAGGGAAAATATTCAACCCTTGACTCTCTGGGTTTGGCTAACTTTGCTCAGCATGATTTCTTCCATTGCCATCCATTTACCTTCAAAGGCTGCAATATCGCAAACTTTTTTTTTTTTGTAAAGAAAGAGAGAATCAATTTTAGTTTTTCATGTGGCTTTTGTTGCTCTGAGACTCCGTTGTGTACATGGTGTTGGGGTTTGAACCCACGTCCTCACGCATGCCAGGCAAGGGCTGCAACTGCTGAGCCACCGCTCTAGTCCCTTACAAACTTTTTTTAACGAAGAAAAATAAATATGTACTTGGCCTTGTGAACTGGTGAGAAACAGTCTCCACAGTGCTCAGTAACCACATGGCTCAGACCTTAGGTTTTCTTGACCTGCCAGAATGAGAACCCTTGTCACTGAATGTCTGGACGCAGGGGTGCTCAAGTCCATACCCGTTTTCAGAGAGAAAAATCTTTCACAGAGCCACCAGCATAGTGCTGATGATCCACAGAAAAAATTTTCCCTCAATAAAGCTGCAGGCACAAAGTGAAGGTCAAGTTATCTCAGCCCTGCACAAATCTAGACAAACTTTTAAAATAGAAAGCACTCTAGAATTTGCGTAAACCTCCTTCGTCTTCTTCAAATTACTCTGTTTAAATGAAGTTGGTGTTTAAAAGCTAATTATATTTACCATATGAATTAAGCTCATCCATTTTGGACTAATCACATATTCCCTGGTCCATTCCCCTTCCTTTCTAACATTGAGGTAACAATGAAACAAGATATATGCAAATTGATTCTAGTTCACAATTTCAGAGTCGGGATTTTTCTAACCTCGAAATTGACTTCTGCACAAAATTTGGTATTTAGCTGTCCAGAAATTTCATTAACAGAAGCACACAATCAAACACAGACAGGTTCTATGTTAATTCTTTTCTAGAATAAGAGCTGAGCAAAGCCCAAGATGGGGTAGGGCTGTGAGGGGGACTGAGCAGGCTGAGAATGAGCCAGGGAGTACAAACAGCCCTGTCCTCATCATGAGAGCTGTTTGGAATAACTGATGTTTAGGAATCCAAAATAAAACCAAGAAATGAGGAATCTGGCTCTCAAAATGAGAACTAATTGCAAAAAGCAATTAATACCAACACATTTTCAATTAGTGCAGATGATGGGTAAGGACTGTTCCCTTGTTTTGGTAATCCAATGTAACTCAGCAAAACACAAAGGCCTGTGAAAATTATAAAATCTTTTCCTTAGTCCTGTTTTCATTTTACTCTTATTTTCTCCTTAAAATATTAACATTTCTAATAGATAAAAAGCATTAATCTACATAAAAACTCAAGCCATGTTATTAATAATACCCATTTAAAATGCTGAGCAAACCACACATCCAAGGCAAGAATTCTGTGCTCTATATTTTCTCAAATTACCCCCAGCAAGTGGCCAGAGGAGAGGATTTCATTAAGAAAGACGCGACAACTCAACTCCTTGATAAAAAAGAAAAGGAAACTAACATAGGAATAAAAAGAAAGAAAGACGAGCAAGAATGGTTTTAATGAGGGAATAAGATAAGCGGCCACTGCATTTCTGAATCAGGATCCCTGAGAACCTTGTCTTTGTTTTGCTCTTTTCGCAATATTAGAGATGGAACCCAGGTCCTCACGCATGCAAGGCAAATGCTCTACCACTGAACTGTGCCCCTAGTCTGGAAGCTTAAAAAAAATCATGAAGGGAGTTCTCTGCATCTCAACTACTCTTTGAGTACTTCGGACACACATCTTTGGTTGAACGCAGAGCAAACAAGCTGAATGCAAGTCCAAAAAGGCAGGGATTTTTGTTTATGTTGCTTACTGACCCCTAACCAGCTCCCAGGACTATGCCTGCCAGACAGTAGGTGCTCAGTAAACATCAGCACAATGAACGATATTTACTGATTCCCTTAATAATTCCCTGGTATTATTTCCAGGAATCAGTCCACTTAAATATGGGAAAAGTCAAATAATTTCTATTTTTGCATGATATAAGAGGGTTTTTCTTTCAGCTTTTACAATAATTCACTAAATTTACCCAAACAGCTTTTCAATGGATTGAGATATTTAGAGGGAAGAAGACAAATCTTTAGTAAGGTTTTTAAGTCTGGGAATACAAACAGAGCAGAGTCTCCTTAAAATTTTTTATTTTGAATACTTCAGATTTAGCTGAAGATCTGGAACCAGGATGAAACACTCAAAAAGGAAGACAGTTGATATTTGTGAGTAAGATGGATAAATCTCTGTAGGAGCACTTAAGACTTTCTATGAGAAACACCATTAACAGAACCCTCATCCTACGCCTATTGTGCTTCATACACCAAACATGATTTCTCATAGCAGAACAATCAGGTGAAAGAGAAGCAACCACCACTTTGGGTAGGATGTGTTTGTCATTAAGCAAGTTATTTACTCTCTGAGCCTCAATTTAGTCAATTGTGACATCACACCTCTATCACAGAGGTCTAAAGATTAAATGAAAAAATCATGCGAAAGTACCGGTTCCAGAACAGGTGTGCAGGAAACACGGCTGTACACGTGGTCTCTATCAAATGAGCTTGTGTTTCATCGCAGAGTTACCTTCAGCAAGCATCTCTGAATACAGCTGCTTGGCTCTGTGGCTCCTGTTTGGGGAAAATCCTCTGCAGTTTATCAATAGTGAACTGCTAAAGTTTGATCAGTACTGTGTGGGTAATCTTACTGGGAGACAGGGACACAGGAGGCAGCTCTGGATGGACGCCATCTTTCTTCTCCATAAATCAAGTGGGATTTCAATAAGTACACCACGTAGGCCACTTCCTCTAAGAATCAAGTGAAATGAGCAGTTACCTGACCCTTATCACCCAGCCCTGTGTCTGAAGATGTGATATTTACAATGCACTCACAGTGAAAAGACGTTGATAAAGGAGAGTTGTCAAGATAAGAAAGGCCTTGAGGATAAAGAAGTCACTTCTACCATATTATGCTCTAGCAAAAATTCTAAGAAATGAAATAGGAAACAGGTCTCTATTGAGCCTTTTGGAATTGTTTTTCTTTCTGCATAAAAACTATAGATATATATGTGTGTGTGTGTATGCATATATATGTGTATGTATGTGTATATATGTATATATGTGTGTATGTATATGTATAAAAATACATGTGTATGTATATGTATATATGTGTGTATGCATACGAGCATGTATAGTGCATATATGTGTATGTATATGAGCATGCATATGTGTATATGTGCATGTATATGCATATATGTGTATGTATATGTATATATGTGCATGTATGTACATATGTGCACATTTACATGCACATATGTGCATGTATATGTACATATAGTGTATGCATGTGTATATATGTGTATACATCTGTATGTTTATGTATATATGCACATGTATATGCATATATGTGTATATATGTATATGTATAAATGTATATATGTGTGTATATGTATATATGTATGTATATATGTGTGTATGCATATATGCATATGTATATGTATATGTGTGTATGTATATGTATATATGTGTGTGCATATGTGTGTATGTATATGTGTATATATGTACATGTGTTCATGTATATGTATATATGTATATACATGTTTATACGTGTGGATGTGTATGTATAGATGCGTGTATGTATATGTGTGTGTATGTATATGTGTGTATATATACGTATAAATGTATGTATATGTATATATGTGTATGTATATGTATATATGCGTGTATGTATATTTATATGTGTATGTATATGTATATATGTATGCATATATGTATATGTGTATGCACATATGTGTGCATGTATATATGCATATGTACATATGGGTATATGTATATATGTGTGTATATGCATATATGTGTATGTATATGTATATAGGTGTATGTACATATGCATATGTATATGTACATATATGTGTACATATATGTGTATGTATATGTATATACATGTGTGTATGTAGATGTATATACATGTGTATGTATATGTATATATATGTGTGTGTATATATGTATATATGTGTGTATGTATGCATGTGTGTATATATGTACATATGTGTATGTATATATGTGTATGTATATACGTGTGTATGTATATGTGTATATATGTATGTATATGTATATATGTGTACATGTGTACATGTACATGTATATGTATATATGTGTATGTATATATGTACATGTGTTCATGTATATGTGTGTATGTATATATGTGTGTATATACATGTATATATAGTGTATATATATGTGTGTGTAGTATATGTGTGTACAAATGTGTATGTATATGTATGTGTGCATGCATATGTATATATGTGTGCATGTATATGTATATATAGTGTAAGTATATATATGTGTGTGTATGTATATGCGTGTATATATGTATATATGTGTGTATGTATATGTATACATAGTGTATGTAAATATTTGTGTATGTGTGTGTATATGTATATACATATGCATGTACATGCACATATGTGTGTATATATGTGCATATATGTATATACATATGCATGTATATGCACATGTGTGTATATATGCATATACATATATGTATATGCGTATATGTGTATGTATGTGTATGTATATATGTGTGTATGTATACATGTGTATAAATGTGTATGTATATGTATATATGTGTGTGTACATGTGTGTATGCATATGTATGTGTATGTATATGTATATATAGTGTATGTATATATATGTGTGTGTATGTATATGCATGTATATATGTATATGTGTATGTATATGTATATATAGTGTATGTATATATTTGTGTGTGTATGTATATGTGCATATATATGTGTGTATGTATATGTATATATAGTGTATGTATATATTTGTGTGTATGTATGTTTGTATATATGTATGTATATGCATATATGTGTGTGTATGTATATGCATATGTATGTGTATGTATATATGTGTGTGTGTGTATGTATGTGCATTTGCATGTATATATGTGTATATATGTGTGTGTATGTATGTGTGTGTATGTATATATGTGTGTGTATGTATATATATGTGTGTATGTATATGTATATGTATGTGTATGTATACATATGTGCATGTGTATATATGTGTGTGTATATATGTGTGTATGTATATGTGTATATGTGTGTATATATGTGTGTGTATGTATATGAGTGTGTATATATATATGTGTGTGTATGTATATATGTGCGTGTATGTATGACTGTGTATATATATGTGTGTGTATGTATATATGTGTGTGTGTATATGTGTGTATGTATATATGTGTGTATGTATACATATATGTATGTGTATGTATATATGTGTGTGTGTGCGCGTATATATATATATGTATGTGTATATATTTGGGCTTTTCATAGCACTTGACCTGAACATCGTGTCACTTTCAACCTTGTCAACAGCTAGTATATATGTGACTTAAGTCCTTCTCTTCAATTTAACCTTCTCTGTGCTCCCAGTTATTTTTCGTAATGATGCATCTTATCACTTCATGTGACTGTTAAAGACCTCCAGTGGCTCCCATCTGTTTGTAGAGCAAACACTGAACCGCTTAGCGCGCCACGCAGGGACGGCGGCAATCCGAGTCTGCGATCTGCACCCTGCAACCTTTCTTGCCCCTCCATGCTCCGCCCCAAGCCCTGCTCCTTGATGGCATGCCATTTCCTTCTTTGGGACCCAGCCCCATTGTCTCCTCTCTTCAGGGACAACTCCCCCAAAGCTCATCATTCTCTTTCCTTGCTGAGTTTTGACGTCTTGCCATTCTGTGGCTTATGACCTCCATAGGTACTGACAAGCCCACGTGTCTTTCAGGCATTCCTGATGTCCATGTCCATCTGTGTGTCTCCTGGACACCTCCCCTTCAAAACAGCTGCCTCTTTCAATCTGTCCCCTTGGCCTTCGCAGGCTCCGTAAATCTCCCCTTGCTGGCTGCCCTCCAGCCACGCTGCCTCCTCGCTCTCTCTCAAGCCATTCATGCCCCTGCCCCAAGACATTTGCTCCTGTGGTTTTCTCTGAACTTCCTCCACAGCTGTGGGCCTCTTCCTTAGTCCCCAGGTCATTGCTCAACTGTCCGCTCTTGGCAAGGCCTCCCTTGATCACCTGGCTCAAGTCCCCATGTGCCAACTCCCAGGTCACCACTCCATAGCACACGCCTCTCCCTCTCCTGCTTTTGCAACTTATATACTGTGCATTTTACTTGTTCTTGTTCTCTCACTAGCATGTGGACTCACTGATGGCAGGAACTAGGCCACTTTGCTCAGTACTGAAGCCGTAGGACTTAACATAGTGCCTGGGATACACAGCTTCTCCATCAACATGTGTTGGGATCAATTTTACCATTAAAACAAATGTTGCAGAAGAAGGGAGAAATTGAGTTATGAGTCTGAGCAGCCCCAACATGTCTAGAGTCTGATGTTTAAGAGCTTCGGTTGGGATCTGGTTCTAAATCACATGCACTGGATCTGTGAACCCCAATGTGGGTGGAATTCCAGTCTCATCCTCTCCCATGGGAAATGGGAGAATTCAGAGGCCTCATTTGGAGGCTCACGTGGGACACATGGCTAAAGTACCTGCTGGAGGCCTGGCTCATCTTAAGTGCTCAACTCGCAGCGGCTGCTACTACTGTCAGAGTCAGCTGCCAGGGCTCTTGAGAGCAGGACACCCCCGCTGAGATCACACCACCCAGTGCTCCGACTGTGCTAGTACTGAATAGGCGGCACACTTTCAGCAACTGGGAGTGAAAATTTGAGAAGTAACTGGCCTCACCCCAGGGAGCAGACGAATGTAGACAAGGCAGGACACCAATGACCTAACTTCAACAACAGCTGAAATACAATAAAAAGTAGTGATGGATGACAGTCACTGGCCACTTGTTGCTGATAGAAAAATTGTTTTCTTTCCCTACAACTTTAATTTGGTGTCAAATCACAAATACAATAAGCAGTAACATGAAGGAATCCTAATTACCCAAACAATTATTAAAATGTCCATTCAAATACAAGACTTTTTTTTTTCCTTACTGGTTTTACTTTGAGCTTCAAGTCATGAAATATTATGGGATACTGGCCATATCCTGAAATGACTTATCTTTCAATAAATTATAAAAATCGGTAGCTTTCTGAAAGAGTTTATTTGGTAAACAGGGTTTAGGCAGAGGAAGATATCGGTATGATGCAAGCCAGCAAAATCACTTTTTGATTAATTTTAACTATCACAGGGCTGTTGTTTCTGAATGATTCATTTTTCTTTCTTTTCTTTTCTTCAATTTTATTTAACTTTTCACATGGCTTTCATTGCTCTGACACTTTGTTGTGTAGGTGGTGCTAGGATTCAAACCCTCATCCTCATGCATGCCAGGCAAGTGCTGTAACCACTGAGCCACTGCTCCAGCCCCTGAATGATTCTTGATAGAGATTTAAAAACAACACCAGACTCTCATTTCCCTAGTTCTCATGAAATTGTTATTGCAACATGAAATTGTTATTATTCATACTTGGGATAGCCACCACTAACTAAAGGAATACAATAGAAGTTAGGGTGGCTGAGATAGAAGGCTCAAGCTCCCACCCATCTGCTGTTCCAGCCATCAGGGTGTCCACCTCCTCCCACCTTGAGTGGTGCTGGCCTCATGACTTGGCTTGCATTTGTGACTTCAGTAGCCTGCTGCTTGCGTCCTCACCACCCTGGATTGACCAGACCCATAAGCAATGTGTGTATCCTGATGTCCTGCCCCTAGAGAGGAGAATCAAACACCTGCAGAGGCTCCCTGAGCCGCCACGAATGCAAATGACACAGTCGTGGGCCCCCTGGCTGTAGCTACACCTCCACACCACTGTGGCCATGGGAGCAACCCCAGGCACAACCAGCAGAAGACCTGCCTGGCTGAGTCCAGCGTAAATTGCAGAAAAGGCAGCAGATGCAGGGCGATCATTTCAAATCACTGAAGTTCAGTGTGGTTTATCACAGAGTGATTGATAATTGTGACAGTCATTGTCAAATAATTTATGTATTCAATGACAAAAATATTTTCTAGCATAAATTTGTCTGTTTAGCATAAAATTTCCCTTGTATCAAGTTCATGCAGAGGCACAGGAACCGAGAAGGAAAAATAGATGAATGCAAACTGCAGGGATAAGGCAGGAACTGAAAGCATTCTGCATGGAACGGTGTGGGACGGCTGCAGGGATAAGGCAGGAACTGAAAGCATTCTGCATGGAACGGTGTGGGACGGCTCTGGCCGCTCCAAAGCGGCTGGGGAGAAGGGAGATGGAGGAGGAGGAAGGGTCAGGAATGTGTAGAAGCCAGAGCTATGGGGACGAGTGGAGGAGGCATTTTCTCACGTGGAGAGGGTTCAATGGCCAGGTGGAAGCCGTGGTGAGGGGCAAAATGAAGTCCAAGTCATTGACTAAAGCAGTCTTACTTTATTCTTCCTGTCCACCAGAACTCTATGACCTCAGCCCTTGTGAAGCCAAATACATCTTTTAATTATAATTTCATTTAAATATAGGACAGGTGTGTGTGAGAGACAGAGTCCAGCACCTGTGTGTGCAGCGTGGGTGTTTCTTGTAAACACCACCAACAACAGAAGAGGCTTGAAGTGATTGAATTGCATCAACCAGTGACGAAATTCCTTCCACTTCTTCATTCAAAGCCAAATGGTTTCCCCAAGTACGTCGAGGGCCGAAAGGGCTCAGGACATGCCACCCCAGCAGAAGGCCACCCTCTGACTTCTCACCTTCTCCCCTGAAGCAGGCTCAGAAAACAGAGAAAGGATTCCTGACACCCCCTGGAGTGGATCCTAAGACCCTCATGGGAGATGTGCTCACCCTAGACTTGGTGTTGAGGGACATCGTTATGTGCAGACACGGGTCCTGCGAGTTCCTCCCGGCTTCTCACCCTACCATCATCTCTTCACCCTCCAATCATGACTTCCTCATCCAACCTCAGCATCAGAGTACACTCGTCAACCTGTTTTGGGAGCTTCCTTTCTGCAGGTTCCCATGTGACATGAACCTCACATCATATTAATGTGGGTGCTTTTCTCTTATTAACCTGTCTTTCGTCATGGGGACCCCAGCCATGAACCTAGCAAAGGCAAGGGAAGACATTTATTCTCCCCTATAGACCCCACAGAATATGCTCAGAGAGCAGAGAAGAAAAACACGTGAACACATTGGGAAGAAAATTGCAGAAAGTTAAGAATAAGCTAGGGGAATATTTTTAAAAATAACAATAATTTATTTAACTAAATTTAGCTTTCCCCCTCACCTCCTTGCATGTTTATAAAAAACATCCTCAATGTTGACTTCCTTGGTAGCCAGCGGTGCTTCGGAGCAAGCCAGCACATCTTGTCAAACTCCACACTTCCAGCTTTGGAAATCAGCAAACAATAGGAAGGAAAAACGGCAATATTTTCCCCTCAAATCCTAGGCAGAGCCTTTCACAGTATTATTTTGAAGTGATTTCCAGTTGTTGTGGTGAAAGACAATAGTTTTCTTAACTCTAGTTTTAACCTCTAAAATTCTTGGACTAGAGAACATCCTATTCCATTGTATTATTCCAGGCCTGGCAGGAAGTGGAAGAATCGCGGGGCAGAAAGTGACCTTGCGGGAGACGCCCAAATGTCCACCAGGGGGCCCTCTCTTCTCTGCTATAACTGTCGCATCATGCTCCACCCCCGGGGAATATACCCCTTCTCCACTGCCCTCTGATTCCTAAGTTAGCACATTTATTCCGTTCATGCCCCATCCACACACCTCCCCCTGGCCACTCTCCAAGCCAGGTCCCTCACGTGCACCCCCTCAGCACGGGGACCAAGCGCAAAGTGAACTGGCTTCCCACGGGAAGCCCCCACCAGCCAGCACAGTGCCTTTAGGAAACAGTGGATTGCCCAAGCAAGTAGACACTAGGCCTTTGACATAATTTTCACTGCTTCCCCAGAGATGACTGGGACATGCCCTATTTTTCCAGCGGAATCTTTAAAACTATAAACAAAACTCCAGCATGTGACTCTAAAGGTCTTTTGGGTGTACACACTGTGCTGAATTCTTGGAAATAATACAAAGATGCAGCACTGTGGCTCTGATGGCTGCATCCCAGACCAGGTGGGGGACCTCAGTATCCACCACCGTCATTCCATACGAATCCTATAACATCTTACGTGCAAGGGGGCATTCTGCCTCAAGTCGATGCAATTCAGCTCCTAACTAAAGCTTTGACAGCCAGGCCACGTCGTGGGGAAAGATCGCTCTGGTTGGCTTTCATTGGTATGCTTGGGAAGAGCAAGGCTCTGGGCCTTTTTTTTTTCTTCTTCAACAAAAAGGGCAACACAAGTACAAGTCTTGAACTCCTATTAATAGTCCTTGCAAGCGCGGCGGCAGCAGCGCCTGGTGCCCGCCTGTTTTCAAGTGCTTCTGAAATGACAGGGAGCTTTCAAACAAAACCAGGCAGTGCATTTTTCCAATGCCGATGCATGCGGGTGCCGCTGTGCCCTGCCAAATGCCTAATATTGAAAAGCCCAACTGGGCACCTATTTGCTACAGTGTTCTTGGCTGTCCTCCACCCATCATGTCCCAAGATAGAATCTGCTCAGAGCAGCAAGTCTATTCTTAGGTGCTTCCTGTAGTGACAATTAACCAGAAGATTGAAATCTCTGGAAACAGGTAGGGATGGTGTAAAGGGAGGTGGGGTGAAACCCCCAGAGCAACTCCTGGAAAGACATCACACAGGTGGTGGGTTAGCAATGACCCTGCCTTCAACCTCAAAATCAAGCCTTCAGAGAACACTGTCCTTACCAGGGCCCTGCACAGACGGACATTCTGTATCCCTTTTGTGACAGATGCATGTCCTGGAATAATATCTATTATGTACATGCTGCTTTTGTCAGTGCACGCAATATATGCTGCAAACCGTCTGAGAGCAGAAAAATTGTCAAAATGGTTTAATTTTCAGTTTCTTTTCCTTGTGCACAAGAACTAGGAAAAGAGAGAAACTGGTGAGCCTGCCCGCTCTGAGCTTTGACCTGTCCCCAATTCTATTCCTCAAGTCCAGGTTTCTAGCACACACTCACTACACCCATCCAAGATCAGCCTCCCCCAGAGATTATGTATATCCAATCTCTCCTATAGACACAATCCTCGGACTCCCAAACCTTCTCTTAGCTTGACCCAGATGATGATCCCCATCTGGCTGGCTGCAATCACTTACTGTCCCTACCACTAAGCTCCAGTGCTGATTACAAGCCAGGGCTCTCCATAAGGTCCACCAGTGCCTGAGCACTGAGACATTTGGCTTCTCCAAAATTCTGCACAAACAGACATGCAACCTCTAAGCTACAGAGCGATCAGAGTGAGAAACGGAGGACATAACACTGTCAGGGATGGGAATGGGCTTAGAGCAGGGATCAAACATTCATTACCAAGGGGCTGGAGCTGTGGCTCAGTGGTTACAGTGCTTGCCTAGCATGTGTGAGGACCCAGGTTCGAACCCCAGCACCACATACACAATTTAATGTCAATGAAGCAAAGGCCAGATGAAGAAATAAATAAAATCAATTCTCTCTTTCTCTCACTCTCTCTTAAAAAAATCATTACTAAGATGCAGGTATTGGGAACAATTAAAGGAAAGTTTAGTCACTTTGATGCTTTGCAGTAGAACTGTCGTGGAGCAAAACTAGTGACCTCAGACCCCATGTGTGTGTTAAAAAGTAGTTTTCTCATTCTTTGCTGCTGATAGAACAAATAGGTAAAGAAGGTACATCCACAAGAAATTATTTTTTCTTTCTTTTTGTTATTGTTGTCATCAGGGAAAAAGAAGCAATCAATCAAATTTGCTGCCCACTGATTTGGGTGGTCTTTTGCTTCCCGTCCTTTCTGTTTCCTTCCTCCCTTCCCCCTTCCTTCCTTCCTTCCTTCCTTCCTTCCTTCCTTCCTTCCTTCCTTCCTTCCTTCCTTTCTTCCTTCCTTTCCTTCCTTCCTTCCTTCCTTTCCTTCCTTCATTCCACCTTCCCTTTCCTTTCTTTAATTACCCACCTGAGTTCTGATACATCAGCTGTTTTCAGGTATTCTGAAAGATCAGCTTCCTTCAGTTTTCAGTCCCTGAGTGTGACCTCAAAGGTCGTGTGATGGGTATCTTTGTCTTAGGAAGAGTTTTCTCAGTTAACTGCTAATTCAAACAAATCTAAAGGACACAGAGAGAGAGCAAATCCCCATGGTGCACAGAGCCAATTCTACTGTGGAGAGAACGCTGCTGTGTCCCAGGTCAACCCCAAAGTCAGATCTGAGCAGCAAAGAATCAGTGAAACAGGTGTGGGGGGACGCAGAGGAGACCGGAAAAGCAAGCACGGGGGAGGCCGCCCACCAGTGCTTGAGTCTGAAACTAAGACACCTTTGGGACTTTGATAATGGCATGTGAAACATGTCAAGCTGTAGCTATGGTTGGGTGTTTCCTCTTCAAATGATTTATTTGTATCCACCACCCCAGTAGCAACACTATTACTTTCCAAGCTTTGGGTCTTAGATTTGATGTTTAGCTCAGAATTTCTGTGAAAAATCCATTTTGTCAAAACAGATCATTACAAAGTGGCCTTACTCACTACTCACAGTGATAAGGGGCAATCATTAAATTTTAAATGTTATTTTGTCTTTTCATTAAAATGGAGGATGAAAATTCTGGTTGTAAATGTTCTTTGGATGACTAAATGATTAAGTGGCCCCAGGCACCCTCATCTAATTATGTAAATGTTAGTGTGATGTATTAGAGAGGAAATCTGTCTGAGGAAAGTGCAGATACTAAGTCAAACATGCACTCCCTTGGCCAGGAGTTGGTTTTTGGGAAAAGAAATTTCTGAAATGAACTCACAGCAATAAACTATTTAAAAATACTTCAGCAGTAGCAGTAATTCTATACAAATATAAATGTGTTATATGAGTGTATTCACACGTTTTCAGTAAGACAGAACTTTAATACAAAACTAAATTAAGAGCAGAGAATCGATTTCTATGATTTCCCAATGGGGTATTTTACGTGGCTTTTCCAACTTGCAGCCATGTTTTTTGGCATTTTTTTTTACAAGTTACTTTATTCTTCCTTATTATATTTTTTATTATATTTAAGAAAATAGAAAATTCACAATACCATGATGCTAGAATTATGAATTTTATTGGTATCATCTATTAAAGTAGGGCATCAGCAAGATCAGAAATTAATCTTGGAAAAATTGCAACGACGGAGCAGGAACTCAGGTGATAACCTAGGGCATAAAGCAGAATCTGGAGCACTCAATGAATCTGACAGGCATTAGCTTCAACATCTGATAAGATATTGTACAATAAATCCTTTATTCCTGCTGCAATGGCTACACTCACACACTGATGACCCTGTGCAGAAGCTGCAATGCTTGTGACAGTTGTTCTAGGGAGCATTAAAGTGGAGATGGGGCTACTTCAGCCTGCAGCAAATTATAAATTATTGTCAATCCCATTATTACATTGTCAAGGATTATTTTTAAATTTATTTTCTTTTTTTTTTTTAAGAGAGAGGGACAGTGACAGAGAAAGAATCAATTTTATTTAGTTTTTTATGTGGCTTTCCTCGCTCTGACACTTCATTATGGGGTTTGAACCAGTGTCCTCACGTGTGCCTCGCAAGTGCTATAACCATTGAGCAACCGCTCCAGCCCTAAGGATTTGTTTTTAAACTCCATTTTACTCCTTATTTGAGAGTAAAACTGTATTTGTTCTTGAAGGGGCTATATGCAGCAGGAAGCGCAGGGTTCAAGTCTGCCTGTGGGGCACCTGGCTTCCTTTCTCCTCTTCCAGCTCCTCTGTCTGCAGTGGTGGCTGTTTTTCCTCCTTGGGGGACCTCTGTGAGGATTCAAGCTTCCTATGGATGAAGCCCAGAGCTGCAGATGCCACAGAGGAAGAGTTTGTCTGACCAGGTGCTACCATTTAGTAAAGAGTGTAATAAACTTGGGACTGATTGAGTTCTTCTTGCCTTCCAGGCTTAACTCTCCAGAGGAAGAGGGAGGTAGAGAAGTTGGGAACCAAAGAGTCATTAACTAATTTTCCCCTAGAAGCTGCAGAAGGACTCCTGATTGAAGAAGGGTGCAACCAGGAAACAGGTCCATGTAGCTAGGGAGCCCCTCCTGTGTGCTCTCAATTGCTAATTGTTTAAGCATAACTGCTTTCATGTTGTGCTTGCACTAGTGCAAATTATATTATGATGTTAATTTGTCAGCATTCTTCTGAGAGGGAAGCCGTTTTCTCTGGTGGCATATTCTCAAGGACAAAAGGAGGAAAGAAGTAATTAAACCGAAAATCAGTTCTCAAGGGCCAATATCAAACAATACACTATGGATGGTCAGAAAAAGGAATGTGAGGGCGACTTACACCTTAGCCAAATGCTGCTTCACTTTTTGTTTTAATATTTATGGCTTTTATTCATCATTTTTCGAAGGTAATGAAGAAGAAAATGTGATCATATCTGTGTCGACAAAAACACTAAAAACCATTCCGTGATTTTAAAATTAGCTCATGAATTTTAAAAGAACAATAAAATCAGGGGGAAAGGTGCCTCTCATTTTAAACCTGTCAGCTATGTAACACATCTGCAGTTGCAGCTGACAGACAGGTAAGTTCTGGGCATGATGATTTGGTGGTACAGGAAAGGGACACAGGAAATGTGCTCCCAACACCCTGCTTGCGCTTCAAGCAGATCGGCACCCTCTAGAATGTGCTGAGAGTAATAACCTGCTGTTTGTTGTGAAGGAGACCTGTGCAGGAGTTGTACTTCATGTACACTGATCTCCACCAGGGGACATCAGAGATGACAAACTCATGTTACAGTGAATCTGAAATAAAGTTTTCAATTTCCGTTTCTGCATATGTACAGTCAGCCAATTTTCCTCGCCACAAAAACAGGGAAAGCGAAGGTATGATAATTCTTTTCCTTTTCTAAGATTACCACCCATTTGGAACAAATGCAAATGCCCTATATCAAATGAGTATACCCTATGGGATAAGAAAAAAAATTAAAATCTCAAAGTGGGAAATTTCCAACATTCGTACACGTTGAGATATATTATAATGAATTCCACCACGCTGTGCCAGTGAGTAGCCATGTAAACGTACTTTACATACCTGCTCTTACTCCTCCCCATCCTGGAGAGTTCTGAGGCAAACCCCACACAAGTCATCATTCTGTCTGCACATTCAGCAGGGCTTGTCATTGAAAGACACTGTTCATTCTATATAACTGCGGTTGGAGCAGTGGCTCAGCAGTTACAGCACATGCCTGGCATGAGCATGGACATGGGTTCAAACCCCAGCACCACGTACATAAAGAAGTGTCGGTGCAATGAAGACCAGATGAAAAACTAAATAAAATTGATTCTTTCTCTCTCTCTCTAAAAACAAAACAAAAATAAACAGGAAAACTCTATAGCCACTACTCCAGTGTCCTGCAAATCTTCAATGCTCTCGGAAAGCATTTCTTTGATCACATCATAAAGTATTTTTATGGTTTTGCTCAAATCGGAATCAGAATAGGGCTCACCCAGGGAGTTAGGCACAAAGTCTCCTAACTGCCACTTTGTGAAGATTCAGCCTTATTTCTCATGATTAGGTTTCTCATCACCTCTCCTGCGAATGGTGTGGACAGAGACTGATGCTAAATGCTGGACTTGCTATTTCATGCACGGGTTAAAAAGCCATGATACTCTTAAGTTTGCCATTCTTTGCCAGTTAGTAACTGGAATGCTTCTGAAAAGACACCACTCCTCTCATCAGTTATCGAAGACAGCCTGAGGTGCGGTGGGCAAACGCAGGCAGCAGAAGTGGGCGATTCTTTCTCCTGGTTTACCAGCTTTCAGGAGGTCCAGTTGAGCCTCTGGCATTCCACAAAAACTACTAATTGTCCTGTATTATTATTATTATTATTATTATTATTATTAATCAATGGGATTTTAACACATGTAATGCATTTCAAGCAGCTGTGAACATTCTTTCTGGTTTTCCAATTGTGCCATTGTGCACCGGTGGAGGTCCATTTGGGTTGGCTCTGAGTCACTTTGACATGAACTTAGCAGCTCTGGTTCCTTAGTTGCCTGGGGCAACGACATATTCTATGCTCTTCCTGAGCATTTCCTGACTCGGGCACGATGTGTGTCATTTCTCCAGGAAGGACTGTTAAAGACCGAAATCTGAATGTGTGGAGTGGCTACTGCCTCTGGGTTGCTTGCTTCACATGAATAAAAATTATGCCTTATATAGCCAAAAATGGAAGTGATGGCAACATCATATATAAAAATAACTGACATTTGACAAGCACCTTCTACATGGTACAAAAATGCAGAATGTCTGAAGGGTAAAATAATATGTCATTTGAAAAAATGCTTGCACTGAAATAAAATTTGGATCCACATTATCTAGAATCAAGTTTCACACCATACATTAAGAAGCATAAGTGAGAATACACTTTATATAAAATTGAATGAAATGAAATGCAGTTTATGAAGGATCTCACCATGTCTAACCAATAATAGATGCTGAACAAGTACATTTACTAGTTAATTCTCATTCTTCAATTTTATTTTGACTTTTTTTTGTCAAACAAGATTATAAGGGCTGGGAATGTAGTTCAGTGGTACAGCACTTGCCTAGCCTGTGCCAATCCTGGGAAATCACTGCCACTTGAAAATATTTAAGTATGATGATCACATTCAAATATTTCTTAGATGCTTACTGAATATCATGCTCCCTCTGCCCCTGGGAGCCTCCTCCTACTGGGCACGCTCGGGGGAGCTGTCCTGTTGCTGGGTCCTCCCCTGGACCCAGCCTCCACTGGATTCAAGGCTGGTTGAGGTAGTGAATGGTTCAATTGGGATTAAAGGTTGCAGAGAAGTTTGTAACTCAAACAGGACGACAGATCAGAGGACAGAAGAATTTGGTCAACCTCATTAAATGACCAAGAATGAAACGTAAAAGACAACTTGCCACAAAATCTTCTTTGAATAAAATGGCATTTAGGCTATAGAGACAATTGGAGGGAAAATATCACTTCTGAGAATGTAAGCAATGTTAAAATGACATTCGGTCCTCTCTTTGGATAAAGTTGCTCCAATCAGACAAACAAGTTGTTCTACATGATCATATAAACACCATAGATCATGAAGACTTCATGTGACTCCCCGAACTTCATGCATTCATGGGTGAGACCAACCAAGTGCAAATCTACCGAACAAAGCCCTCTGCTCAAGCCAGCTATGTCCCTGTGGCTATGTCACTAAGCATCTTCCAGAGTCGGAGATTCTTCTGGATTTGAACTAAAATGTGGAGGTTGCTAACTAATCGTGTTTGGACTGAATTATTTACATTTACTCTAATTTAGACCCACAGTCCTCGTACAATAGTTTAATAGATATTTTAAAATGTAAATCACAAGCATGTATGGCTAATAACTGGTTAATTTTTCTGTTTTGGACTGCCATTTCTCTGCCAAACCACCAAGACCAGCAGTAAAGATTTCTAGGTGTTTTTGAGGTAACAATCTTAATGGCTATTTATAGACCATAAGTGTTTGGCAAAAGATGCACTTGAATCTAAACCAAAATTAAAATGTTTTAAATTATGTAAATGCTGCCAAATATTGAAAAAGGGAAGATTTGTGCTAGGAGGTGTTCACAGATTCCATATACATTCACGCTGACTCCACTCTTCCTCCCTCCCCGTCTGCTCCCTCTCTATGCTCTCTCCCTCCTCCCCCTCTGCTCTTACTCACATGCAGAAAATGCACAGCATAGAGATTATCACCATGCTAACAGCACATAAAAGCTGTGATAGAAACAATCACCGATTCTTCAGTTAAGAACAGATCATCGTCCAGGGCCTTCCTTCCTCCCACTTGAAAGAGACGTGCATGTTAACAATAACCCACACCAGCAGCAGCAGATCCTTCTCCCTCCTTCACTTCTGACACGTCAACGTCCTCAGCCTCGCTGTGTTCTCTTCCTCTACCCGCCGAGTGCTCTTCGCTGATACCCACATACTGACCACACCCCAAAAACTACTGCAGTCAGATGTGTGCAATCCAGTGCTCCCTGCCTGTGACTCAGTGCAAGAAGCTCAAGATCTCAAAGTAAACTTCTCAACTGCTTCCCTCTGCAAATTTTCCCACCTAAGCAAAAAACTTAACATAATATATTTTTCCTCTTCATCATTCTCTGCATTCAGTTGGCAGCCAAGTCCTGTAAACTCTGCCTCGTTAACAATGCTGAAATGCACTCCTCCCTCCTTTTCCTCCCTGCTGCTTCTGCCTCAAGGCAGCTTTCATCCTCCTTTTCCCAGACCCTTGATGTAGAGCTCGAAATAATTTCTGTCTGCCAGTCTCTCCCAGCACCCACATAAGCCTCTATGCTACAGCGGGAGCTGTATTCCCGGGCTGGGAATCTTTCAGTTGCGCCTCCTACTGTGGGGTCTGTGACCAAGCTGCAGGGCTCTCAGTCTCCACTCCAGCTTCACGCCCATGTCGCCCGGCGACCTGAAGTGAGGTGCCGGAACATGGTACATTCTCTTCATCGCCAGTTCTCTGAAAACACTGCGCCCGCTGCAGGAGTGCCCACTCTCTCCTTACTGACCTAACGCAAGCTTTAGCCTCAAATGGGGCTCAGCATGAACACTCTGGTGGAGTGATCTTGAAGACGCCTTCCCTTTCCCACCTGTCTTCCAACGCCTTACAGACTCTGTGACAGTAGCACACGACAAGTGGGAGCCACCTTGCTTGTTCTGCCTCAGGTAGTGGACTGTGATGGAGGAGATTGTGTTTTGATGCTGCACTCCCCATATCTAAACACCGATTTTCAAATATTTTGTTCTCAAGTCCTCCTTACACTGTTAAAACTATGGAGTACACAGAAGATGTTTGTTTATGAAACTTGATGTATGCCAATATTTACCATATTAAAATTTAAAACTCAGAATTTAAAAAACTATTTAAAAATAATGCATCAATTATGTTATTGAAATTAACACATTTTGTTGAAAAGTGACTATAATTTCTAAAACAAATATATCAATAAGAGTGGTATTATTTTATATCTTTGCAAATTGCATTAATGTCTGGTTTAACAGAAGATAGAATTTCCTACCTGTTTCTTAATTCAATCTGATATATGTTGTTTTGGTTGATGCACATGAAGGAAACACAGCTTCAAACACACACACACACACACACACACACACACACACACAGTTAGAAGAACTTTAGTATTTTAATAGCCTTTTCAAATAACTATGGATAGCTGTAGCTTCTTAAATGTGCAATGCGATGTGGAATCTGAAACCATTTCTACAAGTTTTCATACTATGTTATATAAAAGTCTGTTGTATTTTGAGTGAATCTTTTACCCATGAGTGATTTTGTAGCAACATGATTTTTTAAAAACATTGATCTGTGAGTTATGCAAAGCTTCCAGAGTTTGACACACATCTTTACAGAATACAAAAAAAGTTGCACTAATGAATATTACCACCTGTCTCATCAGACAACTCTGTAACTATCATGAAGCTGTCAAGCTCACAGTGGTGGATATGATCTTCCCCAAATCTAAATTTTGGCTTGAAAACTCAAATTCTATCATTGGCAACAAGTACTATTAACTGTTTTCCTCATAGTGACGGCTCCCTTCATTCGTTTTTTGAGAAAATGTCTGCAAAATACTCAAGTCTGAATAGTCAGAGTCTGCTAATCATTCTTTCAAGTGCAAATAGCATTCCGGGAAAGGGAAGTCAGTTCCGCCTGCACCCCATGCAAGCCCACAGTGTTTTCGTCTTTTATTTTTTTCCCAAGACACAACCATGCTTCAGTATGAAATAAAAATGTAGGCATACTTCACAGTGTGCTCAGAATATTAAAAAAGTTGTGTCCACAGGATTAAGATTTAGGGGCTGAGGTATAGATCAGTGTAGAGCAGATGCTTAGCAAGCACAAGTCCCTGGGTTCAATTCCTGGCACCCTCCCCACCAAAAAAAAAATAAAAAGACTTTACAGAATTGCTGTTATTAATTTTTCCTGCCTCCTCATGGGCAATCTTGATTGAAATATGTGTAAGAAGAGGTATTGAAAAACACAGTAACTGATAAGTTTTGCAACCCTGCAAGGAACCAGTGGTTTTACAATTACTTTTATATAATCAGTGCAAATGTCAACACAGAGCATGCCTGTTATTTCTAGTGTTACAATGAAAAGAGTTTTGACCTCATGTACATCCTGAAAGGGTTTTGGAAATACAGGTTCAACACACCACCCTTGAAAAACTGCTGATCTGGGCAATAACACACAATGGACACTCAACGCATGTTGAAAGCAGGGTGCATGAACCAATTCATGTTGGTTTCACCGACGGAGTAATGATAGTGTGTACACACACACACACACACATGCACGCTTACACAAACAGTGGAGACTCCAAATGCTTGATGAAAAATTTTAGTATAACCTTGAGTCAAAGGTTGACACTAGATACTTAGTGTCAAAAATTACATTTTGATTTTGGAAAATAGTAAAGTTGTTCCATTACTGTACTAACCTTCAGTTTCAAAAGATTACCATAATGTTTTCATTTTGTAAAGACATCAATTAATACCATTTTCATTATGTTGAAGAGCAATTTATCTATACAATATTTAACTAAACTATCACTGTGACCTTATAAAATATACAGCAAGTGCCCAGGACCCTGGCAGGACTGACTCACCCACCACTGCACATAGATCCAGGCTTCAGGTTTGGGGCCCGCAGGCACAGGTGGTTTACCTGTGCCCAGGATCCCCCTGCCCTGGTCCTGACCTGAGCAGCTGATGCATGTATAGCCACCGAGCCATGGCCTACACTCACCAGGTCCACATACATTGGGCCAATACCTGTTGCCAAGGATTCCAGGTCCTGTCACAGTGCCAGGACCCAGCAATGCACCCCAGCTGCTGCACTTCTACAATCCAGCAGGCTGCCCCACCCATGCAACAGATTCCAGATTGATGCCCTGCACCTAGATCCAAAAGGGAAACTCAATTCAGAGATCCAGAAGATTATAGAAAATGAGGAGTCAAAACAGAAAAGGTTTACCTCAATCCCATAACTCCCCAAGCAAGGAACACATGGAAAGGGAGTAGGATGAAAGCCTAGACATATTTATCAATGATCTGATTACTAAAATGAACAATGAACTAAAAGAAAAATTA
Organism: Aplodontia rufa; assembly: GCA_004027875.1. Classification (NCBI taxonomy): domain Eukaryota; kingdom Metazoa; phylum Chordata; class Mammalia; order Rodentia; family Aplodontiidae; genus Aplodontia; species Aplodontia rufa. Next base: position 183,477 of record PVKS010000508.1, read on the forward strand.
ATGAAGAGACTAAGTGAGAACACTCAAGAGATTAAAAAAAAACTCTATAATAAAGGAAGTAGCCATAGTGGAAAAGGAAGTAATGGAGCTAAAATCTTCAGTCAATCACATCTCAACAACAATGGAAATATTTAACAATAGACTAACCTTTATAGAAAACAGAACCTCAGATCTGGAAGAAAGAAGCTCCGACAATGAAGATAGGCTGAGTAAGCTTGAGTTCAAGGGTTACAAGAAAGAAAAAAACTGAGAACAAAAACAGAATTTTCAAAATGTCTGCGATGAAATCAGATGAAACAATTTAAGAGTAATTGGGTTACAGGAAGAAATTTAAACAAAAAAATGGTAAAAAGAACATTCTCAAGGAAATACAAAAAGAAATGTTTTCCCATATCAGAATAGAGTCAGAAATGTTCATCCAGGAAGTGTGCAGGACACCCAAAAGGCCTAATCCAGTGAGAAGTTCACTGAGACAAAACATTCAAAATGTATACCAGGGAAATCAGGGACAGACTATTAAAAGTGGCAAGAGAGAAAGGCCAAATCATATTCAGAGGCAAACCAAGAAGGATCATGTCTGACTTTTCAGCCACATTCTAGAAGCAAGATCCTGGAAGGAGATTTTTCAATGTCTGAATGATCACAACCTGCAGTTGAGAATACTGTACTCAGAAAACTTCAGCTTCAAATTTGATGGGGGAGCAGGGGGGGGATAAGAACATTTCATGGTAAGATCAAACTTGCAGAATTCATGAACAGAAACCTAGCATTACAAAGAATCCTCAATGATAAGCTCCAAATGGAAAAACAATCAAACACTCTTCAAAACTCACAGATAGAGGAAATTCAATAAAAGTACACATTATCAAAAGACAACCAAGAAAGCACAGAACTCACTAATAAAACATGATGACTATGAACTGCAACCAAATAACTATCTAAGACTGAATGTGAATGGCACCAATTAAAAGACACAGATTAGCAGATTGAATCAAAAAACAAAATCCAACAATATGCTGATTACAGAAGACCCACCTTACAGCCAATGTCATTCACAGATTGAGGATGAAAGGATGGAATATCTACCAGACATATGGCCCAAGAAAGCAAACTGGAGTTGTAGTACTTATATCTGACAAAGTAGACTTTGAACATAAACTAATCAGAAGAGATAAAGAAGGTCACATCTTAGTAAAGGGAATGATACAACAGGAAGATAGAACCACAGTAAATATCTACTCTCAAATACTGACATCTCAAACTATGTGGAAAAATTACTCCATGTCATAAAAATACTTGTGGACCTCAACATGATAGTACTGGGAGACTTTAATACTCCTCTATCACCTATAGACAGATCATCAAAGCAAAAAAAAAAAAAAAACAATAAAGAGATCACCAGTCTAAACAACTCCATAAATCAAATGGACTTAACAGGCTTCTACAGAATATTTCACCCAAAATTGGCTGAGTACCCTTTCTTCTCATCAGCACATGGATCGTTCTCCAAAATAGATCATATTCTAGTTCACCAAGGACACCTCGGAAATTATAAAAAAATAGATATTATTCAATGCATACTATCAGACCAAGATGCCATGACTCTAGCAATTAATAGCAAAAATCATAAGAGAAAACACACATATACTTGGAGATTGAATAATACCCTATTAAATTAAGAATGAATCCAAGAAGACCTGACAGCAGAAATAAAAAGATTCTTGGGAGAGAATGAGAATGAAGACATAACATTACAAACCAGGAGAGATCTTGAATTAATAAGTTTATGCTTCATCTCAAATCCTTACAAAAGGAAGAATAATCTAAGCCCAAACACAGCAGAAGACAAGAAATAATCAAGATCAGAGCTGAAGTCAATGAAATTTAGAACAAAAAACCAAAAACAATAAAAAGAATTGATAAAATAAAGAACTGGTTCTTTGAAAAACTAAATAAAATCGACAGACCCCTAGCTAATTTCACTAAAAGAAGGAGGGAATTGAAGCAAATCAACAAAATCACCAATGAAAAAGGAGTGACCACCACTGATCGCATGGAAATCATAGGGATTATCAGAACATACTTTGAAAAGCTATACTCCTCTAAATTAGATAATCTGGTAGACATGGAAAAATTTCTAGACACATACAACATCCCCAAATTTATGCAGGACGATACTGAATTTCTAAACAGACCAATAGCAGGCTCTTAAATCCATACAACAATTAAAAGCTTTCCACAGAAAAGCGCAGGACCTGTTGGATTCCCTACTTAGTTTTACCACACCTGTGAGGGGGAGCAAACACCTCTCCTTGTCCAACAAATTGAAAAGGAGGGAACTCTCCCAAACACTTTTAATGAGGTAACCATAACTCTGATACACACAACATTTGTATCTCTTATAGGAGCATAATATAGAAGAATCTAGGGACACTGGTGGGGGTGATGTTGGGGTAACTATGGTTTAAGATCAAAAGCATATCATAATGTTACTGTATATGCATTTATGATAGCATAACAATTTGACTCCTTAATAAAATAAAATATAGAGCTAATAAAGAGTTAAAAATTTAAAGGACTCACTCAATCATACTGAAGAAGAGTGTTAATAGTGGACATGTTACTGTCTGTGAGAGTCCTTTCTCTCTCTAATCATTGGATTGACATGACTTCCTTTATCAGATAGTTGGTCATAGAACAGTTGTGCCTTAAAGTTATATAAAGAGGAAACTCAGTTCTTGCCAGAACCCCTAAAACCTCATCTGTTATAGACCAATTTCACTTGAATGGAATAAACACTGAATGCTAATGCGAAACTCAGCTTCTGTTAATGGGAGGGACACGAAGCATGTGCTCCTTCAGAGGGAAGCGCATCATTTGATCCATGGGTGGAAACTTATCAACCACGGGCACAGATGGGGTAACTCTGCCATTGTGTGAGCAGCGAGCAGACGATGTGCATTATATGGCTGGGGACCTCCTTCTGAAGAAAGGTATTTGTTTTCTTGTATGCTGATAAAATAACAAGTGCAATCTCAAAAAAATTCAGCAAAGAAACTTCAAGGGCACCAGGACTTTTAGAAAAAAATAAGTTAAGAATAGTTGGTGCAATCTGTTTAAGGTGCCCTTGTCTCAGGATTGTCAAATTGTGCAGGTAAAAAGTGAACAGATGCGAGGTGATTTACCGTCTCTGGGAGGGCACGTGGAGAACTCTGTCAGGGGATCAGGTTCGTAAACACAGGACCTGGGAGACTGGCATTGGCCTTAAGTATGCAGGATCCGGTGCTAACAGCGAATAGGATGGTGGCTTTTCTCTCTCCCTCTATCATATTTTTTTCATGTACTCTTAAAAAAGTCATTTTGACCCTTGCTGATCTGTAGAGGCAGAGTGCCCAATTAAATTACCTTCATTATCAAAGCTCATACAGGCAAATACTTTTTATAGCACATGATTCCAAACCTATAATAAGCATCAAGGAAAAGTAGCACAAAAGCTTTTTAAAAATTATATAGAGACTTTTAAACAATTGGTGATCCCAAGAAAGGTCAGAGAGAGTGCCTGACTGTGGAGGGTTCGACTGGCAGAGAAATTATGAAACTGACATTTTGTAATGAAAGAACATTTTGATATTCATTCCTTTTAGGGTTGGGGAAGGCCACTCAGAATAACAATTATATCCAAACAAGATAAAGACCTTCTGGAGAGAAGTACTTTCAAAGCAAGGTATAGCTCTTCACTTCAAATTCACATCATTAGCATGAATAGTCAATATATATTTCCTTAGTGCTGACTATGTGCCAAGTACATTGCTAGTGCTTTATTTGGACTATATCATTTGATTGTCGCAATAATTCTATGCGTTAGCTGCTATCATTATCCCTACTATACAGTTGAGAAGGAGGCATTGTTCAAGCAATCTGTGACAAAGTATCAAGGTAGTGATACCAGTACCTCAACCTGGTGTTGCTAAATTCAGAGGCTAGCTCTCCTAACAATGGCTACCGGTGCCTTCCAGAGCATCCATGATTCTCCATGATGTCATTACTAATCTGGACAGTAAGTGTCCGGGAGACACTGCTACCCAGCAGGCACTGCTGGATGCTGAGAGGATAATGATTGGTGATAAATTGTTTCTACCTCTTTACAAATACAGTCTCATCAGTACATCAGTTTTTTTTTGGAGTTGATTCAATAAGACATTTATTGCCATGTCTAATTTCCCAGAAAGAAAACTAAAACAGGTATTGTCCAGGATTTATACTCAGTGGAAACAGAATTACTGTCCATTGATTTCAGCCAAATATTTGTCCACTAGTTTCACTGTGTGTCTTCTAAAAAAAAATCAGGGAAGTAATTACAGAAGTCAGCAAAGTCTGTTCCGGTCTCCCTAACTTGGTGCAACCAACCACTTGATAGATCTCTGGAGACATGAGCTACTTTAATGCTCTTTTGTCCCTCTCATAAGGCAAATGGTCATCAGATTTTTTTCTTTTCTTTTTGAGACAGTGTCTTCCTATGTTGCCCAGCTCTCCTCAAATTCCTGGGTTCAACAGATTCTCCTGTTCCAGTCTCCTATGCATCTGGGAGTACATGTGTGTACCACCATGCTTCAATGGCAATCAGATTTTTTATTTATTTTATTTTTTTTTTAAAGAGAGAAGGACAGTGAGAGAGAGAGAGAGAGACAGAATCAATTTTTATTGAGTTTTTTTCACATGGCTTTTGTTGCTCTGACACTTAGTTGTGTATGTGGGTGCTGGGGTTTGAACCTGTGTACTTGCATATGCTGGGCAAGCACCATAACCACCGAGCCATGGCTCCAGGCCCCAATCAGATTTTTTAAAAGGTAGGTCAAAATTTGTCAAACTATAAGAATGTAGGGGGAAAAAATCCCTAAATGAATGCACAATAAATGGTACCTAATTTAGTAATATCTGACACATTAGCTCCATAGGACATTATGAATTCACTCACTTTTAGTTCAAGATTTCAGGACAGATAAAAACATTATTTAAATATACAGGTAAAGCAAATGTTGACTCACAGTGTACCAAAATTACATATAAATAGAATTCCATCTAGACAAAGCAACAACACAACAAAACAATCACCACAGCACATGATCTAGAATGTGCTAAGACAGGTGTGAAGGTACTTTTCAGAAAAGTGCCTATGATTTCCAAAGTCTATGTTACAACTCCTGAGCTCTGCTGTTGTAGGGCAAAAGCAGTGGTAGACAACCTGTAAATGATGAACATGACTGTGTTCCAATAAAGCTTTATTTATACAAGCAGAGAGTGGGCCAGATTTTACCTGAAGGATATGGTTTGTGACCCCTGTGCCAGACTACACAGATCTGGGGTACAGTAAAGACATTTGCACTAGCATTTTAAAGTAAGATTTTATAATATTGTTTAGCACATTTTAAAGTCAGAAAAATGTGCACATCTTAATAATCAAGCTACACATTTGCTGACTTGAATTCAAACCACTGATCACCTTTTTACCTGTTATAGTTTTTAAATTCTGGACCTCACTTCAGGGTAAGGAGTCATTTTAAGTACTTAGCCATGCAACAAAACTCTCATTGCTATTGATCAAACAATTTGAAGTTTTGAGCTGGCTATCAGTCAATGAGTAAGCATTTACAGAAGAGTGACACAGTATTTTGCCCTATTTTAAGCATACTTATGTAACAACCTCCCTCCTGTCAAGAAATTTAAAATCTATTAGGTGAGGGGATATTGTCTTGAAATATCTGGCATAAAAATTTAGTGAAATATTTGGCATAAAAATCAAAAGCTGCCATGGAAACAACTGTTATATCTAGTAACAAGAAAAAAAGAAACACACCGTTATGATAAACAAGGTGGGATTATTCTAGAAGACTGGTATTTTTCTTCCTGGGATGTTGATCTTACACTATTTTGGAAATGAATAGCTTATTGGTCACTGGTTTCAACTTGTCATTAGATTCCCTGGCTCTACGGTGATAAAGAAGGGCATCATGATTTGGTGAAGGGTCCTGGCCATTAGTCACCACAGCAAGGAGAAATACACGACCACTGCTCTTCAGATAATGGTGAAGCTAACTTTCTAATTTAATTTTTTTAAATTTTAAAGTAATTATTTACCAATGCCTTTCTAAGCGCAAGGTAGGTGGCTGGAGGAAATCATGTTGGAGTGGGAAGCTGCAGCTAGATGGCAGAATAGGTCACCCGAAGATGCTCAGCCACATGCTTCTACAGAGGAAGGGGATTGGAAAGGTGTCAGCCAGGCCCAGTGCTGGTGGATAGTGCCACTGGGGGTGGGGGGGACGCTAGGCAAGGTTGGACATAAGAATAAGAAAGGAGTTCTTGCAATAATCAGATCCAGTGGCAGTAAAGGTCTAAAATAAGGCACAGGTGCAAGAATACAGAAAAGAGTGCAATTAAGAACAGCCATGAAAACCACATTAAGATATCACCTTACACCAGTCAGAATGGCAAAGATGAAGAAAATAAACAACAATAGATGCTGGAGGGGCTGTGGAGAGATAGGCACACTAACACACTGTTGGTGGAGTTGCAGACTGGTTCAGCCCCTCTGGAAAGCAGTATGGAGAATCCTTAAAAAATTAGGGATGAGTCCACCATATGACCCTGTTATTCCACTCCTGGGTATCTTTCCAGGGGACTTAGAATCAGCACATTACAGTGACACAGCAATATCAATGTTCATAGCAGCACAATTTACTATTGCTAGGCTATGGAAACAACCCCGATGTCCCACACTGGAAGAATGGATCCAAAAACTGTGGTACATTTATACCATGGAATATTACACAGCAATTAGAAACAATGACATTGCAGCCTTCGA